>CM028859.1:3268382-3289239 GCA_016801935.1 Platichthys stellatus
ATTAATGTTTATTTAATGTATCAAAAAATAAACAATAATTGAAAATATTCAGTGCAGGAAAATGATTGCACAAAGTAGAGAAGAAACTTTGAACTGTTGGTGAACAAGGTTCATGACTGACACGTTTATTTATTAATGCCACGACTACTACTACTATTATTATCATTATTATTATTAGTAGTAGTATTAGTAGTAGAATTATCATTATTAGTAGTGTTCTACTCTGGATCTTCCATCTCCACAGACGTCTGTGGCTCTCAGAGACTTCTAAACTTTGATTCTTTTGAGTTAAGTTAATGTTGACCTGTGGTGTGAACTCTTCTCTCCAGATCAACACATTGAAACCAGTGTCATCATCCTCATGGAGTGTTGATCTATAAACTGTTTCCTGTCCACAGGGTCGATGTCCTGCTCTGTCTCATCCGTCTCTCTGAGCCTCGTTTGAATTCTTTCAGTCTAATTATCACACAAACCCTCGTTTCTCTGCTGCAGGTTGGAACTGTCTCTTTGTGTGAATGTGTCTCAGGGTAATTCCCAGAAGAATCAATAAGATGTCCTCGCTGTCTGGAGAAGATAGAGACGGACGAATTGAGTCTGACAGCGACGAACATCCAGACTTTCATGAAGAGAGATGTTCTGACCCCGTGTGAATCCACATCAAAGGAAAACCGTAAAAATCACCAGATTGGAAGGTTTTACATATTAACAAATATCTAAAATAGAAAATCACCTCCTACCTCCTCACCTTCTCACCTTCTTCCCCTCCCACCTTCCCCTCCTACCTCCTCACCTTCTTCCCCTCCTACCTCCTCACCTACTTCCCCAGATGTTTGGGGAGTAAGGTGCCTTGCTCAGGGGCACTAGACAGGGTAGGGAGACTCTTGGATTTTTGCACAGATCAATCCAGGTTCATCTTTTTGTTGTCTCTCCGTGGAGTCGAACCAGAGACCTTCTCTGCCCATAGTCCAAGTTTCTGCCTCTAGACCACCGCCTCTCCTTCCTCACCTACTTCCTCACCTTCTTCCTCCCCTACTTCCCCTCCTACCTCCCGCTTGTCAGAAACCATTCAAACCAGTTCAGCTCACTTGATGGATTGTAACCTGACGTCATCAGTGAATTGTTTCTGGTGGAACATGGAACCTCTTCTCACTGATTCGGTCTCAGAGCAGAAACCGGATTCTTTCTTTCTCCCTGACAACACGAGGAATCCCTGATGGACAGTTCATCAAGTGACAGAGAATCAATACTCAATTAGAATGAAACAGCTGGATTCATAATGATCTTTAAGAGTTTGCTTGATTCATCACATGATGAGACAAGTTGAGACACAGGAACAGGAGAGAGACAGTTTGTCCTTCATGTGTTGAACCCACAGACATTTTCCTCCATTTCCTCCACTGAAATATTTACCATGTTCACAGCTTCTCAGGGAAACAGGACAGGAGAAGGTGTTTGTTCAGTTTAAAAGCACAAAGTGTCACGACCTCAGGTGCGCGCACACACACACACACTCACACTCTCTGTATTATTGATGACAGCTGACAGACGGTGGATCACAGAAACCTCAGCGATGACGCAGACGACTGAACTGAAACATCGAGTCAAGTCAAATCAAATCAGAATCAAACTTTAGATCTTTAGTCTTTGAAATCCGTTTGTTTTCAATCCAGGAGATAATTGAATTAACGACACGTCTTAGACAATTTAAGAAAATTGATCTCACACCTTCCAACATCAGGTTGCAATTGTTTAATATAACTGTATTAATGTTTCTATTGTTTTTTTAATTGTAATTTGTCAAATTGGCCTTTTAAGTTGATGTGATTGATTCATGATAAATAAAGTTAGTTTTCTCTTCAGTTCTCTGTGTCTCTGTTTTCACACGTGATTCTAACTGTGGAGAAAAGAACAGTTCAGTGACATCATGTGAATTTACAGAAAAGTAAAAAATAGTTTCTCTATTAAGTGATTATAAAACCTGATCTGATCTTAAAGCTCAGTGAACCATTTTAATCTTTAGTCTCTTCTGAAAATGACCAGTATCTGCAGCCTCGGATTTAATAACTGATCATAAACTTGATTTGCTTCAGGAGGAAATTTCTTCTGATAAAACTGCCTCAGCTCAAATATATATTAATGTAATAATAAGTGACAAAATATTCATAAAATAATGTTCACATTCAGTGAGCAGCTCACGGAGTTAATGTCTGAACTCTTCTCGCCTCAATTCACATTAATGATCTTAATAATGAATGAATTCACTCTGTCATTTAAAATCTGTTTATATGGAAACTTACATGTTTAAGACTCTCGAGCCAGAATGAAGGTTCCTCCTGTCAGGTCTGGTTGGAGGATTTTACTGATTGGTTGATTGGTTGGTTGATTGGTTGGTTGATTGGTTGATTGGTTGATTGATTGATTGGTTGATTGGTTGATTGGTTGGTTGATTGGTTGATTGATTGATTGATTGATAAAGAAGGATGAACCTATGAAGTGGAAGTTATTTAATATGTGTGTGTATTCAGACTCTTTGTTTGACTCCATACAGAGTTAAGGCCGGCCCATGCTTCTGCCACTGCAGTAAACACGTAAGAAGAGAAAGATAAACACGTAAACACGTCAGGGGCCCGATGGGCTCTTGCGCCTTCGGGCCCCTGAAAACACAGAAGCATGCGTCGGCCTTAAATTGGTTTCAGTTGATTTTCTGTCTCTCACTGTTTCTGATATTCACAGTTTCTAACATCCAACTGTTGACTCAGTGGATTGAAAATGTATCTATGTACCTATATCACTCCTCTTAGTATATTGTTTGATTATGGTTTGTATGGTAATAAGTTCATTTATATTTCCTCTTATCCAGAGGAATCATCCAGCAACTGTGAACTTAATAAATGATCCTTGTGTTTAAATGTGCAGTTTGGAGATCTGTGACTCAGTCACATCTATTCTACCATCAATTCAGGAAGTATGTGTGTATATATGTATATATGTATATACACACATACAGCAATGGATGAGCAATAATTCTCTAAAGCCTAATGAGGATAAAACCGATCATTTATCATCAGAAGCTGAAAAGCTGATTCATGCCTTCTTTCCTATTGGTCTGGATTAATGCACTTTTTACAGCATCCAATAGAAAACATGAGAGATTCCTTCAGAACTCTGCAGCTCGTTAACCAAGAGGAGAGAGAGCTGCTCTGCTCTGGCTGTTCCACACAGGTTATATATTCATATACTGTATATATAACACTAACCCCATATATATATATTCAAACTGTACCTGTCACTGTATTGAAGAATGAGGACTCTATAAATGAAATGTTAGCTCCTGTGGGTTAGGGTTTAACTGATTGAATTGAAAACTTCTCTCTGTGTGTTTGTGCTGCAGCTACGTTCATATTTTATTACTGGACTGTGATTGGCTCCAAACAAGCTGTGATGTCATAAATATCAGTCCCTGCCTTGATTTCAGATCTGAGGTGTGCACAGGGAGACGTGTGCAGGTGTGATGCTCAAACTTTCCTCTGAGGGTTGAACTAAACACAAAGACGTCTGTTTGTGAGATGTGAGGCTCCCTGCTTGTTTTCTTATTTCCTTGTATTATATATATATAGTGTTTGACATCTGGATTCTCTGCTGTATGAATGTGACGCTCATAGTTTCATTGACTCTGCACATTTTATTCCCCCCCCCGCCCCGGGAGGTGTGACATCACAAATGAAATCATGACAGTAAAGTCAGGGTGTGCACGTTATATAACCTGTTGTCTGTGCACGTGCCTGTTTACATGTTTACAGTTTGAAAGAATATGCAGCGATGCCCTGATTTTACAAAACACCGTGATCCACAGTTTATTGTTGAGTCACACACGAAACATCACAAACCAAAGGTTCACGTCTCAGACCGACCGTCTCCTGTTGATCAATCAGCTGCTCAGGCTCTTTACTGTGTACCTGTCCTCAGGGTTACGGTGCATTGTGGGTAATTTCTTAGCTCCTACATAAGTAAAGTGTTTCTGAATGTTTACACTGTGTGAATCCTCCTGTCTGTCACTTAACATCTGTACACACTGATCTGGGATATAATATATATTCTAAAGTATTTCATAAATATATATTTATCATAGAACTACTACAGTTGTCTGTGGGAGGCGTCGGTCACTCAGCTCAGCTGCATCATAAAAAAATATTACAGTTATTACAAAGGAATCAAGAAACACTTTGCTTCACTTCACAGGACTACGTTCAGATCCGAGGCTCATAAGCACTTCAGCAGGAAGAAGTTGCAGAACGCTCCTCGGGGACAGTCGCACATCTTCCCGATCCGAGCTCCCTTCCTCACGGCACACTGCTCGCCCACGTCACACTGAGAGAGAGAGACAAAGGGATGAGCTCTGAGACACACGATGATGATCCATGATGATCAATGATGATCTAGATCCATGATGATCTAGATCCATGATGATCTATATCAATGATGATCTATATCCATGATGATCTATATCAATGATTCTCTAGATCCATGATGCTCTAGATCCATGATGCTCTAGATCCATGATGATCTAGATCCATGATGATCAATGATGAGCTATATCAATGATGATCTATATCAATGATGATCTATATCAATGATTCTCTAGATCCATGATGATCTATATCAATGATGATCTAGATCCATGATGATCTAGAGCAGTAATCAGGGATCTGTACCGTGGGGACTTGACCAAACTTCTTCTCCCACAGAGGAAGACGTTTGGCCTGAAGCTTCTCCAGAACTTCCTGCAGAGCTCCGAGCTGAAACACACACACGGCTGTCACTCTCTCTCTCTATATATATATAATTTCATATTATACACACATATATAAATATATATATATGATATCATATTATGCACATATATAAACACATAATCTCATAATATATACTTATATATACATATCATCTCATATTACACAAACACACACACATACACAAATATATCATCTCATATGATACACGTATATATAAATATAATCTCATACTATACACTTATATATACATATCATCTCATATTTTGATTTCTATCTACATATATAATATATTTATAATATGTAATATCATATACTTCATATAAACATATAATCTTACAACACAAAGAACATTCATGTATTCAGTGTCGGTGAATTATTTAAAATAAAAACTCTTTGAACATGAAGATGAGGAATATTTCATATTTATGTCAATATTTAATATTTATATGATTTAATTTATAACAAAGTGGAAGATTTGTCCTTAAAGTCACATCTTTCTGTTCGTTACACATTGAAAGCAGAAACTAGTTGAAAGTCAGAGAGTAGCTGGTGAGATGAAGATGAAGCGTGCACGCTGAGTGGCGCGCGCACGGCTCTTACCAGCTGCTTCTCGCTGGTCAGGTTCGGACCTTTGGGGTAGAAGTCCCGCAGAGCTCTGCGGCTCAGCTCCTCGGAACTCTCCATCTCTGCGGAGCCAGCGGAGCCCGCGGAGCCAGCGGAGCCGGACACGAGCAGCAGGGCGCACAGGAGCGCGCTCAGCAGCCTGGAGCCGTGCATGGTGGGGACGCGCGGCTGCATGTGGTTCGATCCCGGATCAGATTGAGGCTCCGCGGCTGCAGACAGCTTTTATCTGCTGGCTCCACCTGACGCTTCTCCTGCTGCTCATGCGTGGAGCCCGCAGTGACTCATCGAGTCACGAGAGTAACGGCTCCTGCTGAAGTAATGGATTACTCGTTACTTGGTCAAGTTACTCAGTATTAGATTGAATCCTTGTTTTTCCAGCCTCAGAGGATAAGTTCAAGAACTGGGTGAATCTTTATTATGAGTTTCTCTCGCTTCACTCACATCAACCAGCTGATGGATCAGGATCAGTGTTCTAAGAAATCAGGGGATTCGTTCAACCTGAATTCTTTTAAATAATTTTTCATGTTTGTGAAGAAAACTTCTGATGATCCACTTTCACACAGTTCACCTGAAACCAGAGATCCCGCTGGCACACGACAGAACCAGGATTCAAACCAACAACCCTCTTGCTGTGTGGAGACACAAGTTTGGACATAATATCAGAGTCATGTCTGAGATGATGACGTCACCTGTGAGAGTTGACAGACGGACATGAGGTCCAGCTCCACAGGAGGAGGGAGGAGTCCAGGTCCATCAGACCAGCTCTGTGCTGGAGCTGCATGACTCATGTCTCCTTCATCTTTAACTTCACATTTCTCCACTTCCTGTTTCTGGTCACTTCTGATCTCATGCTTTCTTCTGGTGCTTCTGCTGAGATGTTGATGACATGAGGTCCTGAAAGAACCTTTCAGCAGAACCCATGATATTCAGCTGTAGTTCTACACGTCACGTGGAACATAGGCCTCAGAATGGTGTTATGTATAATATATATATTTATATATAATATCAAAGCAGCTTCAGCAGCTTCTCTCTGATTGTTTCTGTTAGTTGCTGCAGGTTTTTGTAAAGCATCACGATGAGATGTGTTTGAGGACCTGTGGATCTAAACCTGTGGATCTGAGCCTGTGGATCCACAGGTTCAGATCCACAGGTTCAGATCCTAAGATTTAGCTCTGGAGCAGATCTGGATAAACAGGTGGATCCAGGATTTACAGGTTCATTACTGTGAGCCTCATGTCCCTCCTGTCCCTCCTGTCCCTCCTGTTCCTCATGTCCATCATGTCCCTCCTGTCCCTCTTTTCCCTCATGTTCCTCATGTCCCTCATGTCCCTCATGTCCCTCCTGTCCCTCCTGCTCCTCATGTCCCTCATGTTCCTCATGTTCCTCAAGTCCCTCAATTTTCTCCTGTCCCTCCTGTTCCTCCTGTCCCTCATGTCCCTCATGTCCCTCATGTCCCTCCTGTCCCTCCTTTCCCTCCTGCTCCTCATGTCCCTCATGTCCCTCATGTTCCTCATGTTCCTCAAGTCCCTCAATTTTCTCCTGTCCCTCCTGTTCCTCCTGTCCCTCATGTCCCTCGTGTCCCCCATGTCCCTCATGTCCCTCCTGTCACTCATGTTCCTCCTTTCCCTCCTGTCCCTCATGTTCCTCAAGTCCTCCTGTCCCTCATGTTCCGTTCCTCTTGTTCCTCCTGTCCCTCATGTCCCTCATGTTCCGTTCCTCTTGTTCCTCCTGTCCCTCATGTTCCTCCTGTTCCTCCTGTCCCTCATGTCCCTCATGTCCCTCATGTCCCTCATGTTCCTCATGTTCCTCAAGTCCCTCAATTTTCTCCTGTCCCTCCTGTCCCTCCTGCCCCTCATGTCCCTCATGTCCCTCATGTTCCTCATGTTCCTCAAGTCCCTCAAAATCTCCTGTCCCTCCTGTTCCTCATGTCCCTCATGTCCCTCCTGTCACTCATGTTCATCCTTTCCCTCCTGTCCCTCATGTTCCTCAAGTCCCTCAATTTTCTCCTGTCCCTCCTGTTCCTCCTGTCCCTCATGTCCCTCATGTCCCTCCTGTCACTCATGTTCCTCCTTTCCCTCCTGTCCCTCATGTTCCTCAAGTCCTCCTGTCCCTCATGTTCCGTTCCTCATGTTCCTCCTGTCCCTCCTGTTCCTCATGTTCCTCATGTCCCTCATGTTCCTCATGTTCCTCAAGTCCCTCAATTTTCTCCTGTCCCTCCTGTCCCTCCTGCTCCTCATGTCCCTCATGTCCCTCATGTTCCTCATGTTCCTCAAGTCCCTCAAAATCTCCTGTCCCTCCTGTTCCTCATGTCCCTCATGTCCCTCCTGTCCCTCATGTTCCTCCTGTTCCTCCTGTCCCTCATGTCCCTCATGTCCCTCATGTCCCTCATGTCCCTCCTGTCACTCATGTTCCTCCTTTCCCTCCTGTCCCTCATGTTCCTCAAGTCCTCCTGTCCCTCATGTTCCGTTCCTCCTGTTCCTCCTGTGCCTCATGTCCTCCTGTCCCTCATGTTCCTCCTGAGCCCTGTGTCCCTGCTGTTCCTCATGTCCCTCATGTCCCTCATGTTCCTCAAGTCCCTCCTTTCCCTCCTGCTCCTCCTCTCCCTCCTGTCCCTCCTGCTCCTCATGTCCCTCATGTCCCTCATGTTCCTCAAGTCCCTCAATTTTCTCCTGTCCCTCCTGTTCCTCCTGTCCCTCATGTCCCTCATGTCCCCCATGTCCCTCATGTCCCTCCTGTCACTCATGTTCCTCCTTTCCCTCCTGTCCCTCATGTTCCTCCTGTTCCTCCTGTCCCTCCTGTCCCTCATGTCCCTCATGTCCCTCCTGTCCCTCCTGTTCCTCATGTCCCTCATGTCCCTCATGTTCCACATGTTCCTCATGTCCCTCAATTTTCTCCTGTCCCTCCTGTTCCTCATGTCCCTCATGTCCCTCCTGTCACTCATGTTCCTCCTGTCCCTCATGTTCCTCAAGTCCTCCTGTCCCTCATGTTCCTCCTATTCCTCCTGTTCCTCATGTCCCTCATGACTTCCTGTCCCTCCTGTTCCTCCTGTCCCTTGTGTCCCTGCTGTTCCTCATGTTCCTCATGTCCCTCCTGTCCCTCATGTCCTCCTGTCCCTCCTGTTCCTCATGTCTCTCATGACTTCCTGTCTCTGCTGTTCCTCATGTCCTGTACCTCCTCTAACCCCAGAGAATAATGCGTCTGCTTAGTTTGACCAACGTTCAGAGAAAGTTTCAAAGAGAGAAACATCAACACCTGAAGGTGAAAGGACTTTAGATTCTGCAGTAGAATCTTCTAAAGGATTATTAATATGAACTTGTTCTTCATATTGTATAATTCTTATCTTCCATGTGGCTGCAGCTCATCACAGATGCATCTCCACTGCTCTTGTTCCCTCGCAGCAGTTTGAGCTTATTCTGGTAAATTGGGAGATTTATGAAGGAGAGAATCTGTGAATTACTCAGTCTGACTCAGATCGCCTCCTGGAAACTCCTCATATGGAGGAGGAGGAGGAGGAAGAGGAGGAGGAGGAGGAAGAGGAAGAGGAGGAGGAGGAGGAGGAGAGCGGGAACATGAGAGCATCACGTCAGAGATATTATGGGTTTATTTCCTCCTCTCTTCGATATCAATATGTCCTCGCTGCCGTCTGATTGGTCTGCACACAGCGAGGCAGCCAACTTCACCGCGAGGACCAATCAGGGCGGAGAGTTAGTTCCAGCTGTGACTCATCACTACTTGCTGCAGCTGGGGTCTCACAAGTCGTCAGATTGAAATAAGGTCGTGATTAATGAGCATCGTTATTGTCCTGGAGTCAGACGACGTAATGAAAACCACGAGTGAGTCAATCTGTGAGTTTGAGTTCAGACTGGTCAGCGTGAGTCTGTGTGCACGGCTTCTCCAGATTAACATGCACTTTTAATAAAGTTAATTAATGATCTCAAATCATCTTTAGAAAACTCCTTCACGTTTACTCGTTCTATATGATCCCACATTAATACGTCAGGTTCAGAAGTGGATCTGTCACTTTGTTCATTGACTTTAAAATAATTTGAAATAAAGATGGATGACTGTATCGCCCCCTGGTGGCTGACTGAAGTCAGAGGTCATAAACCCCTGATCCTCCATGTTAGCAGATGGGACACGGACCTTGTGGGGTAAACCCGTCTGACTCCGTGTGGGTGCTGAACGCAGCGGGAGTTCGATCCCCGGTTCACACTGATCAGGATGATGGGACTGGTTCAGTGAACACATGGTCTGACAGACATGTTCCTGTAGGACTTTAACTCCACGTTACTCAGTGAAGCAGCAGCTGACGACCTCCTGTCACATCCGATCCGTCAGAGGAGAATCTGACTTCCACCTGCATCACGGACACGTGAGGAGGAAGCTCCGGTTTCAGACCTGTGTGGGTGGAGGAGATGATTAATGCAAAGACTCCTGGTCTCCACCATTAAATCATAATGCTGAGTTCTTACAGGACTGAGGACACAGGATGTTGGAGCGTGGGCGATCACATGGTGCAGAGCCTTCTGTCAAGCTTTGATGTTTACATTACTGCCTCATCTTTTATGAGAAACGTACTTTAAAGAGACCTAATACAGATTCTGAATAATAAAGAGTCCATGAGGAAAAGAACCTCACCCCTCCCTCTTCTTCTCAACCCTCAGGACGAGGCTCACAGTTCAGTGGATCGGTAAATCACACGGAGAAGATCCCTGGTGTGCGTCACTGTGAGCTAATGAAAGGTTGTGGGTTCGGGACCCTTCTGCTTCTGTCTCCAACACACCAACACCAAGTCTTTAAATAATCCACTGTGTTCTTCTCTAATTACACACAATGCGCCTTGATGCTGCAGCAATAATAAGAATAACCCTCATGTCTTTGTGTGTGTGTGTGTGTGTGTGTCATCTCTACCCTTAAAGTACTAAGAACAAATTAATAGGAGGCAACAGTGATTTATGGGCTATGCAAATATAATGTCAGATTGAACATCTGCAATTGTGTAACAATAAATAGATCCACTCATGACATCATTAGAAATGTTAACAACATGTCAGCCTACTTTACACTCACATTTCATTCACAAAAGGACAAAAGGACAAAGTTTGTCTTCATGTGAAAAGTTGAGACAATATTCTGGGAATCGAACCCACGTGTGATTCAGAGCTGAGACAAACAGAGCAAAACGTAAAGTGAGAAGGTTTTCATTTCTACTCTTCATCATCAGACTCCCCAGAGGATGAACCTCATAATAAACAGTGAATGGGAGGAGGTGAAATCCACTGAGGAGTCTGAACTTTTCTCTTAACACACAAACTACACTCAATAAGTATAAGTGAAGAAACATCGCCATCTGCTGGAGGCGACTGCACAGCTACAGTGTGAAGTCGAAACAAAAACTGTTTCATTATATTTCTATTAAATCTGTTTATTCTGAGGCCTTTAGAGAAGGAAGCTTCTAAAATGGTGTTTTCATATATATATATACATGAAGGCACACACACACACACACTTACAGACACACTTACACACAAACACACACTTACACACAAACACACACTTACACACACACCACACTCACTCTCACACTCAGACTCACTCACACTCACTCTCACTCTCACTCACACACACACACACACACACACACTAACGTTGCAGTATTATGAGTTATAAGTTAATAAGTTAGTAAAGTATCTGCAGGAGCCAATCAGCTGTTTGCAGCATCAACTGTAAACAAGTGACGACACGTCAACACTTCCTCTGAACAACATACTAGAACCAACGCTGCCATCTGGTGGTGATCATACAATTAGCAGTCACAGTCTTGCACTGATCCTGGAGCTGAGGAATCAAGGTCCCGCCCACACACACACACTCTACCAATCAGGAGTAAGTGTCAGCTGTCAATCACGTCTCTGTTTTACATCATCAAATAACTGATTCAAACCAAACAGATCAGAAACTTGAACAAACATCAGAGAGAGAAGAACGTCCTGAAAAGACAGAAACATCTTTACAAACATTTATTAAATTGGTTTATGTTTATAGTTTGGTCCATGTCCCATCTGCTAACATGGAGGAGGCCTGACCTGTACCTCAGCCAGCCACCAGGGGGGACTTGAATGATTTGGCTTTTTGGTAGTTGTCATGTCGTCCGTCTTTATTAACAGGCTGTGGGTCTGACATGTTCTTTATGATAATTAATAATCACTAATGTGAGTTTAATTTTTACTGATAAACAAAGATTTATTATCATTATTATTATTATGAATAATTCATCCTTTAATTGACTTTAATCAAATTAAGTCAGGAACTGGTTCGGTATCAAGATTCAAGATTCAAGATTCAAGATTCAAGATTCAAGATTCAAGATTTTGTATTTGTCAAATGCACAACACTAACATGAAGCAGTCGCTGGCAGTGAAATGCTCGAGTCTCAGGCTCTCTTCTAACAATGCTCAAGTAATTACACACTACACAATAAAATAAGATAGAACCAGTATAAAATAGAATATCAAAATAGGAAATAATGTATGTATATCTAAATATATATGAACAGCTCAGGAGAAAATAAACAACAGAAGTGCAGATATGTCACGGTGCTGGTTTGGTGGAGTTATTTTAGTTCAGAGGAGTTTAAAAGTCTTATGTCCTGGGGGATGAAACTGTCTCTGAGCCTGGTGCTGCCGGCCCGCACATAATCAGCAGCGTTGACATTGTCTTTGCTTCTCAGAACGACCTCCATCAGACTCACATTCTGCCTCTGCTTCTGTAACTGCACACACGATTCAAGATTCAAGATTCAAGATTTTTTATTTGTCAAATGCACAACAACAACATGAAGCAGTCGCTGGCAGTGAAATGCTCGAGTCTCAGGCTCTCTTCTAACAATGCTCAAGTAATTACACACTACACAATAAAATAAGATAGAAACAGTATAAAATAGAATATCAAAATAGGAAATAATGTATGTATATCTAAATATATATGAACAGCTGAGGAGAAAATAAACAACAGAAGTGCAGATATGTCACGGTGCTGGTTTGGTGGAGTTATTTTAGTTCAGAGGAGTTTAAAAGTCTTATGTCCTGGGGGATGAAACTGTCTCTGAGTCTGGTGCTGCCGGCCCAGATGCTGCGGTACCGTCAGACGGCAGCAGGCAAAAATGTTTATGGCTGGGGTGAAAGGGGTCTTTAATAATCCGGCTGTTCTTCTTCCTGCACCGGTGGGTGTAGAGGTCCTCTATGGATGGTAGCTCCGTCCTGGTGATGTGCTGGGCAGACTGCACCACCCTCTGTAGAGCCTCACGGTTCACCAGGTACCAGGCGGTGATGCAGCCAGTCAGGATGCTCTCTATGGTGCATCACAAATGTAATGAATCAATTTACACTATTTGTCTTTTTTTTAAACACGATCCATAATAATAAAGTGAAAAAAAATTCTATTAAATAAGATGCAACAAATCATTGAATGTCCAGTAGAGAGAAGTCTTTACTGCAGACGTGTGTATTTGCCTTTCAACACGGTGCAGTGTATTTACGATGTATTGCTTTCATTTTATGAAGTTATCATCGGGCTCGTGTTTATTGGACCTGCTCATCAGTGCATGAGCTTTAATGGCTTTATTGAATTTGAGGTCTTTTCTGCAACAGGCACAGAAAGAAACAGGCCGAGTCAACAATGACTTTCATCGACTGGAGCAGTTTCATTACTGAGCGTCTGGAGGCTGAACGAGGGACATGTCCCCCAGCGGCTCCGTCTTCATGGTCCTGGAGATTCAGAACTAATGGAACCAGGTCAACGCTGCAGGACACACGTTCAGCATCAATACACGTCTCTGGAGTCTTCTGATCAAACCTGGGTTTTGTTCTTTACTCTCATTTGTATCTGGTGACATTTGATCAAATCTCTGTGAACGAGGAACAAACGTGCACCAGTCAAAAAGTTCAGAGCTCAGTTTCTCACCACAGGGTTTTTAGAGCAGGTCCAGAAACATCCAGTTTCCTGCTTCAGTGTGTTTATATGTTTTTAATTAATACAGAGCATGTTTCAGGAAGCAGCAAGTAAAGTCCATCAATTCTGCAAAATCTCAACTCAGAGCGGATTCATCACATTTCATTGATTTAAATCTACAGGAATGAATCCTCTGGACTGGGACCTCAACCGATTCAGAGAGTTTATTAACAACTGTTTGAACATAAAGCTCAGCTCAGTGGGTTACAGCTGCTTCCTGTTTCCTGATTGTCTCTCTTCACTCATTCAGAACATCAGCCACACAGCAGCTGCTCCAACACACATCATCAGTGATCCCCTCATTATTCAACATGATCAGATTAAAGCTGCTGATTGATGCACTTTCCATCTCTCACAGGTTTTCATCCAAATGAAGAGACATCATCACAACTGACTGAGAAGCTGTGTGTGTGTGCAGCACCGTGCCGGCCAATCAGAGGAGAGCAGGTTCTGCGATATCAGATCATAACAATAACTTTGTCCTACAGGGGACTGACCACAGAGCGACGTTGTGTGAGGAACGTTGTTGTGTGACACACAAGTGTCACTATGAAAAGCTGCTGTTTGCTCAGACTTGTGTTTCCAGCTGAACACACTTGCTGTTGTGTTGTTTTATACTAACAGACACAACCTGTGTGTGAACTGATGAGAAACAGTCAAAGCTACAAGTCTCATTATATATATTCCATATGTCAAGCTGTTTGAATGTGTGATAGAAAAATAAAGAACACAATGATACTGTTTGTGTGAATGTGGAGAATAAAGATCAAACTGCTCAGAGATTTAAACAAACGTCAGTTTTCATCATCGGGGATTTGAGTGGATCTGAAGGTTTTCAATTCAAATCTCTTTATTCAGACAAAAGAAAGAAAGAATCTCCTCCTGTAAAATCCCACAAAGACGAAACACCTCCAGTCGACATGTTGGGTCATGGGTTCATTCATATAGGAGCAAATTTTAATAAAATCATGTCCCTCTAATTTAACACACAACATAACCCTGATAAACTGGGAGTGAACTGGGAGTTAATAAAGAACAAATAGTTGTGTTGACAATCAGTTTATTGAACATGAAACATTAACATGCATCATCATCAGGGACGTCACATGAGGAGCCTCAGGTCCTCCTGCAGATGGCGTGTGGAGACTGAAGAGGTTCAGATGCACTTGAGCAGGTAGGAGTTACAGTTCGCTCCTCGGCCACAGTCGCACAGTTTCCCGATGCGAGGCCCAAACCTCATCGCACACCGGTCTCCCATCCCGCACTGCAGAGCAGACACACAAAATAAGTCTCATGCTGACAAAAACTACATTGACATGAAGGATTCTCTCGGGATTGAGTAAATACTAAGTCAGACCTTTACTTCAAACATTACCCTTTTCTTTAATAGTTTCATATTCTCTGAATTATTCAGCTTAATTCTGACCAAAGTGAATGAGGGAGAGAAGTAAATCACATTTATCAGGGAAATAATTAAATCCAACTCATTATCGTGAACTGAGCCGGATTCCGTTTAGTTTCTGTGATTTATTTCCACTGAGGATTAAAAAGCTTGTGGAGCTTTTTCTCTTCTCTCTGTTAATTGTTGTTGTTTTGTCTTGATTAGTCTTTAATTACACTGAGCCAAAGACTGTTGTTGCATTTTTCTTCTTATCTTTTAATTAGTGTGTAACTGGTTTAATTAAACAGCAGTGGAGTGATGGAGGAGCCATGAAGCAGTGACAGAAGGAGGTGTTACCAGAGGGATGATCCCTCGTTTCTCTGTGGAGGAGAGTCGAGCGTGCATCCGTCCCAGCAGCGTCTCCAGAGCTTCCACCTGCAACCACACATCCAGGCCTGAAGCTCATCTGCTTCCAACACTTCATTCATCATCGGGTTCAAAGACAGATATCACAGGAGTAATCTGATTCCTCTTTACTTAACATGGAAAAACATGTTCTTCTGAAATCCAAATCTAATCCAGAATATACACAGATTAATAAACTCATGTTCTCTCTAAACAAACATCCCATCACTGTGTGTCAGAGTGACATCCAGTAGCTCAGATTCTCTCGTGTGAAGAACTGAGAACATTTCTTCTTCATGTGTTGGATTCTGTGCAGATACTCACCAGGTCTCTGTCTGCAGCTGCTTCAGGTTTCTCCAAATCCTCCACCGACACTTCCTGAGACGCCTCACCGCGACACATGATGCACATGAGGCTGAAGAAGAGGAAGAGGAGCAGCCAGCGGAGAGTCCCGGAGCGGTCCATGGAGGAGGAGGAGGAGGTGCAGGAGGTGCAGGAGGAGCTAGAAGATCTGGAGGAGCAGAGGGTCTCAGCAGGGCCACAGGAGATTCTCCCTCCACCCACAGACCTGCTCCTGCTTATATGGAGCTGGAGAGCCCCGCCCAACAAACACTGCACCAGTTACATGAAGGAGATGGATGAGTGCAGCAGCAACACTGAGGAGACATTTAATAAACTGTATAATAAACTATATCATTCATATCAACACAACACTGAGGAGACATTTAATAAACTGTATAATAAACTATATCATTCATATTAACACATCACTGAGGAGACATTTAATAAACTGTATAATAAACTATATCATTCATATTAACACATCACTGAGGAGACATTTAATAAACTGTATAATAAACTATATCATTCATATTAACACATCACTGAGGAGACATTTAATAAACTGTATAATAAACTATATCATTCATATTAACACATCACTGAGGAGACATTTAATAAACTGTATAATAAACTATATCATTCATATTAACACATCACTGAGGAGACATTTAATAAACTGTATAATAAACTATATCATTCATATTAACACATCACTGAGGAGACATTTAATAAACTGTATAATAAACTATATCATTCATATTAACACATCACTGAGGAGACATTTAATAAACTGTATAATAAACTATATCATTCATATTAACACATCACTGAGGAGACATTTAATAAACTGTATAATAAACTATATCATTCATATTAACACATCACTGAGGAGACATTTAATAAACTGTATAATAAACTATATCATTCATATTAACACATCACTGAGGAGACATTTAATAAACTGTATAATAAACTATATCATTCATATTAACACATCACTGAGGAGACATTTAATAAACTGTATAATAAACTATATCATTCATATTAACACATCACTGAGGAGACATTTAATAAACTGTATAATAAACTATATCATTCATATTAACACATCACTGAGGAGACATTTAATAAACTGTATAATAAACTATATCATTCATATTAACACATCACTGAGGAGACATTTAATAAACTGTATAATAAACTATATCATTCATATTAACACATCACTGAGGAGACATTTAATAAACTGTATAATAAACTATATCATTCATATTAACACATCACTGAGGAGACATTTAATAAACTGTATAATAAACTATATCATTCATATTAACACATCACTGAGGAGACATTTAATAAACTGTATAATAAACTATATCATTCATATTAACACATCACTGAGGAGACATTTAATAAACTGTATAATAAACTATATCATTCATATTAACACATCACTGAGGAGACATTTAATAAACTGTATAATAAACTATATCATTCATATTAACACATCACTGAGGAGACATTTAATAAACTGTATAATAAACTATATCATTCATATTAACACATCACTGAGGAGACATTTAATAAACTGTATAATAAACTATATCATTCATATTAACACATCACTGAGGAGACATTTAATAAACTGTATAATAAACTATATCATTCATATTAACACATCACTGAGGAGACATTTAATAAACTGTATAATAAACTATATCATTCATATTAACACATCACTGAGGAGACATTTAATAAACTGTATAATAAACTATATCATTCATATTAACACATCACTGAGGAGACATTTAATAAACTGTATAATAAACTATATCATTCATATTAACACATCACTGAGGAGACATTTAATAAACTGTATAATAAACTATATCATTCATATTAACACATCACTGAGGAGACATTTAATAAACTGTATAATAAACTATATCATTCATATTAACACATCACTGAGGAGACATTTAATAAACTGTATAATAAACTATATCATTCATATTAACACATCACTGAGGAGACATTTAATAAACTGTATAATAAACTATATCATTCATATTAACACATCACTGAGGAGACATTAAAGAGATGACTCAGGTATTAATGGGACATAAACAGATGACTCAGGTATTAATGGGACTTAAAGAGATGACTCAGGTATTAATGGGACATAAACAGATGACTCAGGTATTAATGGGACTTAAAGAGATGACTCAGGTATTAATGGGACATAAACAGATGACTCAGGTATTAATGGGACTTAAAGAGATGACTCAGGTATTAATGGGACATAAACAGATGACTCAGGTATTAATGGGACTTAAAGAGATGACTCAGGTATTAATGGGACATAAACAGATGACTCAGGTATTAATGGGACTTAAAGAGATGACTCAGGTATTAATGGGACATAAACAGATGACTCAGGTATTAATGGGACTTAAAGAGATGACTCAGGTATTAATGGGACATAAACAGATGACTCAGGTATTAATGGGACTTAAAGAGATGACTCAGGTATTAATGGGACATAAACAGATGACTCAGGTATTAATGGGACTTAAAGAGATGACTCAGGTATTAATGGGACTTAAAGAGATGACTCAGGTATTAATGGGACATAAAGAGATGACTCAGGTATTAATGGGACATAAACAGATGATTCAGGTATTAATGGGACATAAACAGATGACTCAGGTATTAATGGGACATAAAGAGATGACTCAGGTATTAATGGGACATAAACAGATGACTCAGGTATTAATGGGACATAAAGAGATGACTCAGGTATTAATGGGAGATAAAGAAATGGAGTCAGCTCAGTTTAACTGTTAAAGGTTTAAACATCACGTCTGTGTCGCAGTGATAATTCACATCCTTGCGTTAATGTCTTCATTCACTAATGAGTTCCTGTAATATCTTTTTATATAGACTTTATAAACAAGTATTTAATTATTAATGGTTTTAACAAAGCTGTTAATAACATGATGATCCACAGGAAACAGATTCGTCCCCGAGGAGACAAACATGAGATTCAACTGTTTCACAGCTTCAGCATCTATTGATTTACATTGTAGCCTGAGGAGTGTGTGTGTCTGTGTGTGTGGGAGTTTGTTACTTTGTGTATGTGAGTGAGTGTTACTTTGTGTGTGTGTGTGTGTGCGTGTTACTGTGTGTGTGTGTGTGTGTGTGTATGTGTGTGTGTGTGTGTGACTGTGTGTGTTACTGTGTGTGTGTGTGTGTGAGTGAGTGTTACTGTGTGTGTGCGTGTGAGTGAATGTTATTGTGTGTGTGTGAGTGAGTTGTACTGTGTGTGTGTGTGTGAGTGTGTGAGTGTGTGACTGTGTGTGTTACTGAATGTTTATGAGTGTTACAGTGTGTGTGTGCATGTCACTGTGTGTCTTTGTGTCTGTGTGAGTGTGTGACTGTGTGTGTTACAGTGTGTGTGTGTGTAATTGAATGTTACAGTGTATGTGTTTGTGTGTTGTTTCTCACTGAGTCATTTGAATGGAATTTGTCCACAACTGCAGCAAAAACCTTCAAAACTGTTTGTTTCATACATTGAAAGTAAATACGGATTGACAAATCTTCTGTAGCGCCCCCTGGTGTCTGGCTGCAGTATGGATCATGCACTTCCTCCATGTTAGCAGATGGGACCAAACTAACAAATCAAAGTAGACGTTATATAAATGTTTGTTAAAGATGTTTGTGTCGTTTCAGGTCGTTCTTATCTCTGATGTTTGTTCTAGTGTTTCTGATCTGTTTTGTTTATTTATGGATGATATAGAAACAGGCGGAGACGTGATGATTGACAGCTGACACTGGATCCATGGGACATCATCAGAGGGCAGCGTTCAGAGGTGTGGTCACACATACAACACACAACCCACATGAGGAAAACACATTCTTCATATAAACAATGTGTGGGGATAGTTTATCATCTTATTTTAGAAGTTAATGTATTGATAAAGTTTCTGAGGTTTTATTTCCCTGGTGTCTATGGAGGAAATGATGTCATGTTTAATCAGCTGTTGTCAGAATCACACACTAAAGGAGCAAATATGATCACTGATGGTGTTGTAGAGTATTACACTTTAATATTTAATATTTATATTCTTTTTGTGAAGTGCGAGGACCCGTGTGGGCCCCCGGGGCCCTGCAGCGCCCCGAGCAGCCAGCAGGAGGCGCAGTGGCCACAGAGTCGCTTCCTTGAAGCAGACCCTGGATCAGAGGAACACACCCAGTGACATCAGGAGGGCTGAAGGACATCGTCTCTCTGAGCAGCAGCAGGAGCCGGAGCAGGAACCGCCGCTCGGACCCGTTTCGGTCCCTTTCACTCGGTTGCAGCTCCGCGTTCACGAGCCACACGCTCCGGGACGTCAAAGTGCGTGAAGCGGGACGAGGACGCGCAGAGACCAGGAGGATGTCCGCTTCGGAGGAGACGGACGGGCTCCGGCCCAGATACGGCTGTAAGTTCACTTCTCTCCCCTTCACACTCCGGGTCCACTTCAGTCCACACAGGGTGATCCGGATCAGGGTCCGCTTCTGATCCGGATCACTGCGAAGAGCCACAAGTTCAGAAAAGAGCAGGAAAGTTTAGACAGCACGAGTCCAACTTCCGCCTTTTCTACAAGAGCTTGAGAGGAGGAAGAGGAAGAAGAGGAAGAGGCCTGAGACACGTTCAGGACGTCATGTGTTCTTCATGTCTTCATGTTGACGTCATGTTGACTTCATGTTGTTTTCATCATATCTTAATGTTGACTTCATGTTGACTACATGTTGTCTTCATCATGTCTTCATGTTGACTTCATGTTTTCTTCATGTTCACGTCATGTTCACTTCATGTTGACTTCATGTTGTCTTCATGTTGACTTCATGTTGTCTTCATGTTGACTACATGTTGTCTTCATGTTGTCTTCATGTTGTGTTCATGATGTCTTCATGTTGTGTTCATGTTGTCTTCATGTTGTCTTCATGTTGACTACATGTTGTCTTCATGTTGACTACATGTTGTCTTCATCATGTCTTCATGTTGACTACATGTTGTCTTCATCATGTCTTCATGTTGACTTCATGTTGTCTTCATGTTCACGTCATGTTCACTTCATGTTGACTTCATGTTGTCTTCATGTTGACTTCGTGTTGACTACATGTTGTCTTCATGTTGTCTTCATGTTGTGTTCATGATGTCTTCATGTTGTGTTCATGTTGTCTTCATGTTGTCTTCATGTTGACTACATGTTGTGTTCATCATGTCTTCATGTTGACGTTTTTTTTTCTTCATGTTCAC
>CM028859.1:3295219-3310480 GCA_016801935.1 Platichthys stellatus
TTTCTTGGTGGGGGGGTGGGGGGGGGGGGGGGGGGGGGTGTGTGTGTTAAACAACTAAAGTCCTGAAACGAGGCTCGAGTTCAGGACTTTTCAGGATTCAGATTTACTGTTGACATTAGTTTTTAAATTAGTCTTCAAGCGTGTGCGCGTGTGCGTGCGTGTGCGTGTGCGTGTGTGTGGGCTGTGTCTGTCTGGAATGTTTGAGTCTCAGGATGTTTCTCTCTTAGAAGAGTTTTCTCTAGACCTTTACTAACTTTCACCTTTGACCTCAGTGTGAAATTCCTCAGAAAGTTAAACTTTCAGATCACAGCTGATGATCAATGAACCACATGTTTCATTGAAACAAAAGATAAGGAACGTTTTGTTGCTATGATCCTCACACTGAACTTCATTAAGTGAAACTTTTCTCCTTCAGTGACTCGTACTCAGTGTGTAGATGAGGTCATCATTGTGACTCCGTGCTGCAGCTGTAGATTTCAGCTTCAGATCACGTCTGAAAACTATTTCAGTGAAATGCAGAGAAGTCTGAAAGTCACCAGTTGGAGGGAGAGGGTTGAGCTGAAGGAGAATAGACCTGAGCAGCTTCTGAAGGGCAGGTTGTCTTCAGGGACAGAACCTGGTGAAGTTCCTGATCAGAGACGAGGGTCGGACTCGCAGCAGGAATGTGACTCCACAGAACCACAGAGAAGGTCAACAGCAGGAATGCTGGGAGCTGTGTGTTCAGGAGGTTACTGCAGGTCGGCTCAGCTGCACCGGTTCATTTAATACGAGTTGTGGTGTCACATAGATGAAAGCAGCGTTGAACACATTCCACACGTATGACACAGCTCTGTACCAACATGTCAGGCTCTGAGTGAAAGTGTCTCTGCTTCGTTCAGCTTCATCGTCTCGGTCACGTCACTCATCACAGCCACATGTTGATATTTATATTTACTCTTTTATTAACACTTTTCAAACTCATGAAAATCAGACAGATGTTGCATCACGGCCGCGTGACAACATCGTTGATCAGTTTGTTGAGTCGATGTCGCAGGTTTGTCATCACCGCGTATCCAGCGACACTATAGAAGTGTAACTGAACCTGAATGCAACAGCTGTGATTGGTCCACTTGTCTCCTCCATGTTTCTGATTGGTTGGACAAACACACTCTCTCTCCTCAGGTCACATACATCATCTCCTCTAACGTCCTTGACACACACACACACACACACACACACACACACACATGTTTGTTATATCTTCTACGTACTTTTGTTACCTTCAGTCTGTTCTCTGTTAAAATGTACATGTATGTTTCATCAGTAACCAACACGTGTTCAGTGCAGCACACACACACTGAGATCTTCTACCACCTCAGATGAAATGGTTTGAACCAGTGTTGTCATCTGTGCTCCGCCAGGTGGATGGAGGCGTGTCTGGACGAGGAGTTACCTCCCACCACAGAGCTGGAGGAGGGGCTAAGGAACGGCGTCTATCTGGCCAAACTGGGAAACTTCTTCGCCCCACGAACCGTCTCCCTGAAGAAGATCTACGACCGCGAGCAAACACGCTACAAGGTGAAACCCTGAGCTCCTCTTCACGGAGGCTTCGTCTGAAACCTCCTCTTCCTCAGATCCTCACACGTCCACGCGACTCCACAGCTTTAGAGCCGATTATAAACTGAGATGTTTGGAAGCTGGAGTCGAATTATAAAAAAGACCAAATTTCAGTTCACCTTAAAGTGAAATCTGTTTCCTGTTAGAGACAGGAAGTGAAGTGTCACTGTAACCCAAACTAACTCCCAGAGGATCTAGAAGCTCTAGAACCAGAGTCACAGAACAGTTAGCTGCTCTCTAGCTAAAAAGATTAAAATAATATAAAGTTTAGACATTCTACAAACTTCCAGAGTCTTTACTAACACTTTATTCTTTCCTCTCTCTGCATCACTTTGTAAACTCTGTGAACGCAGCTCTGTTTTAGTTTGAGGCTGAACTGAGCGTTTGACAACATTGTGTGCTTGTGTGTGTTCGTGTGGTGTGTGTGTGTTCGTGTGGTGTGTGTGTGTGTGTGGTTTCTCTCCTCCAGGCCACAGGTCTCCACTTCAGACACACTGACAACGTGATCCAGTGGCTGAACGCCATGTCGGAGAAGGGGCTGCCGAAGGTGAGACACTCACACATGTTGACCTGAGCTCTCACCGGTGCTCTTCATTATGTTATTCAGCTGATTGTGAAACGTTAACGTTGAACAGGATGTAAATCATCTTGAGGAGGAATCGAGAAACACCGGTGAAAGTATACTATAATACTTTATAGTAAATATAATTAAACCGGAGACATGGACATTATAAACATGAGATATTTATTTGCTTTAAATAATAGGAAATGCTGCCACTGAGATTCGATGGTTACTTTTACCTTGAAGGTTGTTTTCATCGGTCTGTTGGTTTGTCAGCAGCAAAAAACTTAGAATATCTTCAAACTTTCATATTTATTTAGACGACAGATTTCTATGAATGTGACCAATTAGCTGCAGCTTCATTGAATTCAAGGGATTCTCAGTTTTCCATATTTCCATGTAAACCAGTTCAGACTGTCGACCTCAGACACGTTTTCCATTCGGTGCAAGTGGATTTTCATACTGAGGTCAAATGAACTCTCACTTCCTGGAGGGAAACATTATTTAAATGGTAAATGCATTGAAGAAGCTCAGTAGGTTTAAACTAAGTCATCAGATAGTTGACTGATGGTTTCACTGGGAGTTTCCAGTTAACTGTCGTCTCCCTGTTGGTGAGAAGTTTTCCAGCTTCAGCAGAGACTGTTTGTTCCTCAGAGACGTTAACAGGGCGTGAATTCACATTTACATTGTGAAATCCTCCAGATGAGCTAATATCCTGAATCACTGACGTGCTGCAACACGCTGCTCTCACAGAGTCTCTGCCTGTGTTTCAGATCTTCTACCCAGAAACCACAGACATCTATGACAGAAAGAACATGCCACGCTGCATCTACTGCATCCATGCACTCAGGTACTGTCATGATCCGGCCTCAGGGGCCACATGAAGTGTGACCAGTGCCTTAGAGGAACTCCTCACACACCTGACCAGCTGCAGACTCCCTGAATGAAGGAGTGTGTTGTACTGAAGTCAAGAGCAGAAGCACAGGGCTGGTGTTTGTGCGCCTGTTTTGTGTATATATGTGCTGACATTGTTCATGTCACATGAATTGTGTGTGTCTGTGATTGTGTGGTGTTTCTTCATGTGTTGTTTGTGGGTCTTGTTTTACAGCCTGTACCTATTCAAACTGGGCCTGGCCCCTCAGATCCAGGATCTGTATGGAAAAGTGGATTTCACCGGTAAGACTGAACATGAGTGTGTCCCAGTTAACCCCTTGAATCCAGAGCTCATGTCCCCATGCTGCTCAGATGAACATGAAGTTAAAGAACCTTCCAGTTCCTGTTGTGTGTACCGTCTCTGCGGTTTGTGTTTGTTGAGCGTCTGGACGTGAGGAAGTCGTGAGAGTTTGTCTCACTCTCCCTTGATCTGTTCATTCTGCAGAGGAGGAGATCAACAACATGAAGAGCGAGCTGGAGAAGTATGGAATCCAGATGCCGGCCTTCAGCAAGATCGGTGGGATCCTGGCCAATGAGCTGTCGGTGGATGAAGCTGCACGTGAGGCTCAGATGTCAGGGGGGGGGGGGGTTCAGTGTGTAAACACAGATTCATCTGCACATCTGGATTCATCATTTCAATCAGCTGAGAGCCGACGGATGATTATATTAATATCATTATAATGATAGTAATTACTATTATCATTAATAATAATGATGATGATGATTAGAACATTTATTTAAGTCACTTTGTTTTCTGTGTTAACGTTTTCATTCATATAACAGAAATGTAAATGAATGTTAAAGTTATATATTCACTTTTATTTGTAGAGCTGAAGTTCATTATATATCACAACTAGAAAAAAGACACACAAACTACTTCCTGTTACACTGATGTTCACTTTCACTACAGATGAAACCAGATGAGTGAGCTTGTGTGTGTGTCTGGGCTTTTGTGTTTGTGTGTGTGTTTGCCTGTGTGTGTCTGTGTGTGCAGTAAGATGAAATATATCAGACAATGATATTAATATTCAGAACAAGTATTAGTAAAGTAAAACCTCACAAGTCGTCTCTTCCACTCTCAGTACACGCTGCTGTGATCGCCATCAATGACGCCATCGACCAGGGCGTGCCCGAGGGCACGCTGGCAGCCATGGAGAACCCCAACGCCATGCTGGTCAACCTGGATTCCAACTCTGCTCACCAGTACCACGACACGCTGTACCAGGCCAAGGGAGCGAAGGTGGCCAGCTCACGCAAACGGGTACGATGACACTAACTGAAGAATGTTCCTCCCCCTCCAGGAGGGGGGGGGGGGGGGGGGTGTCCAGATTTCAAACGTCTGTTTCATTCAAAGGAACCGACGTGTTTCACTGAGGAGAAGTTCAGCCTCGTTAACTTCAGTAAACCTTGTCTTTGTGTTTCTGATCCTGTGGCTCTGCAGCAGATGGAAAACGCCGACGCAGAGAGAGACATCTACGACGAGCTCCTCACTCAGGCTGAGATCCAGGGCAACGCCAACAAGGTCAACGGTACGTGGGCCGCCCCCCCCTCGTCCCCCTGGTGTCCATGAAGCAGCTGAACGTGTCTTTGTCCCGCAGTGAGCAACGCCCTGAGAGCGGCGGAGGAGGCTCTGCTGAGCGGGAACGAGGAGCAGCTGTACGAGGCCCTCAGAGCCATGGGCCTTCAGAACCTGCAGCCACAGAACAAGAGCTGGTACCTGAAGCAGCTGCAGGCCGACCGGGAGAACAAAGAGCAGGTGAGAGAGGATGCTTCTATTATATTCATCACAATCTGACCTGGATTATGTTCTGTTCATTGTGATCCCACCCGGATGTCTCCCCTCTCAGACGTCTCCAGGAGAAGCTCTGACTAAGGACGAGCTGCAGAGCGGCGTGGCCGTGGCCAACCAGGTTGCAGAAGGCTACCTGAAGAGTAAGAGTCCACTCCATCACACACACCTTCCTCCTCTCTGCATCTCCTTGTGTCCTTCTCATTCCACCGCTTGATGTTGTAGTGCTGAAGGCCGTGGAACGCATCAACGCTGCGATCCGAGCAGGAGAACCAGAGAGAACCGTGGAGGAGCTGAGGAACCCTGAGGCTCAGCTGCCAGAGGTCTACCCCAACGCTGCAGAGCTCTACCAGAGGGAACTGAGCAGCCTGCAGCAGCAGAGCACAGAGGTACTGACCCCTGCAGCACTGACCTCAACCACTGACCTGAACCCTAAAGAACTGACCTCAACCACTGACCTGAACCCTAAAGAACTGACCTGAACCACTGACTTGAACCCTAAAGAACTGACCTGCAGCACTGACCTGAACCACTGACCTGAACCCTAAAGAACTGACCTGAACCACTGACTTGAACCCTAAAGAACTGACCTGCACTACTGACCTGAACCACTGACCTGAACCCTAAAGAACTGACCTCAACCACTGACCTGAACCACTGACCTGAACCCTAAAGAACTGACCTGAACCACTGACTTGAACCCTAAAGAACTGACCTGAACCACTGACCTGAACCCTAAAGAACTGACCTGAACCACTGACCTGAACCCTAAAGAACTGACCTGAACCACTGACCTGAACCCTAAAGAACTGACCTGAACCACTGACCTGAACCCTAAAGAACTGACCTGAACCACTGACCTGAACCCTAAAGAACTGACCTGAACCACTGACCTGAACCCTAAAGAACTGACCTGAACCACTGACCTGAACCCTAAAGAACTGACCTGAACCACTGACCTGAACCCTAAAGAACTGACCTGAACCACTGACCTGAACCCTAAAGAACTGACCTGAACCACTGACCTGAACCCTAAAGAACTGACCTGAACCACTGACCTGAACCCTAAAGAACTGACCTGAACCACTGACCTGAACCCTAAAGAACTGACCTGAACCACTGACCTGAACCCTAAAGAACTGACCTGAACCACTGACCTGAACCCTAAAGAACTGACCTGAACCACTGACCTGAACCCTAAAGAACTGACCTGAACCACTGACCTGAACCCTAAAGAACTGACCTGAACCACTGACCTGAACCCTAAAGAACTGACCTGAACCACTGACCTGAACCCTAAAGAACTGACCTGAACCACTGACCTGAACCCTAAAGAACTGACCTGAACCACTGACCTGAACCCTAAAGAACTGACCTGAACCACTGACCTGAACCCTAAAGAACTGACCTGAACCACTGACCTGAACCCTAAAGAACTGACCTGAACCACTGACCTGAACCCTAAAGAACTGACCTGAACCACTGACCTGAACCCTAAAGAACTGACCTGAACCACTGACCTGAACCCTAAAGAACTGACCTGAACCACTGACCTGAACCCTAAAGAACTGACCTGAACCACTGACCTGAACCCTAAAGAACTGACCTGAACCACTGACCTGAACCCTAAAGAACTGACCTGAACCACTGACCTGAACCCTAAAGAACTGACCTGAACCACTGACCTGAACCCTAAAGAACTGACCTGAACCACTGACCTGAACCCTAAAGAACTGACCTGAACCACTGACCTGAACCCTAAAGAACTGACCTGAACCACTGACCTGAACCCTAAAGAACTGACCTGAACCACTGACCTGAACCCTAAAGAACTGACCTGAACCACTGACCTGAACCCTAAAGAACTGACCTGAACCACTGACCTGAACCCTAAAGAACTGACCTGAACCACTGACCTGAACCCTAAAGAACTGACCTGAACCACTGACCTGAACCCTAAAGAACTGACCTGAACCACTGACCTGAACCCTAAAGAACTGACCTGAACCACTGACCTGAACCCTAAAGAACTGACCTGAACCACTGACCTGAACCCTAAAGAACTGACCTGAACCACTGACCTGAACCCTAAAGAACTGACCTGAACCACTGACCTGAACCCTAAAGAACTGACCTGAACCACTGACCTGAACCCTAAAGAACTGACCTGAACCACTGACCTGAACCCTAAAGAACTGACCTGAACCACTGACCTGAACCCTAAAGAACTGACCTGAACCACTGACCTGAACCCTAAAGAACTGACCTGAACCACTGACCTGAACCCTAAAGAACTGACCTGAACCACTGACCTGAACCCTAAAGAACTGACCTGAACCACTGACCTGAACCCTAAAGAACTGACCTGAACCACTGACCTGAACCCTAAAGAACTGACCTGAACCACTGACCTGAACCCTAAAGAACTGACCTGAACCACTGACCTGAACCCTAAAGAACTGACCTGAACCACTGACCTGAACCCTAAAGAACTGACCTGAACCACTGACCTGAACCCTAAAGAACTGACCTGAACCACTGACCTGAACCCTAAAGAACTGACCTGAACCACTGACCTGAACCCTAAAGAACTGACCTGAACCACTGACCTGAACCCTAAAGAACTGACCTGAACCACTGACCTGAACCCTAAAGAACTGACCTGAACCACTGACCTGAACCCTAAAGAACTGACCTGAACCACTGACCTGAACCCTAAAGAACTGACCTGAACCACTGACCTGAACCCTAAAGAACTGACCTGAACCACTGACCTGAACCCTAAAGAACTGACCTGAACCACTGACCTGAACCCTAAAGAACTGACCTGAACCACTGACCTGAACCCTAAAGAACTGACCTGAACCACTGACCTGAACCCTAAAGAACTGACCTGAACCACTGACCTGAACCCTAAAGAACTGACCTGAACCACTGACCTGAACCCTAAAGAACTGACCTGAACCACTGACCTGAACCCTAAAGAACTGACCTGAACCACTGACCTGAACCCTAAAGAACTGACCTGAACCACTGACCTGAACCCTAAAGAACTGACCTGAACCACTGACCTGAACCCTAAAGAACTGACCTGAACCACTGACCTGAACCCTAAAGAACTGACCTGAACCACTGACCTGAACCCTAAAGAACTGACCTGAACCACTGACCTGAACCCTAAAGAACTGACCTGAACCACTGACCTGAACCCTAAAGAACTGACCTGAACCACTGACCTGAACCCTAAAGAACTGACCTGAACCACTGACCTGAACCCTAAAGAACTGACCTGAACCACTGACCTGAACCCTAAAGAACTGACCTGAACCACTGACCTGAACCCTAAAGAACTGACCTGAACCACTGACCTGAACCCTAAAGAACTGACCTGAACCACTGACCTGAACCCTAAAGAACTGACCTGAACCACTGACCTGAACCCTAAAGAACTGACCTGAACCACTGACCTGAACCCTAAAGAACTGACCTGAACCACTGACCTGAACCCTAAAGAACTGACCTGAACCACTGACCTGAACCCTAAAGAACTGACCTGAACCACTGACCTGAACCCTAAAGAACTGACCTGAACCACTGACCTGAACCCTAAAGAACTGACCTGAACCACTGACCTGAACCCTAAAGAACTGACCTGAACCACTGACCTGAACCCTAAAGAACTGACCTGAACCACTGACCTGAACCCTAAAGAACTGACCTGAACCACTGACCTGAACCCTAAAGAACTGACCTGAACCACTGACCTGAACCCTAAAGAACTGACCTGAACCACTGACCTGAACCCTAAAGAACTGACCTGAACCACTGACCTGAACCCTAAAGAACTGACCTGAACCACTGACCTGAACCCTAAAGAACTGACCTGAACCACTGACCTGAACCCTAAAGAACTGACCTGAACCACTGACCTGAACCCTAAAGAACTGACCTGAACCACTGACCTGAACCCTAAAGAACTGACCTGAACCACTGACCTGAACCCTAAAGAACTGACCTGAACCACTGACCTGAACCCTAAAGAACTGACCTGAACCACTGACCTGAACCCTAAAGAACTGACCTGAACCACTGACCTGAACCCTAAAGAACTGACCTGAACCACTGACCTGAACCCTAAAGAACTGACCTGAACCACTGACCTGAACCCTAAAGAACTGACCTGAACCACTGACCTGAACCCTAAAGAACTGACCTGAACCACTGACCTGAACCCTAAAGAACTGACCTGAACCACTGACCTGAACCCTAAAGAACTGACCTGAACCACTGACCTGAACCCTAAAGAACTGACCTGAACCACTGACCTGAACCCTAAAGAACTGACCTGAACCACTGACCTGAACCCTAAAGAACTGACCTGAACCACTGACCTGAACCCTAAAGAACTGACCTGAACCACTGACCTGAACCCTAAAGAACTGACCTGAACCACTGACCTGAACCCTAAAGAACTGACCTGAACCACTGACCTGAACCCTAAAGAACTGACCTGAACCACTGACCTGAACCCTAAAGAACTGACCTGAACCACTGACCTGAACCCTAAAGAACTGACCTGAACCACTGACCTGAACCCTAAAGAACTGACCTGAACCACTGACCTGAACCCTAAAGAACTGACCTGAACCACTGACCTGAACCCTAAAGAACTGACCTGAACCACTGACCTGAACCCTAAAGAACTGACCTGAACCACTGACCTGAACCCTAAAGAACTGACCTGAACCACTGACCTGAACCCTAAAGAACTGACCTGAACCACTGACCTGAACCCTAAAGAACTGACCTGAACCACTGACCTGAACCCTAAAGAACTGACCTGAACCACTGACCTGAACCCTAAAGAACTGGTTAGTTCTAGGTGATGATGATGGTTATAGGGGTTAGTTGTGTGCGATGAAGGTTAGTTCTAGGTGATGATGATGGTTATAGGGGTTAGTTGTGTGTGATGAGGGTTAGTTCTAGGTGGTGATGATGGTTATAGGGGTTAGTTGTGTGTGATGAGGGTTAGTTACTAGGTGATGATGGTTATAGGGGTTAGTTGTGTGAGATGAGGGTTAGTTCTAGGTGATGATGATGGTTATAGGGGTTAGTTGTGTCTGATGTTAGGTGAAACCTTCTTAAATGTCCTTTAGACTTCAAACTGCAGAGTTGAATGTTCCCTGCCGTCTGAAAATAGATTCTCATCACATTTTAGTTCAGACTGTTTTTATGGTGTATAAACATGGCCATTAGAGACTTGGCCCCTCCCACACATCGTCACACTCTGGAACACCTCATGGACCAGTTCGGCTCACTTGGAAAAATAGAGAATGTTCCTGCTGTTTTCAGAGGAAATAACAAGCCGGCCTCAGCTTCTACCATAAAAGGGCAGAATGTGGTCATTATGTGAAACGGACCTGTGGCTCACACAGCCGCTGGTTGTTCACCGTCTGAGCAGCTGCACACAGGAAGTGGTTAGAGGCGTGGGAGGGGCCGACAGCAGCGAGGTGTTCCCGCTCACAGCAAACATTCACATGTTGAGACGCCTCCAGGTGATCTGGGATCAGAGGAATGTTTTACACCCAGGAAGGATTCAAGAGCCAGAGACACGTCTGAGTCTGAGTCCAGATCAGCAGGAGGACGTGTGTGATTGTGTGTGTGTGTTTCCCCCCCTCCCCACAGCTGACTCATCACCACAAACACAAATTAAATAGCAAAGACACAAAGATGACGCCCCTTACACACAGACACACACACACTGCTGTGTATAACAAATCTTTAAGATCAGATTTCAGTGACCCTCCCACATCATTCTCACACACACACACTCAGGGGCGGGACATGTACAGGGGCGGGACATGTACAGGGGCGACATGTAGGGGGGGGGGAAAGGCACAGGGGGGGGACATGCACAGGGGAAGGACATGCACAGGGGCGGGCTCTAGTATTAACATTAAATCAAGAGACAGAAGGCGCCACCTACCAGCAGTTGTGTGTCACGACACTGTGTGTTTTTCTGTTTGTACATGTACACATGTGTGTAAACACGTGTTGTCTCTATGTGTGTGTTACTAACATATGTTCAATGTGTCTCTCCAGGAGACTCAGGACCCGTCTGCTGTTCTGTGGCTGGACGAGATTCAGGACGCTGTTCTGGGAGCGAACCAGGACACACAGGAGGCCATACAGTGTAAGAACACACACACACACACACACACACACACACACACACACACACACACACACACACACACACACACACACACACACTCGGGCTGATCTTCATGTCTGTGTGTTCAGTCGCTCAGTCCATTCAGGACATCAACCGGGCGGTGGACAGCGGTGAGGCGTCTCAGACCCTCGCTGCTCTGCGCCACTCGGGGGCGGGGCTGTACGGAGTGACCTCAGAGTGCGCTCAGACGTACCAGGACGACCTGACCTCCATCAAACAGGAGAAGAAGAAAGAAGGTGAGGACATGGACACACTTAGAGGACGCTGACGATCACCTGATCAGAAGCTGAGTGACATCACAGTGAAGCTCCTGCTGCTTATTGGTTGTTGATTCACTTGAACCCTCATCTTGTCCATTCCGTCTCCGTCTCTCTTTCTGTCTCCCAGGGGATAATGGCAGTGAATGGGTGAAGCACTGGGTGAAGGGAGGACACAACTATTACTATAACCTGCAGACCAATGAGGGCACGTGGGAGGAGCCTGAGGGGTTCCTGCAGAACAACACGCAGCTCAACAAAGACGACATCCAGGTCAGTCCACCGCTCCAGCTCAGCAGCGCCAGCTTGTGGCGTTTTGACGTCTTATTAAACGTCTGTTCTTCCTCCGTCAGTCTGTGGTTTCCGGGGTGACCACGGCCTACAACCGAGAGCAGCTGTGGTTGGCCAACGAGACTCTGATCAGCAAGCTGCAAGCCCGCTGTCGTGGCTTCCTGGTGAGGAATGGCCAGAAGGAGAGGATGAACTTCCTCATATCTCAGGATCCAGCTGTTACAAGCATACAGGTGAAGATACAAGCAGCTGCTTCAGGCTGGCAGCAGACACATGTCCAGTGTCTTTACACTGGTCTGTACGAACCTGCCACGTGTTCTCCCTAACCCTGACCCTAACCCTAACCCTAACTCTAACCTTAACCCTGACCCTCCTCACTCTCATATTTAGCTCTAAGTGTCGTTCACTGATTCTCACTCTGTTTCTTTTCAGGCTCACTGGAAAGGCTACAAGCAGAGGAAGAAGTTCAAAGATCGTAAACAGTATCTGAAGGATCATTCTGAAGAGGCTGTCAAAGTAAATGGATTCCAGTCATTTGAATATTATTGTTGATGATTATCAGTACAGTTCAGATTGAACATGGTGTTTGTTTCTCAGATCCAGTCCATGGTTCGGATGCATCAAGCTCGTAAGAAGTACAGGGATCGTCTGAAGTACTTCAAAGATCACGTCAGTATCAGTCGCCTCAAACCTTTTAACTGCAAATTAAGTTCTGGACAAATCTGAAGAAGCAAGATAAAACAATTTACTGTCAAGGGATGTGAGCTTGTTTCTTAATGAAAGCTTTCAATCGAGTTGCCTCAACGTGACTTTCTCCTGACACGTCTGCTGACGTCTACCCAGAGTGCTGTGGGGCCCGCGGGAGCTGATGTGTGTGGAGTCTTCTCCACTGGGACTCACTGGGATTCCTGTGTGTAACTGATCATCTGTTTGTTCTGCAGATCAATGAGGTGGTGAAGATTCAGGCTTTCATTCGGGCCAACAAGGCCAGGGACGACTACAAGACGCTGAGTGAGTAGAAGTGACCTTGAGTTTCTCCTCTGTCCATCTGAGATCCTCTGTGAAGACTCTTGTTCATCTTGACAGGGTTTTTGGATTCAACAGGCAGATATCTTATTTGATTGATTCATATCCTCCGTTGTTCGGTGTAGCTTCTTTCAGCTGAGACTTACAGCCAAGGTTGAGGCCAATCTCCCACAGAGAGATCTAGAGAGAGTGGTCCATGCCTTCATAACCTCTGGCCCAACATTACTTGGGGGAACTTCTCCAATCTCACACTCCAGCTAGAGATCTGAGATCAGCCACCAGCTCCTCGTGGATTTACCTGAAACGAGGCTCATGACCAGAAGAGATCTTTGTGGATCAACTGACCACTCCACATTAGATCCCCCCCCCCCCCTTACTTTCAATTTAGATTATTGTACTTTCTTTGATCTTATTTCATTTTAACTTCTGGTATTCTGCTGTCTTCTTCTTGTACCTTTGGTCAACCAAGTGGTTTTAACTGTGCTTTATAAACAAAATGGACACTGACTCTCGTCTCGCTCCAGCCAGTGCTGCGGACCCTCCGATGGCGGTGGTGAGGAAGTTCGTCCACCTGCTGGACCACAGCGACCAGGACTTTCAGGAGGAGCTGGAGCTGATGCGGCTCCGCGAGGAGGTGGTCACCAACATCCGCTCCAACCAGCAACTGGAGAATGACCTGAACCTGATGGACATCAAGATCGGCCTGCTGGTGAAGAACAAGATCACACTGCAGGAGGTGGTGTCGCACAGCAAGAAGCTGACCAGGAAGAACAAGGGCCAGCTGTCCAACATGATGATGATGAACAAGCAGAGAGGAGGCCTGAAGGCGCTCAGCAAGGAGAAGAGGGTCAAACTGGAAGCTTACCAGTTCCTCTTCTACCTGTTACAGGTGAGAAAGGTTCAAAGTTTCCACCAGTCGGCTTCTCTCCAACAGCATTTAACCACATTCTGTTTCCTTCAGACCAACCCCACGTATCTGGCCAAGCTCATCTTCCAGATGCCTCAGAACAAATCCACAAAGTTCATGGACTCTGTCATCTTCACCCTGTACAACTACGCCTCCAACCAGAGAGAAGAGTACCTGCTGCTGAAGCTCTTCAAGACGGCGCTGCAGGAGGAGATCAAGTCAGCAGCGATCAAACCTGTTCCATGAATCTGCTGCCGCTGTCATAATCGTGCCAGGACTAAACCTTTTATCTGAACTGTCCGCAGGTCAAAGGTCGACCAGATGAAGGAGATCGTCACAGGAAACCCCACGGTCATCAAGATGGTGGTGAGCTTCCACCGAGGTACACGAGGACAGAACGCTCTGCGGCAGATCCTGGCGCCCGTCATCAAAGAGATCATGGAAGACAAGACGCTCAACATCAAAACGGACCCGGTGGACATCTACAAGAGCTGGGTGAACCAGATGGAGACGCAGACGGGGGAGGCCAGGTGATCGCTCGGCCTAGTTGTGCCATTAATCACATTTTCATTTCAATATACATCATAATATTTATAATAACTCGTTATAACAGTTCGTTTTAATAACTTGTTTCAAGTTGGATAAACTGTCCAATCAATATTCAACAATCTGAAGACCTTTCAAAAAAGCCATATCAACTGTGGCAGAATGGGGATACGATGGGTCCTTTAAATTGGTTAAATCGTCCTCACTCAAATAATCTTTGTATTTATACTAACAGAAGGAGAAAAGTTTGCATGGTTCTGAAATGGACGTACATTGTTAAAGGGTCATGTGTAGAATGTAGGGCCATCTAGTGGTCAGGTGTCATGTTGCAGCTGAGAGGAGGATTTAACTTCTTCTCTCTTTCCTCTTCCTGCGTCATGGCGTCAACAGCAAGCTGCCGTACGACGTGACTCCAGAGCAGGCGATGGCCCACGACGAGGTGAGGACACGACTGGAGGCGTCCATCAAGAACATGAAGACCATCACTGACAAGTTCCTGTCGGCCATCGTCGTGTCCGTGGATAAGATTCCGTAAGTTCGTACTCACAACATCTCACAGGTTACATAATAATACACTTAAAATCTAAAACATCTCCGTCCACCATTACTCAGCTGAAAACATATAATTATTGATCAGGAGAAACAGTGAGGGGGAGGAGTCAGAGCAGGGATGAGTCATGTGACTGATAAGAGCCAATCAGGAAGAGAAGGTCCTTGCATCATCACACGTGTGTTTTCAGGTACGGGATGAGGTTCATCTCCAAAGTGCTGAAGGACACGCTCCATGAGAAGTTCCCCGACGCCACAGAGGACGAGCTGCTCAAGGTCTGAAACCTTCTCTGAGACCTCACGTTCCTTAAAGGTTCCACAGCCATGATTGGTGCTTCTCTCCTTCCCTCCTTCCCTCCTTCTCTCCCTCTCTCCTCTCCTTTTCTCCTTCCCTCCTTCCCTCCTTCCCTCCTTCTCTCCTTCTCTCCTTGGCTCCTTCTCTCCTTCTCTCCTTCTCTCCTTGGCTCCTTCTCTCCTTCTCTCCTTCTCTCCTTCTCTCTCCCTGTTTCTTAGACATTTCCTTGCTAGTCTTTTCTTCCTGTTGCTGATCTTCTTCTTTGTGACTCGTCG
>CM028859.1:3325205-3343119 GCA_016801935.1 Platichthys stellatus
CATCTCCTGACCCCAGAGACTCTCAGAGGTGGTCTCTGTAATCACCTGAACACAAAGTGGATTCATGGGCTTGCATCGTAGATTCTGTGGCTGTTACCATCGTCAAACACATCAAATCAAATTTGATGTGATCCAACGAGTGCTAATTCATGAGATGAGTGAAAATCCCTCAGTCTGCAGGGGTTGTTGGACTGGATACAGATTAAATGGAGTTTTTTGCACTTCATCTAAGGTTTCTATTGATCTCAGTCAAAGTGTTGATGCTTTGGTTCTCCTCTTCCTGTCGACCTGTGGAAACTACAGTGTTTATGTGTCTGGTTTGAGAAGACTCCTCCTGTCTCTGTCTCAGGGGGGTTTCCCTTCAGGATTGGACTCCACCCGAGGGACCCGCCACCATGGGCTGGTCGAGAGGGTTCACAGGGGCCCCAACCGAATCAACTCTCCCCACCGCCGACCCGTCGACAAGCATGGACGGCTGATATCCTTCTATACACGAGTGCTGAGAGTAGATCTCACAAAGTGTCGTGATGTCCTCGCCATGATTTACTGTGTCTCCTCTTACATGGAGCTGTGTGTTGATCTGGTGTTTAAACTGGATGTGAGTCTATCAGTATATAGCCAACAGTAACATTAACGGCACTTTGAAGATCCCTGATCTCCACCACTCATCTCGACCTGTTCACAGACCATGTATGTGTGTTGTGTATGTTTGTGTTTCATATTGTGTAGTGACACTGAACCATCTGATCGTAGCCGACATGAATTAAGAATAGATTTCTCTTTGGTAAATACTTCCATGGTAGCAGCAAGCTGAGACAACACTACTACACCTGAGGATTATGGGTAGTGTAGTACTTCTTGACATTTAGGATAAAACATTTTTTCTAAAACACAGTTGATATCAGCTGATGAATACAATTCTATTCAGAAAACAGATATGATTACTTTATTGATCCTCGGAGGGAAGTTAAATCATCTTAGGTTACAAATTAAGAAAGAAAATAAAATACACAAAGTGCTGTGGAGGTGCACACTATATGACACAATGGGACATTAAATATATAAGTTGCAAAAGGAGAAGTGATACTGGTTTGCGAAGAATGGAGGTGATAACGTTATGTTGAAATGATGATAATGTTGATAATAATAATGTACAGTGATAGCATAGCATAATAATACGAGCACAGCATATTTATAATAATGTAATAGCAGTAATAATACAGCATCAATAGAGTGGTAATAACTCAGATGTCTTTATGGCTAGCATGTAAGAGGTACATAAATCCATTCACACGCAGCATAATATATGGATATGATATTTAACCTCAATATAGTTAAGTCGCGCTCGTTAGGACAAAGATGAACTTTCCTGAACTGGAGTCACACCCGGTCTGTCACATTTACATGAAACACACCTGGAAGCGTTTTAATAATCTGTTCACTTCCTTCCTGGAGCCCGATCGACCTGTCGCTGGGCATCTCAAGAGGAGTTTGTGTGTGATGTCAGAGCAGCTCATAGTTCTGAGCAGAGCAATGAGAACCAGAGCAGAACAGACTGGGCCCTGGATGAGGTACAGACAGAAACATCCTGCACTGATGGAATGAAGAACTTAAATGTGCCAGATAAAAAACAATGGAATAAGTATGACTCACTCCAGTAGAATATACCTCCTGAGCTCTCATCATATGATGTCATGACTTAGAAGGGGACACAGCATGAGCTGCCTCTGGAGTCTGGTGGTAGCATTCCCATGACCACATCAGAAGGACTTCTGATATGTAAAGTGTCCACTGTCCACACACAAGGATTCTGAGTCTGGTTTATTATCTTGGTGTACTTACCCATAAATGGATCGTCTGCTAGGAGAGAGGACGACAGGCACTGAACTGATCACTGACACATGTTAGAGGACGAGCACTGAGGCTGGTCAGTGAGCCTGGAGGGTCCTGGTCAGTGAGCCCGGAGGGTCCTGGTCAGTGAGCCTGGAGGGTCCTGGTGTTTTCAGCTGGTTGGGACCACAGACAGGTTTCTGACTGCTTATTGGAACAGCATCAGGTTGGTCAGGTGATTGGTTTTGTTTCCCTTCTTCAAGGGCACATGCCTTCTTGGGTTAGTCTGATTCTCCTCAGTTACATCTCCCACGTGTGTTTGAATGCTCTTGTTTTGGCCCTGCCAGCCTCAGAGGGATCACCTGAACAAGGCCCGACCCAGATGCAGAGCAGATGCATTCATCGTAAATTACTCATCAGTTTGTCATCACTAATTAAGCATTTTTCTTTTATTTCACAGTAATTATCAGGAATGTTTTGACAGGTGCCCTCAATGAGCATCTGACAGAATCGTGTTTAATTTAGGAAACATAATGAAACTGTGTGTTAAATGTTTCTGTTTGTCGTGATATGAGTTGTAATGAAGCACATGTGTTTCTGCTGATGTTGCTGTCATGACTGAGGCAGTTGGTTCTTCTGTAGTGTGAAGATTTCCTTGTGTATCGATGGTGTTATCTTTATGGTGTGAAGGTCACTGTTGAGACTGTCGGGGCCAGAACACGGTGCTGCTGGGGTTCTTATGGCTAACCCGAGTTAGCATCCCCCTCGTTCCCTCACAAGAAGCCAGTGAGCGTTTCCACATGTAATTGTGATCATAACACAAAGTGGAGTAACATACAAACAAGTGGATGGTTCTTGGCGCACGTAGTTTTCAACAAGATAATCTTCATGAAGCCTTAATGCGACCTCCAGCACTGTGATGTCACAGACGGTTTGTGAGTCATGTTGACGATAAATGTCCCCAGATAACCCTGGTAGATCCTTCAGCCACTTGTTAGAAACCCCTTTTTTAAAGACAAGTAAAATATATAATGAAGAATCAAACATATCAGACATATTTTATTCAACAATAAACCTTGGAAATTGATTTAAAACAAACCACAGACCAGATTTAGGGAATCAAACTGAAAACACTTTCCTCTTTAACTTTGGGACGAGGCCATTTCTGTGAATTCTGAGTCATTCCTCTGTAGGACTGTCCTGTCAGCATTGTTCACAAGGATCACGTCTTTACAGGAACGTTTAGTTCAACACAGTCATTCTGTTCATCTTAGTATATCATAGAAAATTAACACAAAAAAAGTGCCTGAGAATGACTCAGGATTGGTCGAGAGCATGTATGGGCGGGACCTCCATACCAAGGTTCCGCTTCACGGTCACTACGAGACAGACCCACAACTCCCAGTGACGTCAAGAGCACAAGAGGCGGCCGCACCCAGAAAGGAAGTGGAGATAAATCATATTTCTATCCTGTCTATAGAAGTTATGCATGTTACAGAAGACGTGTCAGGTCATGGGGGATGAACAGGCTTGAAGTGCTTTAGTTTCCAAGTTTTGTAGATAATGTTTAATATGTAAATTTCTCATCCAAACGGGAAATGACAGAACCATCATGTGGACATATACCCCAAATGAAATAAGCGAGGTTGTAAATATTTGATAAAGCTAAAATATAGTTTTTTTTGTTTGCTGATAAACTTACAATCATTTAAACTTTGAAAGAACCTTTTTGGCCACTGAGAAGTCTGGTGACCTCCAAACCACAGAACATCTTGAGCTGTGGAACGTGGATCAAATGATGAGTTGTTTGTGTCTCTTATCCAATCACAGTGCTTGAAAGAGGAAATCAGCTTGGTGGCTGTTTGACTAAAATACACTATATATAGTGAGTTGTATCCCAGTTTTACTTTCACTGCTTGTGTAGTGTAGAGAAAGGAACTACTCAGAGAACCAGTTGGACGGGATACTTCCCTCTCTCTCTCTGCAGGCACCACACTTCTGCCCTTTCCGCTACAATTTGTATATGTGTGGTTTAGCTTATCGTGTGTTTTGTTTGCGGTAATGAGTGACGGTGTGTCTTCAGTCTCTGTAAATATCTTTTACTACTGATAATAATTTGCCCAAGGCCCGAGCAGAGGCTTAGCTAATCTCTGCTTTAATGTGTTTATGGTGATCGGTCGACATTTCCAACCCTGCACCCAAAACAGCGATCCAGAGAGCAGCCTGTTTCAGACCAGCTCAAGGACTGGGGGTCAGACCCCCCCCCCCCGCGACACACACACAGACAATGTCAGGAACTCACTATTCAGCAGTAAACAGATAATAATGTCTTTGTTTCATTAAGTGTTTGAAAAAGGAAGATTTACACTTCATGGCTTGGATGAGAATGTGGTTCCAGAACTTTCTTCTCTTGTCATATGTTCAACTCTCATCCTCCTTTTTATGGCGTGCATTAGTCCTTTGATCTCTAGTTGGAACCCAGCCTGGTTTATTTTTAGATGTTTATGATGTACTTGTCTTCTATTTCTTTCTTTGTGATGATTTCAAATATGATAGAAAAACCTTTGTATCCAAGTCATGAGTCCTTATTTGTTCTGATCATTTCCTTAACCAACCCCACATGGAGAGTTCTCCATATGGAGCCGTGTACCTGTCGCCACCTCCGGACAACAACTGGAGAAGGTGAGTCGTGCATCTGGAGCTCCTGACTGTCATGTCTTCTCTTCTCACTCTAATGAGATGTTTAACAACAGGAACTGTTTCCTGTTGCCAGCGTGCTTCCTGTTTCAAACCTCTCTCTCTACCTCCTTCTATCAGGGCCCACTCAGTGGTGTGAGGCAGTGTGACGTCAGAGCTGTTGCTGTCATTGTTTCTGCAGAAATGCTTCAAGTATCAGGATGCTGTGTTAGCCCTGGGAAGCCTGCATCTCACTAAAGGTGTTTGACAGATAGCCTTTTGCTCTAAAGGTCACAGCCAGCAGCAGTAGTCATGCTGTTATGGGATTTAATGTTGTCACAGCATCGAAGTGGTGCAGAACCTTAGATGAGATTCAGTTGCAGGACCTTCTGGAAAACGAAGCCAGACGAGCCGAGCAACATTTGTTTCCCAGCTCTGGTTGAGCCTTCGTAGAGAAGTCAGTGTTTATAAGGGAGTGAATTATGGTCCTGTGATAAATGGCTCAGTCAGGCTCCTCCCGCTCACTCTGTGGACATTTGTGTTTAGTACGCTGGCTTCTGGCCAGCTGCCAGTCTCCCTGCCTCCTCTTCTTCCTCCTCCTCCTCTTCTTCTTCTTCTTCTTCCGAAGCACAGACGCTCTCCAGGCTCAGTGGATCGTACTGTAGCAGCTTGTACTGTAGAAGTGAGCAGGGCCCACGCCCTCTCATCATTGTTTACAGCACAAAACAGGTTGGCTGAGAAACGTCCTCGTGGATCAGCCAGACGTCAGTGTGCTCAGAGTGGGTGTGTTCCTGGAAGCGCCATGTGGCACCGTGCACTGAATGCAGACTTTCATGTTTAATTTGAGCAGCTTCAGAACGCGTTCCTCAACCAAACAGTGAGCATCACTTCATATAAACTTCTGTCATGATGAATCTATCTGCAGTGGAACTTGTACATGTTCTCATCGTAGCCAAGATGTAAAATAACACAATTTATGTCCATTCTAGTCATGCTCATCCTGTTCATAGTTTCTACTCTTCCATCATAGATTTCTATATTTCTATATGCGACTGGCCTCAGCTCTGTCAAGTCTCTGCAGGCCGGGCGTCACCTCCTGCTCCAACCTGCAGCAGATTGTTGTCACAGTGTGTAACAGGGATCAACTCCCCCCACTGCAGTGACTGACAACTTAACTGAGACAGGGGGGGCAGCTTAAAGCATCTTATATCTACTAATACAAATGTTAGTTTCAAAGTCTTTTAGATTATTGCTAATTATGTGTGCTTATAACTCACTTTTAAAATATTGATTTAGATGATATCTTTTCTAAAGACTGCTCCTTACTTCTCTTTCATAATCCTTATTGCGGTCTTTACTCCAATATGTAAAATAACTGGTAGTCACACAGAGAAGACCAAAGTTAGAGCATTAAAATGATTATGACAAAAAATTACAGTCCGGTTTGATAATAGAACACAAACTTTCCTGTAACAGCTTCATCTTGCTACAATCAATAAAACCCTAATGCAGTTTGGTGCTTATGAACTTATTGATGTTCAGACCAGTGGGTTCAAGCTGAGATCACATTCCAGCTCCTGCTCATTTCTTTGTTCTGTAGCTTGTAAATGTGTTTAGAAGAATGAGCTGCACGTCAGGGTTGTGTTTCAGCTGAAGTCTTACGTAGAGTATTTAAAAAACATTCTCCTCTTGTTCAAAATCAGCCAGCAGTGACTGGGTTCTAGATCCGCCCATGGAAATGGCGATAAGCTGTTAGTTGCAGTGAGAAGCAGATTCCCTCCGTCTCAGGGGAGAGCGGGGCGGTAAGTGTTTACAACGCCAACCACATCTGCAGTGCGTTAACGCCAGGCCGCTCCGGAGCCACACAGCGTTTCACCGCTTCACTCCAGGGATCAGCCACTCACGTTCTCCAGCACTGATCATGGAACAGTGCAAACACACATTTCAGCTGGTTTGTATTGAGATGATTCTGGTGAACTACTCATGTCACATTAAAGCCTAAACGCGTTGGGTCAGTATTAATGGATGGTCAGGCATGACAGAAATGCAGATCCCAGAGCTGTTCACGGCCTCTCACTGCTCCTCAGCCGCCGCCCGCCCCACAGATCCTCTCCAGATTTGGTCAAGCTGTTGTTTTTCTTCTCTTTGGAGAAAGTGATTTCCCAACTTCTGTCCGTCTGTAGTGAGCCGGGCCATGATTTGGATATCCACCATCTGTCCTCTAGAGCCCACCCATGGTAGAGTGCTTTCTTGGAATGATTCTGGAGAAAGAATCTCACTGTGCTGGTTCCTGGGAAGAGATGCACTTGAAGGGGTTTGGTTCCTGGGGGTGAATGATGCCTCAGTCCTGGATGTGTCCCTTTACAGATCCTATGCTACAGGGTCACAGCTTCATCCAGTCCCACGCTCTCCTCCTCCTCTGGTCACCCATCTTTGGCCTGCTATTCCTGTACCAGCCTCTCTCGGGATGGAAGATCAGACCAGGCTCCCTGGAGATTGCTCTGTAGTTTGTCCCTCAATGGGGAGAGATGTACTAGTTTCTTCTGCTGCTTCTTTGGGATCTGTTGTTTGATGGCTGCTTTTTTATATAAACATTAAGGGTGTTCCCATCCGGATTTAAAGGGGACATATTGTGCCCATTTCACCACAGTTGATATGGCTCCTTGGGGTCTTAATGAAATGTCTGTTACATATTTTGGTCAAAATACCACAAGGATCATTTAGAACAGCAGCTTTTTACCCTGTCTGGAACGGGTTAGGGTCAGGAGACATCGCTGAACATGGTCAGGGCGATCACATCTCCATTTGAAAGCCGTCATGTCGTTTTATTGATTTGTTTGTCTATATTAACAATATTGTAAAAGTCTGGGAATGAGAAAGTATCATGAATTCATTTGACGACTGAGATGAGAAAATAAGCAAGATGCCTCACTCGTTAGTTATTTCCACCATCAGCTCCAGGAAAAACTGTTAGAATACAAAAGTGACGAGTGAGCCATCTCAATTCCTCCTCAGCTCTGTTGAGAGTTGCACTTCATGAGTGACAGCTGTTTGTCAGATCCTCTGCGTTTAGAGTTCACTGAACTAATTAGAGGGAATATCGCCCCAGACAGATCAGTGGCAGATCAATAATTGATAAAAAGCCTAATTAAAAGCTGCCATGTGAAAACCAGTTGTGCAAAAAGCTTTGAGTTTCACCTCTTTGTTTTTTCACTGCACTCAAACAGCTCAGTTCATGAAAGAAGCTTCCTGTTGTGTGACTGGAGGCTTGAAGCTTTAATAATCAGCAAATCATGTTTAGAGTGTTTGGGCTTTTCCAAACACATCTGGAAAAGTTTAATCTGCCAAGTTTATTACAAGGTAGGTTTTAATCTTGACCACTAAGGTTAAATTACAAACCTGGTAGTGTAGGTGACCGCCCTTCGGTCCCATGGTGTATGTCAGTTTGAGGCAAGTGGACATCGTGAACACTTTGTGTTCATTTTGTGTTCACTTTGTGTTCACATCGTGAACACAGAGGTCGTGACATTCTGTTCAGCTCATCGTTAACACTCCTCAAACAGCTCTGATGAGTTCTGTCTCATTTCTCTCATCCTTCCACCAAGTCAAGGGGAAAGTGGTTCACGAGTTAATGAGTCATCCTGTTGACTCAAAGCAACAGAGACGGAAGTGAAAACATGGCCTCCTGGTTCTTAAAGCACCTGAACCACATTGGACTCATTGACCTGTGCCAGGGGAGGTCAGGGTGTTGAAGAGGGGCTGGATCAGTTAGCGTCCTATCTGCCTCATGCAGGGAAGCCTGTTCATTAATAGATAAAAAAGTTCTTTTGTCAGTTTAGAGGACAAGTGTAAGAAAACAGTGCTTGTACCTCCAGGAGGAGTCAGAGAGTCAAACCCATGTCCTGCAGAACGTCCAGAACATCCACTTGTTCACTGGTCCCACTTCACGGCCTCAGGCCTCCACGAGGACACTTCACATCCACTTGTTGTTTCTCTGGCCGCTGAGGTCCTCAGGGAGCTGGTGGGGTTGCACTGGTTTCTCCTCCCATTAGAAACGAGAGAACGTTTGTGACTGGTCCTCAGGTTCCCGGCCTGCACTCATTCTTCACTCTGCTGTTAACTTATATTCTGTCATTTGTTTGTTTTTTCATTTTCCTCAAATTTAAAACTGTATTTTGCTGTGTCTATTTCTACTATGACAATTTTTCCATGTGTCCTTTCTCCTCTCCTCACATGTGCCAACACAAATCATGTTTATTACAGATTTTCCTCCTTCCTCCAGGGCGCGCTCCTTTCACCCAGTGAATTTATCTGTCTTGCTTTTCCTCTGTCTGTCTTTGAAGGGAACAGCAGCCATGGACTGAGGAAAAACGGCCTGGGTTTAGATTAATATCACAACTCAACAGGTGACCCTTGACCTCTCTCTCTTTCCCTCAGTCGATCTTACTGCTTCCTCCCTCGCTCTCAGAAGCCACGGTTCTCTTCTTTCTCTGTGAGCGCAGAAGGTCCTGGTTTCTCTCCTTCTGTAAATCTCTGCCTGTTCCTAACATCTCCTTCTTCCTCTGAAGCACTGACAGGAGCACAAAGACCCACATGGTCCATTTCAAAATCTCTTTTTCTCACTGTAGTTTTCCACTTGTCTTTCCCGTTTGTTATTTCTGAGTTATGAATCAATAGTTCCTCTCTTACTAACCCAGCTTCAGGGCTCATGGCTCCTTCACAGTCTAACATCAAGGCTCCTTCTGCTGTTCTTCTTGCTTTCAGCCTTTTTACATTCTTCTTCATGTGTTGTGTTATAATTTACACATAAACACTAGGGCTGTAACGATTCTCGAACCGAAACAGAAACCGCGGTCCAGACGTCCACAGGTTCGGTTCACGATACACAAAGACGAAATCGAACGCGTCTTTCTGCTCAACTCCCCACGCTGCTGCAGGTCACAATCACAGCCCTGCGTCATCTGAGCCGGAAGGGACCAGAGTCTCCAGAGTCTCCAGAGCAATGAGTGCGGAGGTCGGACAGGATCCTCTGTTATCTTTGACTACAGTGCGTTGTAGGTCTGTGTGTAGTCTGAAGTCAGAGTCGGGGGGGAACCAGGTGGAGTTTCCCTGGAGCTGCCGGCCGGTTTATGACCGACTGACGGACCCACTTGACATCGACTTTACCGTGATGCCCTGAACGTATCGTTTATTTGAACCCTGTTGTTATTGAAGACATTTCTCTTTCTGTTTACTCTGAGTTGTTGCTGTATGAAGATCTGCAGTAAAAACCACTTAGATTATTTTGGTTGTATCTGTTTTCGGTTGTTTGAAGTGGATTGAACTGAGGGAGATTGAAACAGACTTTATAAATGTACGGATGAACTCTGGGCGTTGAGAACTGGGGAGAACACACACACACACACACACACACACACACACACACACACATAGTTTTATGTGAAGTTGTTCCTTAGTACTTTTCGAGAACACCCCCCTGAAGTTAAAACCGAGGTCCGAACCGAGCCGTGGATTCTGCTGATCGTTACAGCCCTAATAGTCTCTGCTCTAGGCCCAGTGCACAGGTCTGACTGCAAGATGATCATTATCCTTTGTTTTATGTTAGTGAAAGATCACTGACTGTAAGTTTCTTATATACACGTATGTTTTCGTAGTCAGTGTCTTACTGAGGTCAACTCATGGCTGGTCCATCACATTCCATCCAAGCTGCAGCTAACCGTCGGAAATGCAGATCTTTTGAGATAGTACATGTTTCTAGTTTTCACAGCTCTACAGACACAGCCATGCTGCATTTGATCGCTGCTTGTTAATATATTAATATAATATCTGCTGCTTGACAGATTCACCTTACTAACATCTTTCAGGTTAACACTCAGCCGAGATTTAAATGCAAAGCTCGGTGAAACACATTCTAACTCACCTAGAGACGGAAAATACAGAATTTACCCAAATCTCCTCTGAAACGTTATTTCATGTAAAACAATTAATTCCAATGTGTACATGGAGTGCTGCAACATTAGATTGTTTCTTTAAATATGGTTTGCTTGGAAGTGTTGAATTTGAAATACAACAAAAAGCATGTTTTTAGATCTTTGTGTTGAAACTTTTTATATATATATGTAAAGATTTTCATATTTACATAGCATAGTTACATCAGATTCTTTTTACATCGGCTGACGCATCCAACAACTCGTAGAACATAAAGTCTTAGAAGTCGTTAAAGACTGATCTGACTCATCTGAGTGATCTGATGCTTAGATCTGGAGCTGGAAGGAAAGTAGTGATGACGCATGAATGAAGCCATTGAGCGAAACAGAGAGCACTACACAACGCTCCGAGCTGCACTGATCCTGGACTCAGGGGGTTGTGTGGGTTCACCATGGACTCTACATTAAGATATTTATTTCAAAGCTCAGAATATTTTGTAGCTGTAATTTAAACTGAACAGTGAAATACATTTTCTGAAGGTAATACAGCAGAATGTGTTTACACAGATCAACAGTCCTGTGAGGGTGATTGTGTGTCAGTGTGAGCCTGCAGCTCGTGAGGAGGCGGAGCAGGAAGCACGATGACCAATCATCTGCCTCTGTCCACGGTGCCTGAACGCTTTGCATCATTCTCTTCTTCCTCCTACACAGAACCAATTCAGACTCGGCTCTCCACACAAGCGCCATGAACCAGAACCCTCAGGACCCCTTCGGCATTCATCAGCAGATGGGTCGAGGTCCCCACCACCGAAATGGTGAGAGGTTCACACAACACCAGATACAACATGACCACCTTCAAATAAACCAGATGATTTACTTGTGTGTCTGTCTGACTGTTAAAGATTTTAGTCATCAATGTCTTAGAAGAGATGCTGGCTTTGAAGGTTAGGAAAGAGATCTCCTCTCCCGGTGAAGAGAGCTCCTCTCCCGGTGAAGAGAGGTCCTCACCCGGTAGAGAGAGCTCCTCTCCAGGTAGAGAGAGCTCCTCTCCAGGTAGAGAGAGCTCCTCTCCAGGTAGAGAGAGCTCCTCACCCGGTGAAGAGAGCTCCTCTCCCGGTGAAGAGAGCTCCTCTCCAGGTAGAGAGAGCTCCTCACCCGGTGAAGAGAGGTCCTCACCCGGTAGAGAGAGCTCCTCTCCAGGTAGAGAGAGCTCCTCTCCCGGTGAAGAGAGCTCCTCTCCCGGTGAAGAGAGCTCCTCTCCAGGTAGAGAGAGCTCCTCACCCGGTGAAGAGAGCTCATCTCCCGGTAGAGAGAGCTCCTCTCCAGGTGAAGAGAGCTCCTCTCCAGGTGAAGATAGCTCCTCTCCAGGTGAAGATAGCTCTTCTCAATGTAGAGAGAGCTCCTCTCCAGGTGAAGATAGCTCTTCTCCCGGTGAAGAGAGCTCCTCTCAATGTAGAGAGAGCTCCTCTCCAGGTGAAGAGAGGTCCTCTCCCGGTAGAGAGAGCTCTTCTCCCGGTGAAGAGAGGTCCTCTCCAGGTGAAGATAGCTCTTCTCCCGGTGAAGAGAGCTCCTCTCCCGGTAGAGAGAGCTCCTCTCCAGGTGAAGATAGCTCTTCTCCCGGTGAAGAGAGCTCCTCTCCCTGTAGAGAGAGCTCTTCTCCCGGTGAAGAGAGCTCCTCTCCCGGTAGAGAGAGCTCTTCTCCAGGTGAAGATAGCTCCTCTCCCTGTAGAGAGAGCTCCTCTCCCTGTAGAGAGAGCTCCTCTCCAGGTGAAGAGAGGTCCTCTCCCGGTGAAGAGAGCTCTTCTCCCGGTGAAGAGAGCTCCTCTCCCTGTAGAGAGAGCTCCTCCCCCGGTGAAGAGAGCTCCTCTCCCGGTGTAGAGAGAGCTCCTCTCCCGGTGAAGAGAGCTCTTCTCCCGGTGAAGAGAGCTCCTCTCCCTGTAGAGAGAGCTCCTCTCCCTGTAGAGAGAGCTCCTCTCCCGATGAAGAGAGGTCCTCTCCAGGTGAAGAGAGCTCCTCTCCCTGTAGAGAGAGCTCATCTCCCGATGAAGAGAGGTCCTCTCCAGGTGAAGAGAGCTCCTCTCCCTGTAGAGAGAGCTCCTCTCCCGATGAAGAGAGGTCCTCTCCAGGTGAAGAGAGCTCCTCTCCCTGTAGAGAGAGCTCCTCTCCCGGTGTAGAGAGAGCTCCTCTCCCGGTGAAGAGAGGTCCTCTCCCGGTAGAGAGAGCTCCTCTCCCTGTAGAGAGAGCTCCTCACCCGGTAGAGAGAGCCCCTCTCCAGCCCCCCCCCGTGTAGAGAGAGCTCCTCTCCCTGTAGAGAGAGCTCATCTCCCGATGAAGAGAGGTCCTCTCCAGGTGAAGAGAGCTCCTCTCCAGTCAGTAGCCCATCCACATCATCATGATGACATGTGACGTCACAATGTGCAACCATTCTCTAAAGCGGGTCTGATGTGTTGTGAGATGAACTTTTTAATGGAGTGAGTGTTAACGACCATGGTTCTGCAGCATCAGTACAGCAGCAGCACATGCCCCTCTGTAGAGCCGCTCTGCCGGCTGCTCTGGCTCCATGTCCTGCCATCACGCTAGTTTATGGTGTTTGTGTTTCAGTTCCACTGGTCACTTATTAACAGGGAGCACAGTCCATCCAGCCAGCTGCCTCTCAGATCCACTGAGACACAATTCACTATCAGCCCACCTGATATGGTTTGATATGTCATTGATCCAAAGAAGAGAAAATAAACCTCTGAACTCAAAGGAGTCCTCCTCCTCCCTCCCTCGTCTCACTCTCCAGCACCTCTCTCGCCCGGTTTGTTCTCCAGTGTGTTCTTGAGTTTGTCACTTTGGTCCGAGCCCGGCGCTGATGAAGTGGATGAGTCAAGAGAGAAGTGCTTTTCTGCTGGAGTACTACTCTGTGTGTTTAGCCAACAAGCTTAAACAGGATATTGCTTTAATATCTGGGCCAAGTGTAACTTTCATATACACACACGATAAACTGAGTACAGCACACTGGGCCTTAAATCTCTTACCTTAGACCCAGTGGGAAATGTTGATGCATATGTGTTGCTCACAAAACAGCTGATTTGAGATATTTCCTGTTCAGTGTTGATTTGAGTCCATGGAGCTGTTTATCAAATGCAAAATCTAAAAGTTGTTGAATTAAATGTTGCAGACCAAGAAAATCAGAAACTCTTTTCCTTTGTGAACCAGTTTGTTCTCAGATTCCTGCTTCAAACGTCACCTACAGATCAATCTGTTCTCAAAACATTTGCTGTTGATTAATTGGTTAATCAATTTTGAGTTGTCATTTCAGCTCAAGTGCAGAGTCTCATTGCAAAGCTTCCAGACCCATAATCAAGCTCAGCTGTTTGTGAGAGGTCGTCCTTGTATGAAGATGAACTCAGCCCCCTCTGCACTGTCACAGTTTATATACAGGAGAGTCTTCTTGCATAACCTGCTGTATATAGTCCACCAGCATATATACACATGTCTGTGCAGGCTCTATGTCCTCTCCTCTAGAAGAGAGGGCCTTGTGAAGGGGAACGAGCACAGAGCTGTGAAGCCCCGGGCTCTCGTTCACATTCTCTAAGTGCTGCTAAGCAAGAAGCATCGAACCAGGAATCACAGCTGTGAGTCAAACTGCTGGAGTAGTCAGGGCAGAGCTAACGGCTCGTCGGATTTCACTGATGATTTTTCATACTCCTGAACTCACACTCAGTGCATTGCACGTGGAAGTGATCCAGAGAGAACCAGCAGACAGACCCTCTCCATCCCAGACGTCCTGTTTTTGTCCCAGTTGCAAGTAGACATCTCTGAAATATCAACCACTGTTGTCTTTTCCGAGAAGCTGCTTCTCCAAAGGGAAGGACTGGACGGGCAGTGATTCAAAGACTAATGCGAGGGTTGCTGTTTGAGTCTGAGCGATGAGGAGGCTTGAAGAGAAACAAAGAAATGTTCCCACTCAGCAGAAGAGTTTACAAGAAGCCTGCTGCTGAACACAAGAGTTAGACGGGAGTTACAAGAGGGAGAGGACAAAGGCTTGTGTTCCTGGCATGAAGTCGACAGTGAAGAGGAAGAGAATCAGCCTCTGTGTAGCTCGAGAACCCCCCCCCCCCCCACCACACACAACACACACACACACACACACACACACACACACACACACACACACACACACACACACACACACACACACACACACACACACACACACACACACTCACACTCTCCATCTCTGGGACTAATAACACGATGCCAGATGCCCAGCTGTTTATGAAAATACACAGTAATTACAGATTGAATTCAAGCTGTCTGCTTATTGTTCCAGACAGCTGCTCACACACACACACACACACACACTCACACTCACACTCACACTCACACTCACACTCACACTCACACACACACACACACACACTCACACACACACTCACACTCTCCATCTCTGGGACTAATAACACGATGCCAGATGCCCAGCTGTTTATGAAAATACACAGTAATTACAGATTGAATTCAAGCTGTCTGCTTATTGTTCCAGACAGCTGCTGAATATCGAATATCCTCTAATGTATCTCCATTTGTTTATATCTCTTTATTTCTGCCTCTTTCCTTTCCCCTCCCTCTGTTGGCGTCCGTGGAGGCTGGTGTTCAGCGGGTGTAAATGAGGCCGAGGTGGACGGCTCTGGAGATAGTAAGTTGTGTTTTTCTTTAGTAATGGAGAAATGGTTCTGTAAAGCATATATTTAATTAATGTGCATCTTCTTCTCTGCAGTCTTCTCCTTCCCCGCCCTGCATAACGAGGACAATCTCATTGGCGTCAATAAGCCTCTTCCCAAGCAGCTGTGGGAGGCCAAGAAGGTGAGTCGTGCTCATCTGTTCTTCTTCAGTGTCTGGTTCCTGTTCATCAACTCCAGATGGAAGCAGCACTTTCCAGTGAAAAGCCCCAAATAATGGCTGTAAACATTTAGCCTCAGTGGAGACTAATGGGATTTGGGTTTATGAGCCACTGATGGATTACAAGGATCAGCAGTGTCGACAAACATGAAGGAAGAAATCATAGATCGAAATCCTGTCATCAGTTCACCTCCGGTAGTCGATGGGGATGGTTCATCTTTAACCTCAGTTTCTCCCTCGTGGAGAAATCAAACTTTCTGCAAATAACTTACAGACATTTCTCTACTGTCCAGATGAGGTGCAGGAATTATCCAAATCCTCACTTGATAACTGAAGTTTTTACAGTGCTTGTAGTCGGCCCTGCAGACTGTACTCGTAGTGTGAAGTAACAGGTAAGAATATACTGATGGGTCCACAGGACCAGGGTCAGATTCTGAGCTCATCATGAAGTCCGGTATCAGCCGGGACCGGACCGACCCCCTGGGACACTGAGGCACAGACACAAAGGAAGGATTCAAGCTTCTGTTATTTTTGTTATTTGTAATTTTCAAAAGTGAAATGTTTGTTTCTGTTTCAGGTCCAGTCTCTGAACTCAAGACCTAAATCCTGTGAAGTGCCTGGAATCAAGTAAGTTTCTATTTCTTACATTGAGATAAAGTTCCACAGCACGTGTTCACCCCACCACAGCTGACATGGGTGTTTCCACAGACAGTAACTGTCACAGAAGCATTGAAAGGAATGAGAGGCCACAGGTTCCTACCTTGTCCAACAGGATGTGTGTGTTGCTCTTTACACCTTGAATCCTTTCATAGCACCAGGGACATGTTGTTACAATCAGATTCCTTTGTGAAGACAACACTTCAGGATCTTTACATTTGTCCTCATGTTGCCAGAATCAGACATGAGTTACAGTTCATATCATTATTATCACACAGAGAACATCCAGATGGAAAGATTTAAGATTCATAAAGAAGCCGACTCCTTGAAATAAAAGACTGAACAGAGATCAGAAGCCAAACTGATTGAAACATATGAGCAGAATTGGAAATTGGAGAAATCCTTGAGGAATAAAAAGTGGATGGATAAAAAATGCAGAGGCTGGAACCAGTGGGGGAGTCAAAGAACCCCCTAGTGGATGTAAAGTGTCATGGCAGCACATTAAGTGACATGCTCTTTAATTGTGAGCATCTTGTTCTGCCCGATGAAACAAACCAGTTTTCTTCCCGTCTTCCTTCTTCGCAGCATTTTCCCGTCTCCGGAGCAGAACCCGGGTCTGTCCCACTACCAGGGCTCGTTGAACACCGGCGGCTCGCTGCCCGACCTCAGCAACCTGCACTTCCCCTCCCCCCTCTCCACGCCGCTGGACCCTGAGGACAACGCAGGCTATCCGCACCTCAGCGGCGGCAGCAGCACCGGAAACCTTCCCGCCGCCATGATGCATTTAGGCATCGGGAACTCCCAGGGTGGGTGGAGCTTATCCTACTGATGGAAACACACACGTGGTTGTAGATCCATCTCAGACTAACGTGGTTAACTTATAAGAAATTTAAATTTAAATGCAGGATCCATATTTAGTTTTCATTTTTTTTAGTTAAAAATATATATATATATGTACAACATTTATTCCATTGACTTGTGTTATGTATGATTTTAGAGGAAATCTTATGAAATTATTAATATAAATGATTTATCTCAATGAGTCTTTCATGTTGGGTGATTTTTTTAATTTAAAACTTAGACATGGTTTTAGATGAATTCTTTTTTTCTCATTTATAAGATGTTTTCCTCTTGTTGGATTTGTTGTGTTTTTCCTTTTCTCTCTGTGAAACCAGTGAAACCAGTGAAACATGTGCATGTCAATGGAAGTGAGTCGTCATCTTTAGGATCCGAGTCGTCGTCGGTTCTAATAAAGTTGTGGATTGAAGCTCCAGCGTGTGGAGCAGGTTCCAGTTTGGTTCCTCTGCCTGCGGTTCTGAGCAGCTCACTGAGGGGGGGGGGGTCGACTCCCTCTCTCCTCCTGGTGGCTGAGCCCTCATGTTGAACACAGTTGGTCCAGCACCAGAGGGACAGAGGGACTTCCTGTTTGGCTCTCTTCCCTCAGTTGTCCTCTGTCCTCTCTCTCTCTCTCTCTCTCTCTCTCTCTCTCTCTCTCTCTCTCATCACACAACCAGTTGAGTGTTTTGGGTTCAGTTGGAGAGGAAGCTGGAAAATCCAGTTCATCATCACTTCCACATGTTTCTCTTGTTTCTAGGAGCCTGCCTCTGGTCCACAGTCGTCTCAGTGTCCTTGTGATGTCCTTTCACGCTCGGAGGCTTCTTGCATCTGATTATCGTCCCTCCCCTCTTGTCTTTGTCGTCCCTGCAGGACTGTCCTCCTCTCTGAGCAATCCCTCGATTCAAGCGTCTCTCAACAACTGCCAGCTTCAGTCCTCGCTCAGTAACCCCTCCATCAACTCCTCTCTGCGTCTCTCTGGAAACTCCCCCCGGCGGCGGCCTGCTCCCATCAGCCCCCTCACCTTGTCTCCATGCACCGATCAGCGCAGGGGTCTGTCCAAGCAGCTGTCCCCCACCATGTCCCCTTCACTGTCACCCACCGCC
>CM028859.1:3357914-3368988 GCA_016801935.1 Platichthys stellatus
AGCAGGATCAGGATCCACCACCAGGATCAGGATCAACCATCAAGATCAGGATCCACCAGCAGGATCAGGATCAACCACCAGGATCAGGATCAACCATCAAGATCAGGATCCACCACCAGGATCAGGATCTACCAGCAGGATCAGGATCCACCACCAAGATCAGGATCCACCAGCAGGATCAGGATCAACCACCAGGATCAGGATCTACCAGCAGGATCAGGATCTACCACCAGGATCAGGATCAACCATCAAGATCAGGATCCACCAGCAGGATCAGGATCTACCAACAGGATCAGGATCCACCAACAGGATCAGGATCTACCAACAGGATCAGGATCCACCAGCAGGATCAGGATCAACCACCAGGATCAGGATCTACTAGCAGGATCAGGATCCACCACCAGGATCAGGATCCACCAGCAGGATCAGGATCTACCACCACGATCAGGATCAACCATCAAGATCAGGATCCACCAGCAGGATCAGGATCTACCAACAGGATCAGGATCCACCAGCAGGATCAGGATCCACCAACAGGATCAGGATCCACCAGCAGGATCAGGATCAACCACCAGGATCAGGCTCTACCAGCAGGATCAGGATCCACCACCAGGATCAGGATCAACCATCAAGATCAGGATCCACCAGCAGGATCAGGAACTACCATCAGGATCAGGATCAACCAGCAGGATCAGGATCCACCAGCAGGATCAGGATCCACCATCAGGATCAGGATCAACCAGCAGGATCAGGATCCACCACCAGGATCAGGATCAACCATCAAGATCAGGATCCACCAGCAGGATCAGGATCTACCATCAGGATCATGATCCACCACCAGGATCAGGATCCACCACCAGGATCATGATCCACCATCAGGATCAGGATAAACCAGCAGGATCAGGATCCACCACCAGGATCAGGATCAACCATCAAGATCAGGATCCACCAGCAGGATCAGGATCTACCATCAGGATCAGGATCAACCACCAGGATCAGGATCCACCATCAGGATCAGGATCTACCAGCAGGATCAGGATCAACCAGCAGGATCAGGATCCACCACCAGGATCAGGATCTACCATCAGGATCAGGATCAACCAGCAGGGTCAGGATCCACCACCAGGATCAGGATCAACCAGCAGGATCAGGATCCACCATCAAGATCAGGATCCACCAGCAGGATCAGGATCAACCAGCAGGATCAGGATCTACCATCAGGATCAGGATCCACCACCAGGATCAGGATCCACCAGCAGGATCAGGATCTACCATCAGGATCAGGATCAACCAGCAGGATCAGGATCCACCATCAGGATCAGGATCAACCATCAGGATCAGGATCAACCAGCAGGATCAGGATCCACCACCAGGATCAGGATCCACCACCAGGATCAGGATCTATCATCAGGATCAGGATCAACCAGCAGGATCAGGATCCACCACCAGGATCAGGATCAACCAGCAGGATCAGGATCCACCAACAGGATCAGGGTCTATCATCAGGATCAGGATCCACCATCAGGATCAGGTTCTACCATCAGGATCAGGATCAACCATCAGGATCAGGATCCACCAGCAGGATCAGGATCCACCATCAGGATCAGGATCAACCAGCAGGATCAGGATCCACCATCAGGATCAGGATCCACCAGCAGGATCAGGATCTACCATCAGGATCAGGATCAACCAGCAGGATCAGGATCCACCATCAGGATCAGGATCCACCATCAGGATCAGGATCAACCAGCAGGATCAGGATCCACCACCAGGATCAGGATCCATCACCAGGATCAGGAGCTATCATCAGGATCAGGATCAACCAGCAGGATCAGGATCCACCACCAGGATCAGGATCTACCATCAGGATCAGGATCCACCATCAGGATCAGGTTCTACCATCAGGATCAGGATCCACCAGCAGGATCAGGATCCACCATCAGGATCAGGATCAACCAGCAGGATCAGGATCCACCAGCAGGATCAGGATCCACCATCAGGATCAGGATCAACCAGCAGGATCAGGATCCACCAGCAGGATCAGGATCCACCATCAGGATCAGGATCAACCAGCAGGATCAGGATCCACCAGCAGGATCAGGATCCACCATCAGGATCAGGATCAACCAGCAGGATCAGGATCCACCAGCAGGATCAGGATCCACCATCAGGATCAGGATCAACCAGCAGGATCAGGATCCACCAGCAGGATCAGGATCCACCATCAGGATCAGGATCAACCAGCAGGATCAGGATCCACCAGCAGGATCAGGATCCACCATCAGGATCAGGATCAACCAGCAGGATCAGGATCCACCAGCAGGATCAGGATCCACCATCAGGATCAGGATCAACCAGCAGGATCAGGATCCACCAGCAGGATCAGGATCCACCATCAGGATCAGGATCAACCAGCAGGATCAGGATCCACCAGCAGGATCAGGATCCACCATCAGGATCAGGATCAACCAGCAGGATCAGGATCCACCAGCAGGATCAGGATCAACCAGCAGGATCAGGATCCACCACCAGGATCAGGATCTACCATCAGGATCAGGATCCACCATCAGGATCAGGTTCTACCATCAGGATCAGGATCAACCATCAGGATCAGGATCCACCAGCAGGATCAGGATCTACCACCAGGATCAGGATCCACCAGCAGGATCAGGATCAACCATCAGGATCAGGATCCACCAGCAGGATCAGGATCCAGGATCAGGATCAGGACTGTCTCACTGCTCTGCTGACAGTCTGTCTCACTGTCTCCAGAGGGAGGAGCCATGGACACATCTTCTCACCATGGGACACTGAGCATTGAGCTTCGAGGACTCAACACTTGATGATGTCACTATCTCCTCTTCATCGCTGTGAAAGAACTAAAGTTATCAAACCTTATTAATTATGAATATTAATGATCAATAAAAGAAGTTGTATTGATCATTATGTTGATTCTCTGTCTGGAGACAGCTCCAGGTCCAATGCAGTCGTTACATGACATGGGACAAGTTAACAACTTTCTGTGTGTCACTCACACACAGAAACACACACACACACACACACACAGGTGTCTCCTGCACTTTACCCAGAGCTGCAGAATGTTGCTGCGTGATAACAACACGGAACTGAAGTGTGTTTGTTCAGGGAGCGACGGGCGAATGTTCCAGGACACGTTCGTGAGTTCAGTCACTTTTCAGAGTTTGTTTCCACAATCTGCAAAATATCATTGAGTCAGTTCTTACTATGATATGAGTTGTTGTTATTCAAACAGACGAATCTGATGACACAACTCAAGAGTCTCACCAGCTGTGATACTTACAAATGATTTTATCCTTTGATTTATTTAGTATTTACAACAACAAACAGAAAAAACTGCAGTGTAGTGTTTGTATAACAAAAGGTGAAGTGTAGTGTTGTTTGTGTAACAATAAGTGTAATGTAGTGTTGTTTGTGTAACAATATTTATATTGTTGTGTTGTGTTTTCTGTAATAATAAGTGCAGTGTAGTGTAGTGGTTGTGTAACATTAAATGTAGTGTTGTTAAGCGTTTTTGTAACAATAGGTGTATTGTTGTGTTGTGGTTGTGTAATAATAAGTGTAATGTAGTGTAGTGTTGTGGTTGTTTAACAAAAGGTGTAGTATAGTTTGTGTTACAGTAAGTATAGTGTTGTTTGTGTAACAATAAGGTAACCTCCAGAGCTGACTGACAGCTGCTCCTCGTCTGTGATTGGCTCTCTAACACCTTCATCTCTGTCTGTTTCTCCACGTGATGACTCATGGTCATGTAGAGTGAGGCAGGGACACGATTGGTCGGTTAGTGGCAGGTACGCTGACCAATAGTTTGTCATGTTTGTCACAACGTTCACAGTCATCGGCTTCTCTCATTTCTTTCAGACAACTTGAAGAAGAACTTGTTGAAGCTTCCAGGACGAGAGGAGGATTTCATCCCAGATAAAAGAAACCAAGGAGTGAACATGAGGCAAGTTGATCACATGATACTTTACATGAATGTAAAATGTGGCTTTCTGCCTTATTTAGTGTCATTTCTTCAATTCTGACCGTTTATTCTCTTAATATTTAGTTTACTAACTAAAGGTTAAAAACAGTAATGAACATCCTTTCTAGAAAGGAATCCTGTGTTTATGATGCACACATCAGGAGTTAATGGAGAACAGAGCTGTGCTGGATTTAAACCTTAAAAAAAACATTTAATCTGTTTGAAAGTGTTACAGTGGGTTAGAAGAATAAGATTTGAAACTGAGGAGTTAAAGGTTTGTGTGGAAAGAGAAAGATGCAGCTCCTGGTGTCGGCGGGTCAGCGTGACCGGTCCTCTGATCTGATGAATTCCCCTTGTAAGGACAGGAAGGGAGCTCAGGGCTCGGGGGGGCGCGGCTGCTCAGCGGCCGAGGCAGATCTGAGACGGTTAATTGGCCGGGACAGCTACTGACCTGGGACCGAGCCAGAAGCTGTGGAGCAGATCGGTGTTTGTGGCTGAAAGAGTCAAAGTGGACGGAGAGAGAGAGAGATCACAGAGAGGAGGAGGACGTGAGATGATGAGATATCAGGGCAAAGGAAACACAGAAGATTAAGATTCCTCACATGTTGTCATTAAGAAGGTTTTAATGAAACCTCCCGTCACACAAACTGGAACATGTGACAGCAAAGTGGTGCCAGGTCGCAGAACCAGAGAGAACCAGAGAGAACCAGAGAGAACCAAAGAGAATCAGAGAGAACCAAAGAGAATCAGAGAGAACCAAAGAGAATCAGAGAGAACCAAAGAGAATCAGAGAGAACCAAAGAGAATCAGAGAGAACCAAAGAGAATCAGAGAGAACCAAAGAGAATCAGAGAGAACCAAAGAGAATCAGAGAGAACCAAAGAGAATCAGAGAGAACCAAAGAGAATCAGAGAGAACCAAAGAGAATCAGAGAGAACCAAAGAGAATCAGAGAGAACCAAAGAGAATCAGAGAGAACCAAAGAGAATCAGAGAGAACCAAAGAGAATCAGAGAGAACCAAAGAGAATCAGAGAGAACCAAAGAGAATCAGAGAGAACCAAAGAGAATCAGAGAGAACCAGAGAGAACCAGAGAGAACCAAAGAGAATCAGAGAGAACCAAAGAGAATCAGAGAGAACCAAAGAGAATCAGAGAGAATCAAAGAGAACCAGAGAGAACCAGAGAGAACCAGAGAGAATCAGAGAGAATCAAAGAACCAGAGAGAACCAGAGAGAATCAGAGAGAATCAAAGAACCAGAGAGAACCAGAGAGAACCAAAGAGAATCAGAGAGAACCAAAGAGAATCAGAGAGAATCAAAGAGAACCAGAGAGAACCAGAGAGAACCAAAGAGAATCAAAGAGACGGCTTCTAAGAAGCTTCTCAGGAAAAGAACTTATCCCTCGATGAGTCCGACCGAGGATCTGTTCCTTCAGAGACGAGCTTCTAACAAACAGGTTCATCAGCTCAGCAGTGATGTTAACACAACTCTTCTTTACTTCTGACACAACATGAAAATACTAACTCACCTTGCTAAGGTTTAAGGTTCATCAGGAAAGTCACAACCTGACGTTATTTCTCCTAAATGATGTCAAACCTGGGATTTGGAGCTAATTCCTTTAATATTGAATATGATGTTTCAAAACCTGTGACCCGTGACCTCCAGACCTCGTCTGTGTTGGTCGAGTCTTTTCTGTCTTCTGTCAAACACCTCTGCTGCAACACTTCTGTATTTGTGCGTTCATGTGCACGTGAGGTGAAGAGTGACCAGGGTGATGTCACCAGCCGACTGACGGTGGTTGTTTGTCTCCTTGTCTCCAGGAAGCTGACTCGGTTTCAGGCCCTGACCTTTGTCCTGCTGCTGGTCGCTCCCGTCCGTCTCTCGTCCCCACAGAGAGTAAGTCAACACCGAGACAGAGACAGAGACGAGTCCTCTCAAGGTCAAAACCTCCAGCTGGTTCCACCCTCGTTTATTCATTTCATGAACCTGCTTCATAAGACGATCACAACTAATTCACTGCTGATGATTTTGTGCTGCATAAAATGTCAAGACAATTTTGAACACAAAGAGTGAGACTCAGTTTGTCCTCCTGAGCTCCTGTATAGTTTAACTCCAGAAACAGAGTGAACAGCAGAGGATTCTCCACTGATTCACTGGGGGGGGGGCAACATGAAGAAACTAAAACAAATGTCTCTGGTGAAGAAGACACAGATGAGGGTTAGGGTTAGGGTGCTGGGTCATCCAGACCTGGATGTCCTTGAGAGGTTCCTGAAGTTGGACTCAGTGATCATAGATATGTCCAGCTGGGTGTCCTGTCTGAAAACAGCTGGAGACAGTTTGTCTGAGACACTGTGTCTCGTAGTCTACAGCTCAACTTCTCCTCCCTTCATGTTTTCTTCTTCTCACAAGTGACTCAACGACCAAACGTTGTGATTAAGATAAGAGGCCGCTCTCTTTCACACAGGACATCCGGCTCATTAAGGAAGGGAACCAATCACAGCTCTTTGAGCGGATGTCCGAGGTCAGGGAGCGAGCTGATTGGATTGTTTTGCGTATTTGTCTTGTAAAGTTGTTAGAAGACCTCCACTGTCCTCCTCTGTCCTCCTCTGTCCTCCTCTGTCCTCCTCTTTCCTCCTCTTTCCTCCTCTGTCCTCTCTGTCCTCCTCTGTCCTCCTCTGTCCTCTCTGTCCTCCTCTGTCCTCCTCTGTCCTCTCTGTCCTGCTCTGTCCTCCACTGTCCTCCTCTGTCCTCCTCTGTCCTCCTCTGTCCTTGGTCTGATGCTGCTACACTACCTTTCCTCCGTGGCGTCCCTCAGGAGACACCTTCTCAACCTTCTCCTATGAATAACTAGACACAGGTTAAACCCCAGCCCTCAGAGCAGCGCCCCCTGGCTGCATCATGAGAAACTTCTGCTTCCGGATTTCTGGACATCAGACGTGATGTTGACCAATGAAATTATTATTATTAATATTAGGGCCCGAGCACTGACAGGCACTGACAGACGTGAGGCCCTATTCAAATTGTAATTATTATTAGTGTTATAATAACAAATGTAAAGCTTCAGACTACAAGCTGTGTTGAGGGTTAAGATCACAGGATGTCTGTTAATATCTAAATGTTGTAAACACTTCCTGGTCATGTGAGGGGGGGATTTAAAGGTCAAAGGTCACAGTCATTAATCTTGAATTCCAGCCCCCCCATCCCCAACTGTTATCAATGCTAATTTGAGTGGCCCCAACACTAATGAGGGCAACCTCAGGTGACCCCACTACGGAACTGTGGGTGTGTGTGTCTGTGTGTGAGTGTGTGTGTGTGTGTGTGTGTGTGTCTGTTTGAGAGAGAGGGAGAAAGTGTGTGTGAGATTGTGTGTGTGTGTGTGTGTGTGTGTTGTGAGAGTGTGAGTGAGAGAGTGTGAGTGTGTGTGTGTGTGTGTGAGAGAGTGAGAGAGTGTGTTTGTGTCCATGTGTACGTGTGTATGTGTGTGTATCTTTGTGTGTACGTGTGTGCGTGTGTGTGTATCTGTGTGTACGTGTGTGTATCTGTGTTTGTTTGTGTACGTGTGTGTATCTGTGTTTGTTTGTGTGTATCTTTGTGTGTGTGTGTATCTTTGTGTGTACGTGTATGTACGTCGATGTGTCTGTGTGTGTGTATCTGTGTGAGTGTGTGTGTGTGTGTATCTTTGTGTGTGTGTGTGTACGTGTTTGTATCTGTGTGGACGTGTGTATCTGTGTGTGTGTGTACGTGTGTGTATCTGTGTTTGTTTGTGTTTATCTTTGTGTGTGTGTTTGTGTGTGTTTGTGTGTGTGTACGTGTGTGTATCTGTGTGTGTGTGTACATGTTTGTACCTGTGTTTGTTTGTGTGTATCTTTGTGTGTGTGTGTGTGTGTATCTTTGTGTGTACGTGTATGTACGTTGATGTGTCTGTGTGTGTGTATCTGTGTGAGTGTGTGTGTGTGTATATCTTTGTGTGTGTGTACGTGTTTGTATCTGTGTGGACGTGTGCATCTGTGTGTGTGTGTATCTGTGTTTGTTTGTGTTTATCTTTGTGTGTGTGTTTGTGTTTATCTTTGTGTGTGTGTGTGTTTGTGTGTGTTTGTGTGTGTGTACGTGTGTGTATCTGTGTGTGTGTGTCCTCCGGGGTGAAGCCTCTGGAATGTGTTTGAGATTCTTTAATCATCTTTAATCTCTTTTGTCGTTCAGCTGATGAGTCACGAGGTTTCACTGCATCTGATTCATCACTTCCATATGAGATGATAATAACAAAATTAATTGTGTATAAAACTTTGATTTACAACATCAGCACCAGATAACACAATCAGCTCCTTTGATCCGAGTTTTGTTGGAGTTCAGATGGACGTGAAGAGTCCAGTGTGGGGGGTTGTGGTTTAATTCCAGTCGTGTGATTCGCTGGCGGCTTGTTGTCACCTCTCAGCTGACGTCTCATTGGCTCCAGCCGCTGTGACCCTGAACAGATGATTTCATGTTGTTTACTGATGACACACGTTTATTCCACTGACCCTATCACACACACTGTGTTCAGAGGTTTCTTTCTTTCTTTAATCAGTGCAACACTCAAATACAGTTCAGGAGAATTTGAAGTCATTTGAATTCTTTTGTGGAATTTTCCGAGATGTATTAAAGTGAGTTTGTGAGATGACCTTTATTTCTGTGTTATTTAGTTCAGAGACGTTTCTCTGACAAGATGATTTTCTTTAGAGAGAGCTTTTATCGGCTGGTGTCTCAGTAACTAAGACGAACTTGAAGTTGTGTCCGTCTCTCCGTCTGCTGCAGTCGTCCTGGCTGTCTGCGGGGGGGCCGCCCGGCGAGGCCTCGTCGGGGCGTTCAACACGAGCTCGACGGCAGCTGAGCAACGAGTGGGCGGCGTGGAGCGGCTGGTCGGCCTGCTCCCGCAGCTGTGGGGGCGGAGCCTCTGTGAGGACACGCACCTGCACCACCAGGTAAAGAACACACATGTCCCGCAGGTTGACGACATGAAATTTTTTCTTCTTTACACTATTTCATCAGTGGTGTTTCCGATGTCGTGTTTCTTGCGCTGAGTCTCATGGTCTGAGGACATTTTATCATTCATTCAATAATGGACATGTGTCTTTTGTCAGATGCGTCCTCCACGTCCTCAGGTAGTTTTAATTGTTGCTGTTAAACTAAGTGTTGCTTCAGTTAACAGGTTAGTGACCAGCGGATGTTAGGGACATGTCTTCAGTTGTGTTCTTTAGTGTCATTAGTTGTTTTAGACTTTTTAATCATGAAACCCCCTCTTCTGAGGCAGCCCCCCACAGGCTGATCTGGGTACATGTCTCCAGCCTCCTGGGGCCCAGTTGGGATCGTTCCTCCTGATCCGGCGCTGTGTGATGTTTCTGTCATGGTCTGGACAGGCCCTGTCCATGCAGCCGACCTCTTTCATCAACATGTTCCTCAAAGGGTTCTGTCAGTTCTACCAAGTAGACGAGGAGCAGGATGTTGGGCCAGAGCATCAGGTCTCAAGGTGGTAGTGACCCACGTCCACCAACATCTCCCAGTCTGGGGCTGGGTCCCACTGACCACTCCTGGCCAGTGGAGGAGAAACTCTCTGTCCTCTTCCCCCTCACGGACAGAAGTTGTCCTCTGAGCTGCGTCTGATGTTTTGGATGTCAAGGCATTGGGAGCAGTTCTCATAGTTTCTATTGTTGTTACTCTCTCCACTGCCACCTAGTGGCAGTGGAGAGAGTTTTGAAGGCTTGACCTCTAAATCCCATGTCCAGACTTTCCAGGACATACAAATGATCCATATGATCCATGTCTTCTTGTGCCTTGAGTCACAGCAGCTAGGAGCAAATCAATGCTTCATTCCATGTTAAATTAAATTTGACTTTGTTCATCAGATCACTTTGTTCAAAATGACATAAAAATTAACATTTACTGTACAAACGGCTAATTACACTGCAAACTGTTTTAATAAAAGAGTCTGAAACTCATATTTAAATGTTTATATTTACTCTGTGAATGAACCAACACACATATAATCATATAGTCTCTGTTCTCTCTGCTTACCCAGGAACCCAGTAGGTGGACCATGTGCAGGAGAACCCCGACAATACAAGATCTGCAACACGAAGGTCAGCACCACGTTCATATTTCTTTGTACACAAATTTTTGCTTTGTGCAAAAATTTGTGCTCATGTGTCACGTGTGTATGTGTGTGTGTGTGTATATCTGTGTGTATCTGTGTGTGTGTGTGTGTGTGTGTATCTTTGTGGGTGTGTGTGTGTACGTGTGTGTATCTGTGTGTGTAGGAGTGTGCTTCTGGCTCGGAGGATTTCAGAGAGATGCAGTGCGCTGCCTTCAACGATCGACCCTTAGTTTCTGGAAACACCTTCAGGTGGACCACGTTTCACGGAGGTGAGAGAGATCAAGACTGAAGCTGGAACAAGGGTTCCATGGTTCCATGGTTCCAGGTTTCCAGGTTTCCTGGTTCCATGGTTCCATGGTTCCATGGTTCCAGGTTTCCAGGTTTCCTGGTTCCATGGTTCCTGGTTTCCAGGTTTCTTGGTTCCATGGTTCCATGGTTCCTGGTTTCCTGGTTTCTTGGTTCCATGGTTCCATGGTTCCATGGTTCCTGGTTTCCTGGTTTCCTGGTTTCTTGGTTCCATGGTTCCATGGTTCCAGGTTTCCAGGTTTCTTGGTTCCATGGTTCCATGGTTCCTGGTTTCCTGGTTTCCTGGTTTCCTGGTTCCATGGTTCCATGGTTCCATGGTTCCTGGTTTCCTGGTTTCTTGGTTCCATGGTTCCATGGTTCCATGGTTCCATGGTTCCTGGTTTCCTGGTTCCATGGTTCCATGGTTCCTGGTTTCCTGGTTCCATGGTTCCATGGTTCCATGGTTCCATGGTTTCCATGGTTCCTGGTTTCCTGGTTTCCTGGTTTCCTGGTTTCCTGGTTTCTTGGTTCCTGGTTCCATGGTTCCATGGTTCCTGGTTTCTGGTTTACTGCTTCCTGCAGTGGAAGCAGAGAAATGTGATCAGAGTTACTAGTAGGATGCAGTATTTATATTTTATCTGAAATATATGTAATGAATATGACATATA
>CM028859.1:3373936-3393838 GCA_016801935.1 Platichthys stellatus
AGTGCAAGGCTGGGAAACATGTCGCAGTTTCCAGAACTGATGCAATTTTTTGCATGAAGGTCTTCACTCAGCAAGGAGCAGAACGTTAGATTCGCGGCCTTGCAAAGAACGGTTAAGGCCATTCAGCCGGTCAAACATATCCACCAAATAGGAGAGGGAGGCAAGTCACATGGCATCATCCAGGTGCTTCGCCAGATCTGTTTGAATTTCAGTCAAAAACAACTTTACCTCCTCTCGCAGCTCATACAGCCGTTGTAACACCCGCCCCCTGGAGAGCCAGCGAACCTCAATGTGCAGCAACAGCTGTTCGTGCCCTGACCCCATCTCCTGGCAGAGGACCCCAAACAAACGGGAGTTAAGTGGACGAGCTTTAATATGGTTAATTATTTTCACGGCCTGGTGAAGCACTGACTCGAAGAGCGGTGGCATTTTCCTGGCAGCAAGTGCCTCGTGATGGATTAGGGTTAGGGGTTAGGAGCAACTTGCTGGACGCGTGCTACGAGGCCACGCCCACGCCCTGTCATCGACCACGCCCCATCTGTGCAGAGGCCAATACACTTTCCCCAGCCCAAACCACTGTCTTGGATGAAGATAGATAGATAGATAGATGGATACTTTATTAATCCCGAGGGAAATTCAGATCATCCAGTAGCTTGTACACTTAACACATCACTGACTTATATACATAAATCACATAAATCACATATATCACATACGGAGAGCATATATACAGATACAGGTATGGAATGCAATGATGTGAATGTGTCAGTGTCCAGTATTAAAGTGATTTTGTGCTGGAGTGAGTAGTACAACAAAATATAAACTGTATTTATATTTATAAAAACAGCAGAAATATATATATATAAATATATAGGAATATCAATCAATCAATCAATCAATCAATCAAATTTGACCTGTATAGCCCATATTCACAAGTTACAATTCTTCTCATGGGCTATAACAGGGCGTGAATGAGTCAAGGAGATCAAAGATTGCCTCCCCTGTTGTACGGGTCTGAAGAGGCCGGCAAAACAGGATGTCCTCCTCAATTTCCTTTTCCCGCACATACCTAACGTAAGTGAGAAGCTGGGCCTGTCCAGCCATGTCTGTGGATTCGTCCAGCTGCAGTGCATAATAAGGATTGATTTGAATGTAGTGTATAAGTGGCTCTTTGATCTCACTAGACATTTCTGATATTGGGCGTGACACAGTGTCATTTGACATAGGTATTGCGTTTAGTTTAGCCGCTGCCCTCTCTCCTATCATTATTCTACACATGTCTTGCGCGGCCGGCAAAATCAGTGTTTCAGCAATTGTATGGGGTTTGCCAAGCTTAGCAATTCTATGAGCAACTACATACGATGCCTCCAGACACTGCTTGGAGACAGTGCTATGGTTGGAGATGGTGGTTTGTTGTTGCAGGAGGCCATCACGTTTACGTTTAAAGAAGTCCACAGGCTTCTCTTACAAGTCCGGGTGTTTGGTGTCGAGGTGCCTTTTTAATTTGCATGGCTTCATGCTGTCATTTGCCAGAACCTCGACAAAACACACTGAGGACGTTGCTCAGTCGTGCCAGTGACGGTGAAACCAAACTGCAAATAGCTCTCGTCATATTTGCAAAGCTTTGTCTTCTTCGCAACTGGCGCATCGGTTGCCTGACTTTTACGAATCAGAAACTTGTCCATGGTTGTGTTTGTTTGCTGACCATGCCTACAGTTTTGAGCCTACTCTTAAACGAACAGATGGTGTCTGCCTCCCGAACTGAAAGTGGTAGATGATTCCACAGCCGAGGGGCTTGATGCTGAAAGCTCTGGCTCCTCCTCTTCTTTTAGAGACTTTAGGGACGACAGCCTGAATTCTGGGAGCAGAGTGCTCTGGTGGGTTGATACGGTACTAACAGCTCTTTAAGGTAAAATGGCGCCATATTATAAAGGGCCTTGAAGGTGAGGAGGAGAATTTAAAATTCTATTCTTGATTTAACTGGAAGCCAGTGTAGCGATGTAGGACACATTTTATGAATCCTTCACCGAACATTCCAACCCAGGCCTCTCTAGATGTTTCCATGGTGTCCTTGTGTGCAGGTGCTGGCAACAGACAGAAACTCAGGCATCGAGTACGAGTACTGGCTTCCATCAGACCAGTACGCCCTTTACCATGGGAGGAGGAGTCCACTGCATCAGCCTCACCACACTGCCAGCTACTGGGATCAACCCACCAGTACCCGGCCTCCTCCAGTCACCACCAAAACACACTGGTGTAAGGCCTCATCTCCTTCATAGAGAGAAAGAAGCCAAGTGAATCCGTTTACACAGAGTTGTTTAGGTTCCATTTTCACGACAACACAATTAGATGTTCTGATACCACTTGTCAACCCCTGCCCAACATGGAGTACCGATCGGATAACACTCACTAATATAACGTATAGGGTTAGGTTTAGGGCTAACCATGGGTTGTGGGCTAGGTGTAACCTAACCCACAACCTACAGTGTAACTTACACGAGAAGTGGGTTGTTTCACCACAATGAGACAAACATCCACACAAACAGCTCTCTCATCTTTCTCATAGTAAGAAAAATAAGGAAAAAGATAATTCACATTAAAAAGAAAAGGTAATTCGAAGTAGTACTAGGCAATAAGTAAAAAAAAACATTTAATATGGATATCAAAATAAAAGTGAAGAATGTATGTAATATTTACAGAAGAAGAGCTTAATATGTGAAAGCAGCCGTTACCCACAGTCAGTTTGATCCAATTATCTTCAAAACTATTTCAATAAAATAAAACATATAAAGTTTATTGGTTCGGGTGTTGACGAGGGCTTGTGTTTTCTTTCTTGTAAGTTTTCAAGCCGGACAAAACGCCACGCCAGTCAGGCCACCCAAGCCGCCGCCAGCAGCTCCACCAGCGCCCCCACCTGGCCGTCCTGCCGCGCCTGGAGCGGGAGGAGAACCACAGGAACCTCCTGCCTCAGGCCTCAGCTGGAAGTACGTCCATCAACTGATCATCAGCAAGCGTAGATATCTGTGACACAATGAACATTACAGGGTGTTGGAAAATATGAATTTCAGTTTCTATGTTGAATTTGTGTTTAGTCGTACTTAGAAGAAAAACTGGAAGAAACAACTAAACTGAAACTGCAGCTTCCAGTCGCTCCAGTAAATCCTGCTACATAGAATCCTACTGCTGCTGATGGTTAGGATCCTACGTTCAATGTGAAGAGATGAAGACATTAAATAAACACAACGATTTAAATAAGACACATTAGGCTCCTTTGGGTTCATATTCAGACTGAATTATCTTTCCATTCTTATTCATCAAGATGTTTCTGTTATTTTCTGTTTGGAAGGGATTAGTAGCTTTTATCGATCCTGACAAACATATTTGACACTTTGCAATTTGAGCACATCAAAACATTTTAGGACTGACGGAGGGAATCGATCATTTGATAAATCCTCGTGTCATGTGGACAAATCATCGTTTCAAACTGAGATGTCAGCCGATGTTCAGACGCCACCACCAACTTCTTTACTTACTATTATGATGTCTTAATATATCTTACATCTTAAATTACTATGTCTCCTGACATGTTGACATATTGTTATGAGGTCCAGGTTTGTAAATGTATATTTCTGCTGTGTTCGCTCTTCAGGACATTGTGGAAAATGTCCTCGTGTTAAAGGTCGAAGGGAACGACAGAGACAGTATTGTCAGAAGGACTTTGGTAAGTCAGAATCTTCTTGATTGGCTGTTTGTTAATAACTTGTGACTGAACGTTAAGTTGAACGTGCACTTCTTTCAACGTTCAATGTCTTTGTCAGTTTTCCGGGCCAGAGTCCTTGGGAAGTTGTACCGAGGCGAGGAAACGCGTTACGACGTCCAAATCATCCACACCTACCGGAACCGCTTCCGTCTGGAGCACCGGGAGTTCCTCTGGGTCCCCAACGTATGTGACTGTCCACACCTGGAGGACGGAAGACAGTACATACTCATGGTGCGCCGTCACATTAACCACGAGCAAACGTTAAACCGCATCCTGCTGGAGGACAGCAGCTACGTGGTGGCGTACAGACCCAGAGAGGACGAGCTGCTGCGACCGCTCGAGAGACTCTGCAGCAACCGAGGAGCCAAGCACCCGGCGGAGCTGAGGGGTTGAGTCCGGACTGAATCTCTCTTCACCTTCTCCACAGGATCAGCTGCTCCGTCCTCCAGTCTCCAGTGAAGCCATATTAATGAACCAAAAAGTGATATACCATATTCAGCACTTTAGGTGGACGATAGTTCACCTTTCAACACAAGCCAAAGAGGAGAACCTTCACTGGAACAACCTTTTTGTTATTGCTGCTTTTCAACAGCAGCCATTTATTTTTGTATATCATGTTTTATGTGGAAACTTAAAAGTAAAAATTTACCTCAAAACACTGGAAACAGCTTCACAGTCGACATCTGCCTCTTCTCACCCATCAGGACTGCAGATGTTTCCAGCTGTTCAGTGAAGTTTGTGCAAATGTTTAAATGTGATCAACATTTAACGTTGGGTTTTATTGACAGTGAGGCTGCAACCACAGAAACGTGTTTCCAAACCGTCTCCGTCCACACAACATGGAAACACACCTCACATGACCACCCACGTGCACTGGGCGTGCACGAGCCGCTGTGCACAGGAAGCAGTGGTTTGTTAGGTTCAGAGAGAACGAGGCGCAAAACATCTGGACTCCTCCACATGTGAACATCTGGATTAACATCTGGACTCCTCCACATGTGAACATCTGGATTAACATCTGGACTCCTCCACATGTAAACATCTGGATTAACATCTGGACTCCTCCACATGTGAACATCTGGATTAACATCTGGACTCCTCCTCATGTGAACATCTGGATTAACATCTGGACTCCTCCACATGTGAACATCTGGATTAACATCTGAACTCCTCCTCATGTGAACATCTGGATTAACATCTGAACTCCTCCACATGTGAACATCTGGATTAACATCTGAACTCCTCCACATGTAAACATCTGGATTAACATCTGAACTCCTCCGCATGTGAACATCTGGATTAACATCTGGACTGCTCCACATGTAAACATCTGGATTAACATCTGGACTCCTCCGCATGTGAACATCTGGATTAACATCTGGACTGCTCCACATGTAAACATCTGGATTAACATCTGGACTCCTCCGCATGTGAACATCTGGATTAACATCTGGACTCCTCCGCATGTGAACATCTGGATTAACATCTGGACTCCTCCTCATGTGAACATCTGGATTAACATCTGGACTGCTCCACATGTGAACATCTGGATTAACATCTGGACTGCTCCACATGTAAACATCTGGATTAACATCTGAACTCCTCCACATGTGAACATCTGGATTAACATCTGAACTCCTCCGCATGTGAACATCTGGATTAACATCTGGACTGCTCCACATGTAAACATCTGGATTAACATCTGGACTCCTCCACATGTGAACATCTGGATTAACATCTGAACTCCTCCTCATGTGAACATCTGGATTAACATCTGGACTGCTCCACATGTGAACATCTGGATTAACATCTGAACTCCTCCACATGTGAACATCTGGATTAACATCTGGACTGCTCCACATGTGAACATCTGGATTAACATCTGAACTGCTCCACATGTGAACATCTGGATTAACATCTGAACTCCACCACATGTGAACATCTGGATTAACATCTGGACTCCTCCTCATGTGAACATCTGGATTAACATCTGAACTCCTCCTCATGTGAACATCTGGATTAACATCTGGACTGCTCCTCATGTGAACATCTGGATTAACATCTGGACTGCTCCACATGTGAACATCTGGATTAACATCTGGACTGCTCCACATGTGAACATCTGGATTAACATCTGAACTGCTCCACATGTGAACATCTGGATTAACATAGCAATATGAAAAGAACCAATCAACCACATGTTCGTCATCATAAAATCTCAGTTTCTGTTCGTCCAGAGTAAAACTGTCTGTCTTCAAACTGAAACCAGACCAGCAGCGTCCACTCGTCTCTTTCCAGACGTCAGAAGAATCTGTAGCAGAGATGATCAGTTTGAATGAAAACGTCGTTGTGTGGATGGAGCTTCAAACCTAAAGCATGAGATCGAGCTGCCAAAAAAATAAATTATAGATGTGGATGAGAATATAATATATTTAAAAAAACTTCCAAAACAGTCACAAAAAACTGAACTTCCCAGATGTTCAGGTTCTGAAGGTGAATTTTTTTCTTTTAGTTCACTCAAGATATTTAAACACATGACTTCATACTCTATTTGAATATAAAAACATAAACTTAAACTTATTTGTTTTCACTTGTTTAATGCATTTCACAGTGTTTGATATTTGTAAAGTGTGGTTACATCAGGTCTGCTTTGTGATGAAATACACAGTATTTTATTTTGTGGCACTGATACTTGCAGACGGTTCATAGTTAACTCTTGTGCCTTTTGTTGTGTAACTGAAAAACGTTTTCTCCCAAAGCTCATTTACCTGGGCCAAAACAACTTCTTTGTACATTTGTCTATGTAAAGTATGAATTAAAATATAAAATTATGATATATGTTGAACCATCTCAACTTTATTTAAAAGTAAATCTGTTTTTAAGGTTTCTTTAGGACACAAATGAACAAAAATACACCAGAACCAGCGTTTGTAAGAAAACATTGTATTTACAACAAGTCTTTACATCTACAAAAAAGGAAAAACTGCTACAGATAATAAAACTGCATATATAAATATATATATGTAAACATATATACATCTCTTCCTATCTCTATATATATTTGACTTATTATCCCAGGTTTGAACCTCACCATGAACTTTGGACGGTGGGGAAGAGGTGGCTCTGGTTTCGATTCACCTCAGCGTCTCATAGACATTTCATCTGAAGGCATGAGACAGAAAACTTCCATCTCCTCTGGAGTTCAGACTGGTTTTCGTTTCAAATCCAGTAACAAATGCAAAATAAAAGTATGTAAACATTGACAATTGACTTTAGACATTATAAACAGATTCAGAAGAAAATGATGTTATGTAAAACAACATTAAAATGTAAACTAACTTTTGTCCCAGTTAAATCCCATTGAAACGAACATTGTGTCAGTTTAGCTGCCTCGCTCTTCAGACCCTGTCACTGAGCTGTGAGGAGTCCTGAAGAGAATCTGTGGATCCTGAGATCTTTAACACTTCAAGGTTCATTTTAACACGTGAACAAATCTCTCTATTAGTTTGGACCTGGAATTAAGAAGCGGTCCTGAAGCTCATTCACGACTTCACAGAACTGAATAAAAAGGATGTTAAGTTATTCTCTGTAATTACACTGTGTCCTGTAACCTGATGGAAGCTGAGATTCCAGAATGAAATGTAAAATAACACTTGTTAAGTATTAATGATATTTTTGTTATTTAAACAAAAAAGAGTTTTTAATAAACAGTTTTCAAACATGTCCTCTGGAAAGTGTCAAGAAACTTCTGAGACACGTCCTGACATGTTGTGTAGTTGGTGTTTGTGGAGCAGCAGCAGGTTGTCGGCTCCGACTCGTTCAAACAGGAACATGTGGGAACATCCAGGCGAGGGGTGGGGCCTGGGCAGAGGGGCGGAGCCTGTAGAGCAGCAGGAGGCGGGACATGACGTATAAACTCTGCTGTGGAAAGATCAGTGTTCATCCACACTGGAGTCAGCACTCATCACCAGAAGATCTGGAATCTCCTTGTGTTTCCAAGAAGATCTGGAATCTCCTTGTGTTTCCAAGCTGACGTCTTCATCTTCTATGTGTCCGGCTCCTCTTCTTCATCCTGAGATGTTTGTGTTCTTCATGTTTCACGTCACGTGTTAGAAACCTCGTCCACACGTCCACTCGCTCACTGGGAAGCTTCCACACATTGTCCTGCTGGTTCCTCTCATGGACTCTGACATGTTACACACATGTTACCAGGAGGCTGCAGGAGAAGATCCAGAACATGTCTAGAGACACTGACTCACACATTAGTTCTCATAAACAGAACCTGCAGAACATGTGAGGAACATGTGAGGAACATGTGAGGAACACGTCAGGAACATGTCATTTGGGTTCAGTTTTTGCTCGAGGAGCCTTTGACATGTGAAATGATTTAGACGGCGATCAGACTCAATATTTTCCTCATTCCTTTGATTATTGAAGTGACTTTAACTTGAACACCCTGGAACTTCATGTAAGGACCAGTTCTCGACTTTGATCGAACTTTAAACACCAAGAAATATTTTTTCATGACCACAACCTTTGCCCACAGAATGTGTAAGGGTGACGTATGTTTTTTGTTTACCAGAAAAATAATAACAATAGGGACGTGTGCCTTTGAAGCAACATTACAGCAAACATCTAGAATTGCTCCTCTGTTATAAAAGTAAAAGTCTAAAAACAGCAACAAATAAAAAATAATGCTAACATGAAATGTTTATGGATGTTTACACTGAATTACTGTACTTCTCACATTACACAGAGTGACACTTCACTCCTTTAACCCCTTTGGCAATTCATTGTGTTAAGTGTGTTTCCACAGCGGAGTCCAGTGGTTTACGTTCATGTTGTCGAGCCTGTGACATCAGCTCTTCTCAACAGGGACTGAAGCTCTCTGATTGGTCCTTCTTACAGCACCGTGAGTCTTTGACCCCTGACCCCTGAGACCTGCCGGCCCCTCCCCGGCTGTCAGACACTGACGGTGACGTGACGGGACGATGCTGAGCGTCGTTTGATACGTGAGCGTCGAGGTCGGGATTCGGACTGACAACTGCACAGAGGGCCCAGCAGCAGCCAGAGGTAGAGGAGGACACAGGCCCAGCACGAGGACATCTTCACCCAGAAGGTGGACCAGCTGCCGTGGGTGAAGGTCGTCTCCAGCACCGCCGACTCGTAGCTGGGGACACAGTTTAACTCGTGTTGAGGTTCTAAAGTTTAAATCTAGATTCAGAAACCACAACCGCCGACTGTTACTGAAGATGGACGACATGACAGCTCCCAAAGTGAAGACAAATCATTTGCATTGCCCCCTGGTGGCTGGCTGCAGTATAGGTCATAAACCCTTCCTCATCCATGTTAACAGATGGGACATGGCCCCAACAAAAAAATCAAAGTAAATGTTAAATAAATGTTTGTCCAAGATTGTTTCTGTCACCAGGACATTTGGCTTCGTTGAAATAGGAGAAAGTGGAGACGTGTCGTCCATCTTTGTTTACAGTTCTCACACCTGCACTTTCTTGCATTCATCTGATCTGGTTTCCTCCAACCACCAGCTGACGTCTGACATCATCACTCCAGGACTTTGATTTCATCTTTTATCCCTTAATCTAGCCCCTCCTCCATCTACTTAAATTATTCTAAATTCAAAAACCAACTGCAATACAAAAAACAGTGAATCAGTCCGGATCATTCAAGTGAAATGTACCAAACATTAGGATCATCTACTTTAGTCCTGATCTGTTAATGCACCATATTTGTACAGTGGAATTAATAAACAATAAAAAACGTCTTATCCTTTTAATGACTCTTATCCATTCTGTGGTTTTGAACCAAGACGCGTCCTTTTCTAGGGTTAGAAGTTTCCATGTTATTGTTATGTTGCAGAACAAATGAAGGTGGGAGCTGATGATGTTCAGTCACTAAAGACAAACCATCTCCCACCAGGAGAAAACCCTTTACTTGACTGACCTGAACCAGTTGGTCAGCGTCATCATCACATAGAGCGAAGCCAAGAAGAAGACAAAATGGAAGAAGAAGTAGCTGTAGGCCACTCGCTGCGTCTCGTTGTGAAGAACCTTCTGACAACCTTTGTCCTCGTGGTCAATCACAAACTCATCCTCAGCTGAAACAGACAAATCTATGGCTGAGTCTGTGTGTGTATATATATATATATACATTATATTTACATATAAATCATGATGTAAATCCTTGATAACAGAAGAAGAATCCGATGGAAACAAACCTTCCTCTTCCTCAGGGCAGCAGAAGCAGCACGTTGCTTTCTGGAACTCGTAACGATAAACTTTAATCATCCAAAACGGACCAAACACCTCGGCCAGGTACGAAGCTTCGTTACTGCAAAACATTAGATATTAGAGTTCAATCCATGATCAATAAGTGAAGTGAACTTTCTTTATTGTTTCACCGCCATCTCTTGGTTTGTTGGTTTGATGACAGTAGAACAAAAACTACCAAGCAAATTTATAACCCTAACCCTTTTATAACAGATCCAGAGTTTCTTTAACATTATGAGATTTTCCAGAGAATAATTCATGGCTCTTGAATAAATACAAATAAAATGGCTCATTTAAAGGGCTGATATTTATGGGTGTGATTTGATCAAAGTAAAAGTCCGGAGTCTGAACTCTAATGATTGTAAAGTTATTTAATTTTTCTATACTTTTCCATTTGGTGATTTAGAAACGATGACTCACCAGGCGAAGAGGACACAGCAGTACATGATGGCCGCTCCAATGATGGCGACCGCGTTGCCTTCGTTCTGGATTTCATCTTGTCTCACGCTGGGGTAACAGACGGTCATGTTCATGCCCTGATACACAACTGACACAGCAGAACACACAACAGGGTTAGGGCCGAACCCTTATACATTCATAGAGAGGAAAAGGTCTCCTCACTTTCCTTTGGCCTAAGCTGCTCTGACTCCTCACAAAGATATCTGTACAAGAGCACACACACACACACACACACATGATACTCAGTTTACCAACTGATGCTGATTTGTGTGTGTGTGTGTGTGTGTGTGTGTGTGTTGAAAAGCTGTTTTTATAGCAGATGCATATTTTCTCAACAAGTTTCTACAATGTCCTGCCCCCGACGGCCCCCCCCCCCCCCCCCCCCCCACACACACACACACACTTGCATTTTAATGAAAGGGAGGGCTGCAGCCAAACTGTAAATGTACAACCTGTGCTGTGTTACATTGTCGTGCACATTACTGACCTGTCTCTGTACAATAGTTGCAACTCCTTGAAGTTGATGGGTCAGTGACTGTTTGTTCATATTTACAATGGAAATAGAAATATGACCAAAAACAAAATGTGAGGGTGAATAAAATAAATGTGCTGTGTTGTTCATTGGATCTATTTGTTCTGCTACATTTCCTCAGTTGAATAAAACTTAATGAAGTTTTGTGTGAGAACTTCTGTAACTCGGTGCCAGGCTGTGTCATTATGTTGTCAATGGATCCATGAAGGAATGTGAGTCTGGCCTCACCACAGGACACCGGCAGGCAGCAAGTCAGAGCACATCGCCCATCTGTGTGTGTGGGGGGGGGGAGAGAGAGAGAGAGAGAGACAGACAGACAGACAGACAGACAGACAGACAGAGAGAGAGACAGAGAGAGAGACAAAGAGAGAGAGAGAGAGACAGAGAGAGAGACAAAGAGAGCGAGAGAGAGAGAGACAGAGATAGAGACAAAGAGAGAGAGAGAGAGAGACAGAGAGAGAGACAAAGAGAGAGAGAGAGAGACAGAGAGAGAGACAAAGAGAGAGAGACACAGACAGAGATAGAGACAAAGAGAGTGGATTCACCTTTTTCTGGCGGACGACTGGACAGGGCGGAGAACGTGAGGTACATGACGTAGCAGCTGATGATGGAGGCCTGGAGGAGCCCCGACCGAGGCTGCTCTGCAGAGACACAGGGAAACAACAGGTTCTCTAATGGTGAAGGAGAGGAGAACTGAAACTTTCTCATTTAGAATCAACTTTATTTATGTGTGTTTCATGCAGAAAAAATTGCATCTAGAAGAGGACAATAGATTATTAATGTATATATATAAATGAGGTCTGTGAATAATATGACTGTAGTGCATATAATGTAATGTAATGTAATATAACATACAGTTTAAACAGCCCACTGAGATTTATATTGTCAGAATGTACATGTAAACCTGGCCTGACAGAATAATAGGCGATAATTAAATGGGATTTGAAGGTGATGACTAATGTTACAGAGTGAATGCGGATAACAAATTCATTCATTATTATTTATGTACTAATATTGTGTAGTTTAGAAACATAAAATGGATCCAAATACTTTGTGTACCTCAGCAGCTGTAATAAGTATTTTCTGAGCAGCTGTAACACCCAGATGTGGGTCACATCTAATTATTATGTTTAATTATTTATCATACTGCAGCAGGATGTTTGAGTCAATGTGATGTAATGTAATGTAATGTGATGTAATGTGATGTAATGTACTGTGATGTGATGTAATATAATGTGATGTAATGTGATGTAATGTAATGTACTGTGATGTGATGTAATGTAATGTAATGTAATGTAATGTACTGTGATGTGATGTAATGTGATGTAATGTACTGTGATGTGATGTAATGTGATGTAATGTAATGTGATGTAATGTACTGTGATGTGATGTAATGTAATGTAATGTAATGTGATGTAATGTAATGTAATGTAATGTAATGTAATGTGATGTAATGTGATGTAATGTAATGTAATGTAATGTACTGTGATGTGATGTAATGTGATGTAATGTAATGTGATGTAATGTAATTTAATGTAATGTGATGTAATGTAATGTAATGTAATGTACTGTGATGTAATGTAATGTGATGTAATGTAATGTAATGTAATGTAATATAATGTGATGTAATGTGATGTAATGTAATGTACTGTGATGTAATGTAATGTAATGTAATGTACTGTGATGTGATGTAATGTGATGTAATGTAATGTGATGTAATGTAATGTAATGTAATGTAATGTACTGTGATGTGATGTAATGTGATGTAATGTAATGTGATGTAATGTAATGTGATGTAATGTAATGTAATGTAATGTAATGTACTGTGATGTAATGTAATGTAATGTGATGTAATGTAATGTAATGTAATGTAATGTAATATAATGTGATGTAATGTAATGTACTGTGATGTCAAGTTTAGCTGCTAATGAACAGGAAGTGTCTTATCAACTCACTCTGCTTCACACACGGAGTGACGGCGATGAAGGACATGAGGCCGCAGAGTCCCAGGTTGATCCACAGCAGGACCTTGTTGAAGTGGCAGGCGATGGGGTGTGTGTAGTACTTGTACATGAAGGTGAAGGCCATGGTGGCGATGGTGTAGAAGAGGAGGGTGGCGCACATCACCGCCAGGTACCAGCGTTTGTTTTCTGCTGCTCCGGTCAACCTGCGATCAGAGCGAAGGTTTCACCATCTGCATGTGTTGCAGATAAAAACTGATGATGGTTTAATAATAATAATAAATTCATTTGTAAAGCAATTATCTAAACAAGGTTATAATTTCATTTAAAAACTTTTGAGGATATATTCAGCAATATTAATTTAGAGTTTAATGAATTTAAGAGGATTCATGAAAAGAAGTCCCTGGTGAGACACTGAGAGTGAATCAAACCAGCTGCTGACCAATCACAACAGAGTGGATCAGCTGACCAATCAGAGCAGACTGTGTCAGTTTGGGGTCTTAAAGAGCCAGGAGCTAAACCCAAGAGTTTGAGACAGAGGCTGAAAGAGGAGCTGCAGCGATGGACAGTCTGAGGAACGTTATTCTGAACATTAGAGCATGAAAACATTTACACAACAATAAAATAAAGTAAGGAATATGAATATAAGCAGAATGTGTCTCCTTTGAGGATCAGTTCTGTTTCTCTAGTCATCTTAAAAACATACAATTAAATTTTCCTCCCAGCATCTTAAATTCCCTACATGCAGGAATCTAGATTTATAACATCATCCAAGTTATTCCTGTAGAAAACACACAGAAATGTTAAATCCCTGACTTGTATCTCCTGTGCTTAAAAGGAATCCAATCCACAGGAAAATGTACCTTATAACAGTTCCCACCAAAGATGTTCAGCTACATGCAGAAGGTAACTTGAGCTTTTAGAGGAATAAGAGGAATTGTCCTTCAGTGTGATTGCGTCTGAAAAGATCCTGTATGAATAAATCCTCTAATCTGACATGTCCCAGCAGAGGTCAGACGTGACAGAGAGAGACGGCACAACAGAAACATCTGGAACAAGCTGCTGTCCACACTGGTTCAATTAATAAAGAAATGACGGGATAGAAAAAACATCAAATACACATGAAATATGAAAAACAAGCAGGTGAACAAACACTGAGCGTGTTCCTCTAGAAACAGTGAAATTCCATCGAGCCTTGAAGCTTAAACAACAAAACAATACAGATCATGAATTCATAATCTCCAGTTGATCAGAAAGCCAAACCCCAACAAAATCAATACAACCAAATATAGATTTTTATCAGATTACTCACAATCATAGATTTAACTCCTATGTGTGTTACGTTACGTGTAGTATGTCTGATTTTCTTCATCAGGATCCAATAATTATTCTGTGAAATATACAAATATTTCACAATGAAAAATATTGAAAGTAAAAAATATATCTGGATCCAAACTTTAATGAGTTCTTTCTCGGCAAATCCTTCCACCAAGGTTATTGGAAATCTGCAAATGTTTTAATAATCAAATTATCATTGGTCAGATTTTTTGAAAATATGCTAGACATTTGTAGGATTTAATGTTTTTTTCTCATTCACCAGCAAAGTGAATATTTTACTAGAGGTAAGTAACTGGACTAGGACCTCAATGATAGTTCACTGTTATAAGTGAACAAGTCTGTTATAATATTATCTTTGACCGGAGATGGACAGGGCGCTGCGTGTGAAGTCAGGATTTATTGTGTTTCATGTCAGTAAAGAATTTCAGAACTTTTTCCAGCAATAAATTGACACCTGAGAATTTCACTTGATGTGTAATTCCATGAATCTGCTGCAGCCTCCGCTCTTTCGGTTTTACACCACATTTTGAACGTGGCTGCAGGAATCTGCATCACTGATGTTTTATGGGACTGTTTGTACCTGTTGGAATTTTCTCTTTCATTATGAATATATATTTTATATCATTCTTACAATCTAAAAGAATTGATATTATGTTCATCTCACCAGTTCTTGTTCCATGTGTGTGCAAAAGCTGTGATGAGGATGAGTTGGATGAGGATGAAGGCGAATCCTCCGACCACACCCACATAATGCCAAGCTGTGAAGAAGAAACGAGCCGGAGTTAATGTGATTCGTTCAGGAACGTGAAAGAAGAACGTGTGATCTTAAATCAACTCTCTGCTGCCCTCTAGCGGCAGCCTCTCACCGTGCAGGAAGGACTCCGTCGGGATGAAGAAGGCGGCCGTGCACGTCCCTAGGAGGGTGATGAACTTTAAGAACCAGAAGCTGACAGACGACACAGAACCACTGTCAGTTCACAAGGTTCAATGTTTCATCCTCTCTCTTGTTCTTTGAATGAAACTATAACATATTCCCTTTCCCTTCACCTCTTTTTACTGTGTTCCATTCTTACTTTATTCAATTAAACTGCTTGTTCCTGGTGGTGACGTCACTAAAAGCAGATCACAGAAGATGAGAGTCGAGGTGCGAACCCTCATTGAAAATCATTTCAAGGCTGAAGGGTTTCGAACACAAAGTGTTTGCACTGTGTGGCCTGGACAGATCTCCTCAGGGCACTGGGTCCCAGACCACAGCTGACCACAGAGACTGTGTGTGAGACCAGAGACTGCATGTGTGAGACCAGAGACTGTGTGTGTGAGTCCTGAGACTGCATGTGTGAGTCCAGAGACTGTGTGTGAGTCCAGAAATTGTGTGTGAGTCCTGAGACTGTGTGTGAGTCCAGAGACTGTGTGTGAGTCCAGAAATTGTGTGTGAGTCCTGAGACTGCATGTGTGAGTCCAGAGACTGTGTGTGTGAGTCCAGAGACTGTGTGTGTGAGTCCAGAGACTGCATGTGTGTGAGACTTGTGAGTAGATTGTCCAGAGACTGCATGTGTGAGTCCAGAGACTGCATGTGTGAGACTTGTGAGTATTGTCCAGAGAGGAGGAGCAGTCCAATCCTAATCCGAGCCACGTCAGCTCCTCGGTGGAAAGAGTGACGACAGAGAGCTGAGAATAGGCCGAGGTCGGGTCAGGTGAGGGGAGAACACTTTCTCCTGTTTGCACATATTCTCATTCAGGGAAACTCTCACTGTCAATTCACAGTTTTGTAAGGTGATATAAATATATCTAATAAGAATAATGTATCTAATAATCAGATCATTTACAATTTAATAATATAATTTCATCCATATGATGATGAAACAGTAATAATACTGATGTGTAGGTGTGACGTCTGACCCGTTGTGTATCAGCGCTCTGAAGTCCTGACTGGACTTTACATCGATGAGGAAGAGCGCCATCATCAGGTAGAAGCAGGAAGTGCCAAAGCAGACTCTGTAGACAGCGGAGTAGCCGACCAACATCTCACAGTGACCTCCACCATGCGCCTGGTCACACACCATGTTAAAGAAAGGCACCTGGAAAACACACACACACACACACACACACACACACACACACACACACACACACACACACACACACACACACACACACACACACACACACACACACACACACACACACACACCACAGTGGTGACATGAATATTGCTGATAGCATCTGATAGAGTGTTTCTAGCTGCTCTAGTCTCCGTCCTGGGAGACGGATCCTCACATGTGTCTCTGAAATTCAATTGTGATCGAAGTCACAAAACAAACTCAGCATCATCTTCAGCCTGAAGTCAGATCTTCTCAAGTCAAAATAAGAACCAAACATGAAACAAGCTGCGACTCACGTTTTCCCTGACGAGCTCAGAGACGGTGCGGGACAACATGAGGCAGGAGACGGCACAGCTCAGGATGTGGAAGAGGGTGTACATGACCCGGGTGCTGGTGGACGACTTGACCGGAGGACAGAAGGCACAGCAGAGGGAACAGGGAGCTGGACCACAGCAGCAGCAGATCTGAGGAGGAGGAGACGGGTCATCATCTTACACTGCTGGTACAACAACACACTGCTGGTATAACAACACACTGCTGGTATAACAACACACTGCTGGTAGAACAATACACTGCTGGTATAACAATACACTGCTGGTAGAACAATACACTGCTGGTATAACAATACATATAACAACACACTGCTGGTATTACAACACACTGCTGGTATAAAAATACATATAACAACACACTGCTGGTAGAACAATACACTGCTGGTATAACAATACATATAACAACACACTGCTGGTATTACAACACACTGCTGGTATAAAAATACATATAACAACAACCTGCTGCTGCTTCACAGGACAAACAACACAGAGAATCTCCAGCTGTGTGATTTGTCACAACCCGGATCAAAGATTGTGACAAGGAGGGAGATGACACGAGTGGACTGTTGCTCTCACAGATATTTATTAACAAATTAAATTATAATAAACCACACAACGTGTTTCCATGAACAAAAAGAGGAAAGGAAGCTGCAGTCGGGAGGCAGGGAGAGACCACCTCGTCCTCCAGGGGGCGCAAGACAGAGACATGAATGTGGGATGGCCTTTTAAAGGGCAGAGCACACCTGATTAACACTGACATCACCTCCAGCTCACAGGGACAGAGAACAGCGACCCCTAGTGTCCAGGTGAGGGTGGAAGGGGTCGTCACACCTTCATGTGTGAAACTCCAGAGAAAGTCCAGAGTCCACTTTCTCAGGAGTTCATGTGTGAAACAACAACAACAATCAGCTGTTCTCTGGTCCATCTCACATTAACACATCACCTCTGATGACCGGATGAATAATCGACTTTCAAAATCAGATATTAAGTCACATTTAGATCCAATTCTCAAAAAAATGATGTGACACTGTGAATTATAAATTCATGCTCACAAAGCTGCTGCAGTGGATCCAGATGTTTTACTACTCATCACGTGTGGGTCATAATCTGATGGATAATACACAAAAGCTCATCCTTCATCTTCTCATTGAAGACTGAATAAACAACAGAGCTGGAATTATGTTAGAGCTGAAACGTGACCAAAGGGACAGTTCACACAAATGTTGTTTCCACCCAGGAAAGTGGAAAAATCCTCGGCTTTGGTTCCAGAAGCAAAATGAGACGTCACAGATTGAACTCTAAGTACTTTCCTCCGTCAAATTAAACCCTAACTACTTTTGAACATAACTGCTGCTGAAGAGATGAAATTAATGGATAAGACAATATAACTGTTCAATCAATTTACAGTTGTATTTTTTGACTTGTGTAGCTTTGTTGTACAATGACCCTATTTTCACTTGATTAGAAAACTTAATGTAAGTCACTGAAGTATTATTTTTATGTTATAAGTTTTTGTTCGGGTCATGACCGTCTGGTGTCAACACACAATCATCACTCTGATTTAAACAAATCCAAGTGATACAATCAGGTATAATCTGGTTGTGATGTGAACACAATTCAATATGTTAAAGAATTATTTCGTATAAAATATGAAATGTTAGAAAATAAATAAATCCAATAAATAGTGATTTAGTAGCATTTATATGTCATTAATATGTTGCACTTTGTATTTTGGCTTTCTTGTAGAAATTTGTACTGTCTTGATTCTTGTTGTTCTGGGTTTGTTCCTCAGGGTTGATGCACTTGTTGTGAGTCACTTGAAACACATGAAACAGTAACACAACAGTTGGACATGATCAACATTAGAGTTTCTACATATATCCAAGTATCCAGCAGCTAATCTGCATGAATCACCACACACACACACACACACACACACACACACACACACACACACACACACACACACACACACACACACACACACACACACACACACACACACACACACACACACACACAGGTGACACACACACACACACACACACACACACACACACACACACGTTGTTATAATGAAGATAATCATCTTCAGTTGTGCGTCAGGTGTTTGAGTCTTTCACCTGAGGACCTGAGGTAAATCGGACCGGCCACCAGCTCGTGTGGCTGCTCAGTAGATCATTATCACGTCATTACCTTTTTTAAACTAAAATAAATAACTTCTGGTGCAGGCAGCAGAGTAAGAAGCTGTCATCTTCAAGAAACCACATAAATGTGGCTGCAATAAATCTAAGATAAAAGGGTTAAGATAATAATAAGAGAATAAAGGAGGTAAAATGAAACAGTAGCACCAGAATTCAATGCTAGAAAGTTCATAATAATAATAACAATAATATTAAAAACATTCTCCAAAGCGACTTACAATAAGTGCATCAACCATGAGGGCTCAAACACAGCAACAAGAATCAAACATGTTAAATTTTCTTCAAAGAATTGCCAAACTACAAAGTGCTACACATAGTTTAGTACTTTATAATTTTTTTTATAAACACTAGAGTAGACGATGGTTATTAAACATCATCTTCTTCACCGAGGTGCGGTCTGAAGAGGCGTGTCTTCAGTCTGGAGGAAGATGTGTGGACTTTGTGTCCTGATGTCCATGTGGACCTGGTTCCACCGTTTAGGAGCCAGGACAACAAACAGAGAGGGGGGAGGGGGGGGTAGAGAGGGACACAGGACAACAAACTGTCCAGATGTTGTTGAGTGACAGCTGTCCCTCTAAGTGAGGGAGCAGCTGATTGGTCGATGCAGAGAGGAGTGGACGTGCTGGGGTGTAACGTTTGACCATGTCCTGGATGTGGACTGGACCTGATCCGTTCATCCTTCCAGGAGGGAGGGGCAGTAGTCTAGTCGTGAGATGACCAGAGTCTGGACCAGAACCTAGACCAGAACTTGAACCAGAGTGGACCAGAACCTGGACCAGAAGTTGAACCAGAGCCTGCGCTGCCTTCTGAGTGAGGAGGGGGCGTGTTCTCCTGATGTTGTGCAGTGTGAATCTACTGGAACGTGTTGTTACAGTAATGTTGGCAGTGAGGGGGAGTCGACTCTCGAGTGTCACACCCAGGTTCCCA
>CM028859.1:3398321-3441893 GCA_016801935.1 Platichthys stellatus
AAAGATAAAACATGTGTGTATGAGTGTGTGTGTGTATATCTGTCTGTGTGTGTGTGTGTGTGTATGAGTGTGTGTTTGTGTGTGAATCTGTCTGTGAACGTGTGTATGTGTATGTGTGTGTGTGTGTGTGTATGAGTGTGTGTTTGTGGGTGGATGTGTCTGTGAAAGTGTGTATATGCATGTGTGTGTGTGTGTTGGCTGGTAAAAAGTGCTGAGTGCCTGAGTAGAGTGGGATTAGATTTGGCTGCAGGGCGGAGCTGAGCGATAATCCGTGGTTGTTCTGGCCTTGTCTCAGAGGAGATGACCTTCATCCGACCTTCAGCAGACGAGACGCTGAACAGGCTCCACTGAGCCACAGGCTGAAACCACCTCTTGTCACCATGAGCATAAGTTTCACATTAATAATAAAGAGTGTTTATTACTCACTGAAGTAAACAAGTTAAAGATTTTCCTCAACAATAACAAGATGCAGCTGCTGCTTCCAAAACTCCCTCTTAACGTGGAAAAGAATAAAGTAAATGAGGTTTTAATATCAGAATATTGCTTAAAGAAATCTATAACGGTCCTTTGGACTAACACATTAAAACTACATCACCCAGAAGTCTCCTGGGCCTACAGGTTTATTCTGGGGCAAAAGTCATGAAAGTGAAAATAAAAGTTCTGTGTGCAGAAGAATGAATGAATGCAAATAAAGTGCTTAGTAAATGAGTCTCATGTTTTAATATTTTAACATATATGGAAGTAAATTGCTGATCTTATCCGAGAATAGTATTTTTTCTGTGAATATAGTAAGTTTACAATGACAACATAAATATATGAAACAGTTGAATGTGTTTCTAATGTTGATGTTTGGATGAGGAATAAAAGAAAAATAATAAAACAGAGATGAAAAAATAAAGAGCCAAATTAGTTCACTTTGAGCTGCTGCCAGGTTTGTCACAGATTCAGGAGAATACGTGTAGTTTTAGGATAAATGCATGAAGGACTAAAGCAGCTTGTGTCTAATCCGCTGTCTCTACTTGGACTTTCGAGGAACTGAGGAGCAAACAAGACGTTAGAACGTCTGAGGTGAGTTTGGTCCAGACTCAGTTCAGAGGCTTGAACTCACAGACCAGTGAAGAAGAAGAGTCTGAGGCTGTGACCCCTGTGACCCCCACACACTTCACTCAACGCTCAAATGTTGATGGAGACACGTCTGCACAGGTTCATCTGTCTCTCTGTCTGTCTGTCTCTCTCTGTGTCTGTGTGTCTGTGTGTCTGTCTGTCTGTCTGTGTGTCTGTCTGTCTATCTGTCTGTCTGTCTCTCTCTCTGTGTCTGTCTGTCTGTCTGTCTGTCTGTCTGTCTGTCTGTCTGTCTGTCTGTCTGTCTGTCTGTCTCTCTCTCTCTCTGTGTCTGTCTCTCTCTCTCTCTGTGTCTGTCTGTCTGTCTGTCTGTCTGTCTGTCTGTCTGTGTGTCTGTCTGTCTGTCTCTCTCTGTGTCTGTCTGTCTGTCTGACTGTCTGTCTGTCTGTGTGTCTGTGTGTCTGTCTGTCTGTCTCTCTCTCTGTGTCTGTCTGTGTGTCTGTCTGTCTGTCTGTCTCTCTCTCTCTGTGTCTGTGTGTCTGTGTGTCTGTCTGTCTGTCTGTCTGTCTCTCTCTCTGTGTGTGTCTGTCTGTCTGTCTGTCTGTCTGTCTGTCTGTCTGTCTGTCTGTCTGTCTGTCTGTCTCTCTCTCTGTCTCTCTGTCTGTCCAGAGTAGAACTTCAGCCTTGTTTGTTCTGTGGTGATAGTCGATCAGAATAATATTATATTATATTTCATGGATCTGAACCTTTTATCCAAAGCGACTCACAACTTGTGGATCAACCACGAGGAACAAACAAAAAACAACAAGAGTCAAGAAAGAACAAAGCCAAACTACAATGTGCAATATATATATATAGTTTTTGGTTGAAGGACCAGTAGATTATGTGATATTAATGATTTATTGGCATAATAATATAATATTTATAAAATATATCCTGTGAAATACAGATTTTAGGAGCAGGAACTGAATCGACTACTATCTTTCACACAATAGTTGTGTAATGTGTTGATCTACAGATTAGTTTGAGCTGCTTTCTGATACATCATGTGTGCAAATCACTGAGTTTGTGATAAACACTTGTTGCTGGGAGTGTCCAGTGTTAGGACGCATTCCTGGGGCCCCTCACTCTCAGATAATTACTGCTGCATTGTGGCCGAGGAGGAAGTGCCAGGAAAAACCAACAAAAGCAAATCAGCCGATGCAAATGGTCGTTTGAGCGAGAGCACTCAGTCTATGGTTTCAATAGACTGAGCAGTAACAGTTGGCTGGAATCCAAACCTTGTTTACCGAAAAATAAAAATGATCCATTCATTCTTTATTTGGATTTCTTTTCGTCTTTTGACCAGAAAGCGTTTGACCTGTTTTCTTTATGACTTAGTCTTAACCACTGTTTGTCTGTTACTGTCTGTTACTGTCTGTAACTGTCTGTAACTGTCTGTCTGAGTTCAACCCATCACCGTGAATTAAAGGTTCAACACAATTTAAATTTCTGACATCTTTCTCGTCTTCTCTTGATCTCAGCATCTTTTTAAAATAAAACATGGAGATTCTCACCTGTTTCTGGAGCCAGTGTCCCGTCATCTCTGTGCTGAGGCCTGAGCCAATCAGAGCGCCACACGGTGGTGGGTCATAGAGCTGGATGAAGGCGTTGGGGTGATGACCACGTCTCTCCAGCCCAGGGACCATTCCTCCGCCTGCTCACACATCTCCTTTAGAATGAAGACACTGATGTCAGTGTGAAAGACACCAGCAGGTTTCTCTTTCCTGTTTAATCTGATTATCGGGGGGGGACTGACACAGCTCAGCTCACCAATGAGCTGGAAAAGTCTGGAGACACAGGAAATGTGTTCCAGTGATGGACAGGCTGTTTGTATTCAGGTGTAAACCTCTTATGAGAGACAGGAATAGAAGGAGAGGAGAGAATCTGTAATCCAGACGGTTAGAAGTCAACATAATCCACTTATTGTCTTTTTCTCCATCATATGTAGGACGGTGACAAGATAATAATCCATCACTTCATTCATATATAAATTACCTGGAGACACATCACAGAGATATAACCACCTCATTGTTTCCCTGCTGTTACACAGCCTGGCCGAACGTGGCGGTATTAGAACTTTAGGTTGATTGGCCAACCGACAATTAAATTAAAAGCAGTAGAAGAAGAACCGTCCTTCTGGTTCCGGTCTCGCTGGAGAAAACATGGCGGCCGAAGGAGATGTCGATCTGGACCTGGAAGCTGAGGAGAACTGCACCGGGAAACCGGCGGAGAAGCCCCGCAAGCATGACAGCGGGGCCGCGGACCTGGAGCGAGTCACGGACTACGCGGAGGAGAAAGAGATCTCCAGCTCCGACCTGGAAACGGTGAGAGCTAACGTTAGCATAGCAGCATGCGGCCACCGGCATCTGAGCCCACTAACGCGTCACTGTCCCAACATGCTAACACTTCACTGTCTCAACATGCTAACACTTCACTGTCCCAACATACTAACACTTCACTGTCCCAACATATTAACACTTCACTGTCTCAACATGCTAACGCTTCACTGTCCCAACATACTAACACTTCACTGTCCCAACATACTAACGCGTCACTGTCCCAACATATTAACACTTCACTGTCCCAACATGCTAACACTTCACTGTCCCAACATACTAACACTTCACTGTCCCAACATATTAACACTTCACTGTCTCAACATACTAACACTTCACTGTCTCAACATGCTTACACTTCACTGTCCCAACATACTAACGCGTCACTGTCCCAACATATTAACACTTCACTGTCTCAACATGCTAACACTTCACTGTACCAACATACTAACACTTCACTGTCCCAACATATTAACACTTCACTGTCTCAACATGCTAACGCTTCACTGTCCCAACATACTAACACTTCACTGTCCGAACATGCTAACACTTCACTGTCCCAACATGCTAACGCTTCACTGTCCCAACATATTAACGCTTCACTGTCTCAACATGCTAACACTTCACTGTCTCAACATATTAACACTTCACTGTCTCAACATGCTAACGCTTCACTGTCTCAACATACTAACGCTTCACTGTCTCAACATGCTAACGCTTCACTGTCCCAACATATTAACGCTTCACTGTCCCAACATGCTAACGCTTCACTGTCCCAACATATTAACGCTTCACTGTCCCAACATATTAACGCTTCACTGTCTCAACATATTAACACTTCACTGTCCCAACATATTAACACTTCACTGTCTCAACATGCTAACGCTTCACTGTCCCAACATATTAACACTTCACTGTCTCAACATGCTAACGCTTCACTGTCCCAACATATTAACGCTTCACTGTCTCAACATGCTAACGCTTCACTGTCCCAACATATTAACACTTCACTGTCTCAACATACTAACACTTCACTGTCCCAACATACTAACGCTTCACTGTCTCAACATGCTAACGCTTCACTGTCCCAACATGCTAACACTTCACTGTCCCAACATGCTAACACTTCACTGTCCCAACATATTAACACTTCACTGTCTCAACATATTAACACTTCACTGTCCCAACATGCCAACGCGTCACTGTCTCAACACGCCAACGCTTCACTGTCTCAACACGCTAACGCTTCACTGTGCCAACACGCTAACACTTCACTGTCCCAACATGCCAACGCTTCACTGTCCCAACATACTAACTCTTATGTGTTCTTCCAGGCGATGTCAGTGATTGGAGACAGACGGTCACGGGAGCAGAAAGCCAAACAGGAGAGGTAAGGTCATCCTCAGAAGTGCTGACATTTCTAATCTGCATTTTTCTTTTGCCATCTTCCTGAAATAACATGTCTGGTCTTTTTTGTACTTTCAGAGAAAAGGAGTTGGCCAAAGTCACCATCAAGAAAGAGGACGTAGAACTAATCGTAAGTCTTTAACTCTGGGATGTTCTTTGTACGCGTCATGGCCACAAGTATATGGTTACTGGAACTTTTCATACCAAAGCTCATGGCCATGCATCTGTTTCATGTAGAACCTTCAGGGCTCCACACTGAGGGCCACTTGCAAATATGTCCGTGTTTTGTTTTATATCAGTCACGTGAAAAACCAGCAGGGAGTGAGTTTGTGTGTGCTCCCAGTCCGAGGAGTCACACGCCTCCAACACGAAACTAATCAGTTGTCAGTTTGTCGTCATGCACTGTTTGACCTCGTCTCTCTGTGGATGTTGCAGATGTCTGAGATGGAGATTTCGAGGGCGGTGGCCGAGCGCAGTCTGAGGGAACACATGGGGAACGTGGTGGAGGCCCTGGTCGCTCTCACTAACTGAACATTCACCAAATGGACTTTCAGGGAACCTGAACTGATCCCAGTGGTTCAACTGCAAATCCCTTTTTTTTTTTTAAATAAAAGTTTGACATTTGGCTTCCCTCTTTACCTTTGATTGAATGTCGCAGAATTTTTATACCATTTACACGAAAAGTTTTTAAAATGATCAAACTTCAGATTTTATTTGCAAATAAATCAAGGGACAAGACATGTACTTTAACAAAATAGAAGAGAAAAGTGAAGGAAATCTGCAACATGTTATAAACTGATATTTACACATTTTCTTTCTTTAAACTGGAGATTTCTGTGATGTAGCTTAGAATTTGTTCCGCACATGCACAACAAAACTATCTGCATCTCTTAGGTCGGGTTGAAAAACCAATGCAGAACTAGGGTTCCTTTAAATGGGGCAGCAGAACCAGTCTGTCTGGTTTCCATCCACAACAAAGTCCCGACAGAGAATCTGTATGACGTCACATCTAAGTCTTCCTCTTGTTCACCGTGGGCCGGTCGAACACGTCCCTCACACCTGCCGCCTTCTGCTTAAAGAACTTGCTGTTCTGAGCACTCTCCTGGGCCCAGGCCGAGTCGAACGACGTGGTGTCCTGGTCCACCAGGTGGGTGTACTTGGTACGTCCAGACCGGCCAAAGTTTTTGACCTTGAGGAGAAAGCAAATCAGAAATGGGTCAAATCTAGGACGTGAAAGAGATTCCAAACATCCGACTGGTCAAGTTCCCGTCAACATTGAAAAGATTGGTGATCTACAGGAAAAAGTTTTGGTTCAAGACTGAAGAACATCTCAAAACAGGCCTTTTTGAATTTCATGTCTATTTAGGTGATGCCACTGATTATGGTGCATTCAATTCTTAAAACATTTTAACGTACATGTTGAAATGCTACATGTACATAGACTTTACAGTTTTAGGAAAAGATTCAATAATAATGGAAAGTTATTAATTATACGTCCTCCATCTCACTGTTTTCAGACATTTAATTTCTATCCACAAACTGTAAAATGTTCAGCAGCAAACTGACTCGTCCGCCATGTTACCACTTTCTCATGTTTAAATTAAACCTACTTTGCAACTACTGTATCATAGTTCAACCCTCCAGGCCTGTTACACAAGCAGCAGAGCGAAAGATGAATTGTGGGTAAAGAGCAGCGTACCTGCATGACTTTGGGTAAGATGGTTTTGTTGAAATGATCCTCCAGAGTAGGAGCGCTGAAATCTCTCTTGTACACGCCCTCCTCTTCGTCCTGCAACACACACCACATGTTAACAGGAATTACTGATTTACTGTCAGTAGAACCACAACATACACTTCTGTGTTAATACAAGTGTTCTGAGTGGACAACGTTCATACAGATGAATGATGCAACTTCCCACCGACCAGTGTTTGTTGCACTTTGGATAAACAAAACATTGTTTGGTTTCTTTTTGTGCATCAGCGGCAGCACCACCAGTTTTCTTATGCTGAACTTATAAAGTTAGTACAATTAAAACTAATGAATGAATCAAAATAAATAAAAGATCTTCAGATCCTAGAGGATCCTGACCCACCATGAAGAAGGCTCCTCTGTGATAATACTTTTGGAGGAACTTGTATTTTCCTTTAGACGCTTTGTTAGTGACGAGTTTGCCGCTGTTGCGCAGCTCGGCTCTGCGCTCCTCCTCTGTCAAGTTGTGGAATCTCTCGATTTCAGCCTTCTCCTTCTCCATGCTGAAGACAAACACACACATCAACACTCGGTGACAATGACAACACAGCTTATTTACATGTTCCTGTAAAACATCAGTGTTTACTCACGTCTCTCGGGCCTCTCTGTCCCTCTTGATGCGTTTCAGCTCTCTGACTTTCCAGGCTTCGTATTCTTCCTCCTCGTTCTCTCCGTCAGTGTCCAGAGCGTCCAGAGCAGCCAGCGTGCGACGGTTCTCCTCAAACTCCTTCTTGGCCTCCTCCTCCACAATCTTGAGCGTGTAGCGCCGTCGGTCTTCCACCTGCTTCTTGGCCTCGACCTCCAGCTCTTTTTGCCGCAGCTCCTCTGCCTCCCGCTCTGCCACTGTGATTCGGTCCTTTCTGTGGCACAACCCGACAAAGAGTTGTTACCTCATGGTTTTAAATCTAGCAGCTAACTTACTGGATGTAAGTTGATCCGTTTGCTCAAATGTTTTTGCCTCTCCAGTTAAAAGATCAATTCTTCCAATCAACTCATTTAAAAGTGGGAGAACTCCAGACTGACGCTGGGTTTGGTGATCTGGTGAAATGCTCTCTAAACAGCTGACAGCCATTTCTCCACATGATGCAAACAAACAGTTTCCAGAACATTTGTGGTTTTGCCGTTTCTGTTCATACTTGCGGATGAAGACGGGTTTGAGTCGCGGCTCTGCCTCATCCTCGCTGTCTGTGTACTCTTCATATTCGGACTCAGATTCAGCCTCCTCCCCCGACTTCCCTTCCTCCTCCACCTCCATCACCTCCATCTCCTCATTCTTTCGTTCCACTGCACGCTGCCGCATCATTGATCGTCTCCTCTCAATTTCCTAGACAGAATGACAAACTCCAAGTTAAAAACTCCTATTAATATAATGACCTAGAAATTTGTAAACAAATTAATTGAAGCAGAGCTAAATAACCTCGTCATCCACTTCTTCCTCCTCCTCCTCTTCCTCCTCACTGCTCTCCTCGTGCTCTGGGTGCCACGTGCCTTCATCCGAGTCCTCGCTGCTCTCAGCAACAACCTCCGGCTCTGCGATCTGTCTGTGTCTTGCAAGTCTGACGAGAAAGAAACAATTTTTAGCGACACAAACTTCGTGCTCATATTAGTGACTCAGACCAAAGATAAAGAGCAATACCTCTCCTCCACGTCTTCAGACACACGGTTGAGCAGACGTTTGAGACGTGGGTCAGAGACGTCCTCGTCTTCCTGCTCCATCTCTGGCTCCACTTCTTTTCCTTTCTTCACAAACTGGAAGTCCTCCTCTTCTTCATCAGACGACTCCATCGGTGCATAGTCAGGACGTTTACCTGACACGTACCTCTTGACCTTCACCTTCTCCATGGAGAGCTCACCTGGGATATATAGAAACACCATGATGAGTTTGGGCCTGAGGTTTCGTTAGGATGTTTCTTTGAATCTGTTTGACTTGAAATAATATTCATCTGCTTTGTTTCACTTTTTGAAGCTTTAGATAACCATTAAACGAATCGACCCAAAACAAAAATCATACTTCATGGTTTTATAATCAATAATTTGTAGTAGTGGTATTATATGCCAATATATCTACCAGGGTAAATGTAATTATTTGTATGTTTACTCCACTGAAACCACTTTACATATTGAAACGTGGTGTAACATCATCTAATGATGGAGAATCGTAAGTCAGAACACAGCTAGCCTAGCCGCTAGCTGCAGCTAGCCTAGCCGCTAACGTCTCACCCTTCTCGTTCCGGACCGGGACGGCTCCGGCCGTGGACTGGATCGGCGGCAGCTTCATGTTGAGCGGGTCGTGACTGGACATGTTCGCCTGGAGAGAGAAAATGAAATATAACCAAGAAACACGAAGATGAAACCTTTGAAACCTGCGGAGCTGCTCAGAGACAACGAACTACAAACAGTAGGAACGAAGACGAACCTTTGGAAGTGGTCGAGACGACAAACTAACAAACTAACGAACTACCGAACTACAGAGGGTCAGGTTTAGGGTCCGGGTCAGGGTCCGGGTCAGGGTCAGGGTTTTCACTTCGAGACAAACAAGAAGACCGAAGTCGCCTCTGAACAGCGGAAGTGTTTCCTCGTCAACGGACCGGAAGTGCATGTGTTCCTACAGCATTCTGTCAATGGTTCCACCCTATATATAGTCTATGGTTCCACCACCATCTCAATACACCACAGACTAAACACAATACAACACAATACCACATAATCCAACAAACCAGCCACTGGTGGGGGTGTGGGTCAATCCTATATTGTCTATTGAGTTTAAAAACTTCTGATTCTTTTAGTTTTTGGAAGATAGTCAAATCGTTTTCTATAAAACTTATAGATATCTCTAAAGTCTAAATTTACTTGAATCTAAAGTTTTACAATAAGCTGCCTTCTTTCTTCCTCATATCTCAGACAGTGTAATATAACGTGATGAACTGTTTCCCACAACAGTCCTTGTGTCTTCCTCCTTTCCTTCCATTTAAAGATTGACTGTTTCTTTGCTATATGTTTGAAAGAAATGTGTTTTATCATTTAATATTTAAGTATCCATTAAATATCTTGTTTTTGATTAGCACAAATCCTTATTATCCTTCTTCCTTTATATACAAATGTAAAATGTGTATTTCTACATCACTTTTACACCGTGGGTCAAAACGAGGAGTACACTGTGTGTTCACTGCTGAACACCGTTCATTTCACACAGCTGATGCATGTAGGTCTTATTTTACATCCATTACTCGTGGGAAAGACAAACATGTACAAAACATCTAGCTGTTAGCTACCTTCTTTTCTGGCTAGCACACCACAGCTAGATCAACAAAATAAAACCTGAACTATAAGAGTACATTCCTAATAGACTGATTGATATGAATTTTAAAATATGCTTTTGATTTCCTTTATCCAGAGTGCTCGTCTGGCTGGTCGCAGTCTTTTCAGACTCACGGTTTAATGATCACAAAGATGCTGGATGAAGAACAGGATGAGGAAGAAGAGGAGGCAATTCTTTGTCTGGATTCTGAGTCTGAAATCTGTGATGCTGAGGAACTTCACTTTGTTTCACAGGATCAAGTCGGAGTTGTGGGTGAGTTTTTGAATCCAGCTCGACTCACTGAAGAAGGAAGAATAAGCTGTAAAAGATTATATGAGAGAAACAGCCAGCCATGATGGAACGACACAGGAAATGAGTACGAGTCCTGTTTTGACCCATGGTGGGTATTAGGAGGGGTTTGAATTGTAGAGTTAATCCATTTATATTGTTATTATTTTTCACAGCCTTCTTTAGAGGTTTATCAGTCATTTGATTTCCCTTAACACCAACACCAGTATCCATAAATGATTACTGTCAGGCCCATCACTGACTTCTGCATAAGGTTTGCTCCTCAGGCTAATTTAATATAAAAATCTGAATTATAATTGCTACTCCCACCTCATTGAGTAAGTTCTGTGATGCATCTGTATTAACCTGGATATAACTGCAGTAACTGTCAATTCGTACCTGTATTGTATTGAAAATAGCGCAATCCTCATTTTTCTTTTTTAATAGTGTAACATTTTAGATTGAATTTATTTATTCTACAAATAAGTTGTCTGCGGTAAAACAGTGACTGCGACAGAAAAGTTTCCTTCAACTATCGAATCCTGATTCATTCGTGACGTCACCACAGCAAAGTTTAAACATGAGCTCCTTTATTTAGTGTTGAGATGAGTTTTAGACCAAGATATACAAAATAAAATGTCCCAGCAAAATCATACAACTAGTAAATAAGAAATTAGGATTTATTTGAATTTTTTTAATGAATGAGGTTTTAATGTATCTGGGAGGGAGCTCTTTGGTTTTCAGTCAGGTGGTTGAGACGCGTCTGTGTGTGAACAGCTCGTCCAGCTTCTCCTCCAGAACCGAGCTGGTCCCTCTCAGGCCGTTAACCACTTCTGATGACCAATCAAAATACTCCTGCACCCGCTCTGCTGTCCAACCTACACACACACACACACACACAGGGATAGGGTAACTAAGTACACTGTGAAGGACCGGTGCAGACGTTACACTGAATCATTATTTTTGTCATCATGAATTGTCGTGAAGCTCTTTGAAAACAACAGAGCAGCCTGGTAGCAGTGACGTGCTGACCGACAGGTGTGCAGCGGTTCAGGTCCCTCAGGTTGTACAGTTTATCAGCCAGTTTGACCAGTTTGGCCTGACGACTGCAATGAGCCGCGTGTTCCACCTGCAGACGCTTCCTCTCCTGTTTGGGTAGATCCTTGTCGTCAGTCACCTCCTGCACGATATGAGCCACGGTCGATCCAAACTTAGTCTCGAGTTCGGCGTGCGTGGTGTCGGTGTCCTCCACGGTGTCGTGAAGCAGAGCAGCCTGCGGGTGGGACATGTACAGTGACTATGGCCCTTTACACACCTGCTCTTAACATCTGTATCTAAACATCTGTCCTGACAGATCTGATCGTGGTCAGCGTGTTCACTTCCTGCTCTTTATGCAAATAATCCCGACCATCGTTTGTGTTCCTAAGGACCAAATAATGTTTTCACAAAGTTTAGTTCACAGATGTGTCTAATGACAATGTATGTGTGTATGTGTATGTGTGTGTGTGTGTGTGTGTGTGTGTGTGTGTCAGCAGTGGGCGAGAGGAGTGAATGAAGAAGAAAGACTTCACCAATTCAATCATTATGTGTAACAACATACCTGCAAAACCTCAATGTCTGTGACGCCTCCTTCATGGCTCAGGATTCTTGCTACTCCTTAAAGAACACACACACAGGCACAGAAACACAGACACACACACACACAGTCTGAATCAAACTCATATAAAGGTTGATGACACGTTTCAGAAGTGATGAAGAGGTAAGTTTCTCTTTGATGAAGAACATTGAGTCCCGTCCACTTGTCTCCACTTGTCAGATTTGAAATTTAAGATTTAAAATCTACACAATCACGATTCAATCATTAGATGTAACTTTATGGTCAGAACAGTTAATTAAAGGTGAATTATCATGAGGTATATAACTCTATGAAGTCGCGGGTCCAACATGGCACCGTGCGGATGTAGTTCCCGCTGGGACCCGGAAGGATGAGCGAGCAGCACCGGATCGCGCCGGTAGAGAACGCACCGATGGGATGGTTGATGTACGGAGTCTGATCCGCGTCCTTCCGGCGCTGGTCGCGATGTTTCTCCGCAGAGAAGTGAACCGTCTCCAGCAGCAGGAGCGCGTCTGGATTCATGGTGACAGTCAATAACAGGAAATCACCACCGCGTCCACCAGCGGAAGTAGAGGAGTGCACTGGTTTGAAGAGTCCGGGGGGAAACAGCTGTGTGTTCCAGAAGCTGCTTGGTGATCAGCTGATGTGTCAGAGATCCTCTGGGTTAGCCTGGGTTAGACTGGGTTAGACTGGGCTAGGATCAGGGAGCGAGGTCAGGCTCGAGTCCTGTTTTACTGGATGTTATCAGTTCATGTCGGTGTCAGCACTTGGACCCTCCTAACCCTAGAACCGCTGTGTTTTTAGCCGAGCAGCTAATCGAGCTCTCCGGTTCGGTGGTTCCTTGTCTTCCTCCCATGTGACCGTCTTCACTCAGTACTCCAGGAGTGGGTGAGTGCCCCCCCCCCCCGTGTCCCTGCTGTGGCCCGGGATGGCGCACTGTGGCCGGAAGGACTCCCCGGAGCTGCCGGACTTCTCTCTGCTGAAGAGGCTGGCCCGAGATCAGCTGATCTACCTGCTGGAACAGGTGCCACTCACACACCTGCTGCACGAACGTCAACACACAACGTCCTGTTTACATCATGTGTTCACACCTCTTTCTATATCAGAGACTCTCAATCGCTCTGAAGGTGAGGTTACCAAGCAGCTCTTCTATTCTGAGTGAAGAACCAATTAGCCACAGCTGTTTGTAATGTTCCCTTATGATATTCTATTATGTTATATTTAATTATATTATATAGTACACGTGTCTGTTTGTAATGTTCTGTTCTCATTTCATATTATATCATATACATATAACATAAACCTTAAAGCAGACAGAGAATCTGTCCAGTAGATTTCGTCCTCACTGTCTCTCTGTCTCTCAGCTGCCGGGGAAGAAGGACCTGTTCATCGAGGCCGACCTGATGAGTCCACTGGATCGAATCGCTAACGTCTCAACACTGAAGGTGAAGTCGTCTTCGTCATGTTGACACGAGGAAGAGCTGCGCTGCCTCAGAGGCTCAGTCTAACACGTGCTCTCCTTTTATTTCAGCAACATGAGGTTGACAAACTCTACAAAGTGGAATATAAACCTATTGTCAGCATCTCAGATCAGTGAGCACACACACACACACACACACACACACACACACACACACATGCAGGATGATGTGACTTCTTGACAACGTGATGTTCCTCTCTCAGACTCTGCTTTCTGATCCGGCCAAGAATACGAACTGTAAAGTGGATCTGTGGTAAGTAGAGTCAGAGGTTTTCTTTTCTAAATGTTTTAGACTTTTTTTAATGTCTGAAAAACATTTATTTTATTGAGATGAAATTGAATGAAATTAAAGCAGTAGGTGTATGTATGGCCAACACAGAAAACTATCAAAGGCGAAAATGTAAAATTCTAACTTGTCATCTGTACATGTAGTTTATTACATCAGCATTGTTTCTCATGAATCGTTAGTTTCTTTGTTCATGTTCATCCATGAGGAGTAAAGTGAACATAACCCAGTGTTGAGTTCCTCAGCAAACAGTGTGAAGGTCAGTTTGTCAGATCTCAGTGAATCTCAGTAACCTGTTGAGTTATTGAACTGTCCCGTTGGCACTGACTCTGTCTCACTATCCTATTCTGTGATCTCACACTTCCTGTCTGAAGAGTTTTATTTAGGAAATCTGACAAGAACCCAGTGCTGCTCCTGCTCCGATCCTGAGGATGTGTTTATCATTTGGAGTCTGTAGTGGAAACACTGTCTTCTTTGTTCCAGATGTGGCCAATGCAGACAAAGCTGCAGGAAGATTTAGAAGATACAAGATCATCTTCACCCCTCAGAAGGTATTTCCTGCTCTGCTGCTGGGATTGCTTTTGAATTAGGTTCTTGATATTTATATTTGGAGTGACCGTGGCTTAGGTGGTAGAGCGAATCATCCACTAACCAGAAGTCAGCCGTTCGATAGCCTAACCCTAACCCTTGCCTCTGGTTGCTGTGGCGGCGTATGATTGATGTATGATCGAGGGAGAGCTGCACATACATGCTCTGATAGAAGATTCACCATATTGACCTGCCGAACATCTTGTGTCCTCCAGTTCTTTGCGTGTGAGGCGGTGCTGGAGGAGCAGGGGGTTTTTGGTGGTGAGAACCTTTGTGTCTTCACATTTAGTTTGTGTAGCAATGATCAGTCTTAATGAAAAGTTCAGTAAAGTTGTTAAACTAGTTCTTTTCGTTTTTCAGATGTGACCATTGACGAATGGGCGTTCTACCTTCTTCCACTTGACGATGACATCATCAGTCTGGAGCTGCCAGAATTCTTTCGAGACAACTTCCTGGTAGAGACAGAATCTGAAAAAGAACTGACTTGATTTGTTGATTCTCCTGAAGCTGAAGCCGGAGGAGTTGTGTTTTCAGTTTGTCCGTTCGTCCATCTATCCCTCCCACTCTTGAGAATGTGTCCGGAACGAAGTGAGGCAATTACTTCTAATTTGTGTAAAGGTCACTTTGACTCGAGGATGAACTGATGACATCTTAATGATCAGAGGTCAAAGGTCACGTTGACCTCATAAAACGTTACACCTTTTGGTCTCGCGAACATAATTATCTCAGGAGCATCTTGAGTTCATCCCCTAAAGCTCTGAAGAAACGTTCACTGAGACCAGATGAGCTGATTTAGAAGGTCGAGGGTTTGATGCTCACTTTGACTCAGAACTGATTCATGTGGTCAAACATCACTTTGAATTCACAGCTCATGTTTTATACCATAACTCAAAAAGGAATTTGCTTTGTATGATGAAATACATTCAATAACATTTAATGTATCTCGTCAAAATCTTCACTAGAATAATTTTGAGTCTGGACAGACATGGATGTAAACTGCAACTTGACTGGTTGGTGGAGGAAATGATTATAATTTTGATCATAAATGAATCTTTTAAAGTAGCAATTTATTCACTTTTAAATATTAATTATATATCAAATGACAATATAAACGGGGTGTTTTGAAGTGAGGAACCGACAGAGAATAAACGCACTGTGTGGCTCCGTTTCTTTACAGAGCTTTAAAGTCGTTTCTAATAAGATGTTCTGGATCAACTGTAACTCTTGTCTTTGTTTCCTGCTGCAGTAGACGTCTGCTCTCAGAAAGTAAACCTGGAGAGAAGTCTCTGTAGCAGCAGACTGCAGGGAGACACAGTCACAACACTTTGTGACCATTCAGCAGCTGGAGAGCCACAGATTTGACCTCAGGAGTAAAACTAAAGAAACTAGGCTAAAACAGAGCAACTGAAATTTGTATAAACTACTAAGTATAAAGTAGTAGTTTCAACCAAGTACCAGTTAATATGGTATTCAACAGGTATTCAACTGTTTTTAAACTGCCTACTGATATTTTTACCTCCAAAAGTAATTGTGCACTGGTGTATTTGTATCTTGTAGTTTGTAAATGATCAGACTTTCCACAGGCAGGGGACCAGCGCTGGGTGAGGACCGCTGCCAGCGCCCTGCACCTCCTGCACTCGGTCTACGGCCCCTTCTCAAAGATCTACGGGATTGGAAGATGTTCCAAGGTGCGCTATGATCACAGACTAACAGGGTTCTCTAAAGATAACGTTCTGATGGAGGATGAATCCTCATTCATTGTGTCTCTGGTGTCAGATGACGTACGAGTTGTGGAGGGAGCAGGTAGAAGAGGGAGAAGCAAAAACCTGTCAGGCTGAAATAGGAAAAGTGTTTCTTATCGACAGAGGTAAGAAGCTGCGTATCCTTTTCTCAGTGCACATCGGAGCGTGTAGTTCTTTATTGTCTAAGTTCATCGTTTGTTTTGCAGATGTGGACCTCGTCACTCCTCTGTGCTCTCAAGTTGTCTACGAAGGACTCGTGGATGATATATTTAGAATCAAATGTGGTGGGACTCAAATAAATATTTGAATAATTTTACACCTTTAACTTATTTTCAAGTACAGATTTATTATTTGTACGTCTTTAACCTATTTTTGTTGTTTACGCTATTTGATTTTATACCGTTTAATTTAGTCCCTGTTGTTTTCAACATCTCTCTACAGTGTGTGAGATGTGCTTTATAAATACAGCTGCTTGCTTTGCAGGGTGTGTGGACTTTGGAGCTGATGTTACTTCCTCTGACAAAAGTTTGAAGGTCATGCTGAACTCTCAGGATAAGGTACGAGGGTCAATGGATCACATCTCTGATCGTGTTGATCATGATGACTGAAAGTTAAAAGTTCTCTGAACCCATCTAGGTCTTCAATGAAATCAGAAACGAGCATTTCTCCAACGTCTTTGGTTTTCTAAGTCAGAAGGCCAGAAATCTCCAGACTGCATATGATGTGAGTTAATGTTCCTTTCGCTCCCCAGACTTTGACTCAACTCAGGAAACTGACTCGTGTTCTTCATCCTTCTACAGAAGCGTCGGGGGATGGACATAAAGCAGATGAAAACGTTTGTGTCAGAAGAGTTGAAAGGTTTGAAACAGGAGCATCGCCTGCTAAGTCTGCGTGAGTATGACCTTTACTGTACATGTGTACTTCTACTGTGTTACATCGTTTGACTGTACATGTGTACTTCTACTGTGTAAAATCCTTTTACTGTACATGTGTACTTCTACTGTGTTACATGGTTTGACTGTACATGTGTACTTCTACTGTGTTACATCATTTGACTGTACATGTGTACTTCTACTGTGTTACATCGTTTGACTGTACATGTGTACTTCTACTGTGTAAAATCCTTTTACTGTACATGTGTACTTCTACTGTGTTACATCGTTTTACTGTACATGTGTACTTCTACTGTGTTACATCGTTTGACTGTACATGTGTACTTCTACTTTGTTACATCGTTTGACTGTACATGTGAACTTTTACTGTGTTACATCATTTTGTTGTACATGTGTACTTCTACTGAAGTGCACCTTCTCTCTTCCAGACATCGGTGCGAGTGAATCAATCATGAAGAAAAAGACCAAGCAGGATTTCCAGGAGCTGTTAAAAACCGAACACTGTAAGTTAACTCTCAGTTTAGTTAAATGTGTTCATCATCATTATTCCCACAATATTATCTGTTTGGTTTTATTTTTGTTTATTCCGTGTTTTCTGTTCCAGCTTTACTCGAAGGATTTGAAATCCGTGAATGTATTTCTTTCATAGAGGAGCATATCAACAGACAGGTGCTTCTACTTAAACACAGAATCGTAAACCGGTCCAAAAATCATTTAAACTGTATTTTAGTAAACCTTATTTATTTCATTTTTAAAGGTCTCCATGATAGAAAGTCTCAGGCTGCTTTGCCTTCTGTCTATCACAGAAAATGGTGAGTTTTCTTTTGATAAACAAAAAAAATATATAAATGTAATTATTTCCATGTTGTGTTGATAACTGTGGTTTGTTATTTTCTCTCAGGACTCCTTCCAAAAGATTACCGCTCGTTAAAATCCCAGTATCTACAGGTGAGCCTCAATAAGAGAAGCTGCTGCCAAATGTTTTGAAAGTCACCAAGAATTAGACATAGTTTAAGGAAACATCTACGTTTTATATTTCAATTGTGGTATTTTTACTTCAAGATGTTATTTTCAATTGTATTTTCTGTTTTGGAATATCGTCCTTTTCGGGGCGGGGTCATTTTGTCTTTGATTTGATAAAAGTCTTTAGGGTACAGAATAATTTGAGCGAGCAGATTTAAATAATTAGACTTTCTGATGGCTGCCCTAAATGACATTAGCTGCTGTTATTTTGTAGCCTATTTAGTAATGCATATATTATAACCCTCTTTAGTGTGTTAGGCTGCTCCTGAGCACGTTCAGTAAATACCGGAAACAGTTTAGAACAAGAAAAGTGAATTAACCCTCAGTTAAAAATACAGCTGTTTTTTCAAACACTTGTGTGTTCAGTCGATGGAATGAGTTTTTTGTGGAGAGCCACAGACAGGATAGAGTCAGACGTCAGAGAGAGGCAGATGAACTCATCTGTTTTGGTCTTTTTATTTATTGACAAAGAGAAAGTGTTAGAATATGGCCGCTTTAAACCTGCCCTCATGTTAACGCGGCCCCCATCTCAGGAGCCTCCTTTGTGTAACGCTGTGTGTGCTTGACACCATCAGAGCTATGGAGTGGAACACCTGCTCACATTTGCCAACCTGCGGCAGTCGGGGCTGCTGGTGGAGCAGCAGCCGGGGGAAACACTGACTGTCATGGAGAGCAAAGTGGGTAAACTGGTCAACGACAAAGCTGCAGGTGAAATGGCCTCTTCCTCATCCCAGTCACTGCATCTCTGGCTACTGGATATGACTGAATGATTTTGTGTAACTCTTGATCCTCATCATCCTTCTTTTAAATGATTTTCCCCAGGAAAGCTGACCGACGCCTTCTCCTCTCTGGCAAAGAAGAGTAATTTCAGAGCCTTGAGCAAAAAGCTGAACCTGGTAAAGTACTATCCACTTTACTAGTTTGACTCCCAAGAATCTTAATTCATACCATGTTTGTGTTTAGTGTTGAACATACTGTAAATATACAAGATTAGAAACTGGATTATCATATGTTGTGTGAAGGTGCCCAAGTCAGATGAGGAATATGACCTGCGTGTTCCACGAGACATGGCTTACATCTTCAGTGGAGCCTACGTCCCTATGAGCTGCAAAGTCATTGAGCAGGTGAGTGACTCAGCAGAATGAGCTGAGGCTCCGGAGGTTGAGAGGGAAGTCCACTAACCAGAAGGTCATCGGTTTGAACTCTGGCTCCTCCTGTCTGCTTCACAGTTGTTGTGCTTACAGTGTATGAATGATGTGTGATGTACTAACTGAGAAAATAACATAAGGAAAGAGTGTGTAATGTGTTGTCATATGCATGTCATTGTAATGCTCCCCTCATGTGTGTTGTTGTGTAGGTGCTTGAACGAGATGGATGGACGGGGCTTGAAGAAGTCACCAAGCTGCTGAATGGACACGACTTTTCTGTTACAGGTTCAATCAATTGGAGAAATGAGTCAAGTTGATGGAGATATTAAAAATGAATCATTTTTTAATCTGTTGAAGTTGCAACACAAACCCAAACCGGGTTAAGTCAAATTAACGCATTTGGGCTGTAAAGGAAAAATGAATCCTGAAGACATAATCATAGCTGGCGTCACTCGTTGTAGTTAAACACATAAAAGGATTAAGTCACCAGGTCAGTGCAGAAGAATTTAATGTATTAACCCTACATGACCTGACTTCTCTGGGAAACCTGGATGTAAACAAACAGCAGGACTGAAGCCAAGTGTTTGAGTGAATGAGTGATGGAGGTTTTCTGTCTCATCAGGGAGCAATGGAGCGGATGTAAGATCAAAGAACGATGCTCAGCGCATCGTGCTGGTCATGTTCCTCGGAGGCTGCACCTTCTCTGAGATTTCTGCCTTACGCTTCCTCGGCAGAGAGAGAGGTAAACACGACCCTCTGTCCTTCAAGGGTCAACCGGTCCCCTAACCCATCCTCTCAGAGCGCGACTGATGTATTACTTTATCAACCTGTCACACACATATAGGTATCGATGTATATGATGACCAGTATGCACCGTATGAAAACTTTTTAACTGAACATAAAGGAGAGAGAGCATTTAAAGGTTATTTAGTGAAAATACAGCATCATATGAACATAAACCATTAAACTCTCCACTACAAATGGACCAACAACCTACAGTGTGTATGATAATAACAATATAAAAATACACACTGATGGATCCTCAGACCTGTGCTGCTCTTGTTGCTTTGGGTGACCCCTTTTAAGTAAAAACATTGTTTTCTGGTTTCAGGTTATAAATTCATTGTGGTAACAACTGCGATCACAAACAGTTCGAGGCTTATTGAAGCTCTGCTCAACAACCATGAGTGAGACGTGTCCTCCATCAGGCCTCCATCAGGCCGGACAGGAGGCACTCACACGTCTGAGGGACATCATCGTGCTCCTCCCTCCAGCTCCGACAGACAGAAAGTTTCCTCAGTCTGGTTCAACTGTAAAGTTGTGTCATGTAAATACAGTCGATGTTTTTAACAAATGTGGAAGATTGTCCTGTTTGTCTCAATTCCTAAATATAGAAAACAGATTGGCTTGTTGTTGAGTCATATGATTAGAATAAAAACACAATGTCAACTCCAACAGGTGTATAAAGAAACATCTCATTTCTGTTTTCTGAGTTTGTGACAGAGTGAGCTACTTGTCACAATCAGAGGTCCCTTCAGTAAGTGTTGTTACATCACACATGAATTAATACATCACACAGGATTTATGAAATGACATACATGACAAAAATAAACAAACATTATCAAAGTGACGCTTTCAGTTTAAAATGTCACCATGAAACTGGTGTGAATTTGTGTTTCACTCAACGAGTCGCTCCGTGAAGGGCGGGTACATGTAGCTGCTCTCAGTTGCTGGAGCTTCCCGCCCGAGCGGGACACGGCAGTGAAACCAACGAGCGCTCCCGCAGCCGGAGCCAATCACAGAGCAGAGGGCGCGGAGTTTGAACAACAGACCAACGGATGAAGAGAAACTTCGCTGGTCAGAAACTAGTGAGTTGTTTTAACCGATAAACCCAGAGTTCGAGTTTAACCAGAACTTAACTAGAACCCACAACTACCCGAAGTTCACCAGAACTTAACTAGAACCCACAACTACCCGAAGTTCACCAGAACTTAACTAGAACCCACAACTACCCGAAGTTCACCAGAACTTAACTAGAACCCACAACTACCCGAGTTTCACCCACAAGTTCGACCACGACGCGAGCTGAGGGCAACGATGAGAAAGAGGTAAAACTGTTTTCTTACAGTCGGTGTCTGTAACGTCATGATGTTAACTTAACCACGTTAGTTAACCACGTTAGGTAAACCCAGAGAGTTAAGTTGAGGCTGGTTAGTTGATAACGATGAGTTAGTGACAGGTTAGTTGATAACGATGAGTTAGTGACATGTTAGTGAGGCTGGTTAGTTGATAACGATGAGTTAGTGACATGTTAGTGAGGCTGGTTAGTTGATAACGATGAGTTAGTGATATGTTAGTGAGGCTGGTTAGTTGATAACGATGAGTTAGTGACATGTTAGTTGATAACGATGAGTTAGTGATATGTTAGTGAGGCTGGTTAGTTGATACCGATGAGTTAGTGACATGTTAGTGAGGCTGGTTTGTTGATAACGATGAGTTAGTGACATGTTAGTGAGGCTGGTTTGTTGATAACGATGAGTTAGTGACATGTTAGTTGATAACGATGAGTTAGTGACATGTTAGTGAGGCTGGTTAGTTGATAACGATGAGTTAGTGACATGTTAGTTGATAACGATGAGTTAGTGACATTTTAGTGAGGCTGGTTAGTTGATAACGATGAGTTAGTGACATGTTAGTGAGGCTGGTTAGTTGATAACGATGAGTTAGTGATATGTTAGTGAGGCTGGTTAGTTGATAACGATGAGTTAGTGACATGGTAGTGAGGCTGGTTAGTTGATAACGATGAGTTAGTGACATGTTAGTGAGGCTGGTTAGTTGATAACGATGAGTTAGTGATATGTTAGTGAGGCTGGTTAGTTGATAACGATGAGTTAGTGACATGTTAGTTGATAACAATGAGTTAGTGATATGTTAGTGAGGCTGGTTAGTTGATAACGATGAGTTAGTGACATGTTAGTGAGGCTGGTTAGTTGATAACGATGAGTTAGTGACATGTTAGTGAGGCCGGTCCAGTGACAGACTCACTGGTCATCACCTTATCAAAGAGGAACAGGCTTGAGACGTTGTCCTCTGAAGACCATGACTGACACGGGGACTTTAACTGTTCTACTGAACGACCACATCTGATTCCAGCAGCGGTGGTTATTTATTAAACATGTTTAGTTGTGCGCTGGATCGTGTGTCAGCTGTTAATCAAGTCGACTGGTGTTGATATTGTTTTGATGTGTCTTGTGGATGTTGTGTGTCTCCCCAGTGAGGTGCTGGCAGCAGAGGCGGTGTCCTGCCTGAACAAAGCTCTGTGTCACCTGAAGGACATCTGGGAGGAGATTGGGATCCCGGAGGACCAGAGACTACAGAGAACTAATGTGGTTAAGAACCACATCAAGGTAACACACAGACAATATGGTGTCTGTAAGAGATCTGAACCTTATCAGCAAACACTTTATCACTATGAGAATTCATATTGATTGGTACCGATAATTATCATGACAGATATCACATCATTCAAGTTAGTGCTGCAAAAACTAATTTTGTAATCGATTGGTCGGGTCTGTTATAATGCAAGTAACACATACTGTCTCCTGGGGTGGGGACAGTACCAGCCAATCACAGGCCTTCTGTAGCTCATGTGATGATCCATTCTCTGGAGTAAACATTTAAATGATGTTGAAGATTGTTTCACAGAGATTTCATTCTAAAGCACAAAAACAACCTGTAAATGTTGCACTGCTGAGTTGAGTGTAAGTACAGACGTGAGTTCAGCCCAGTGCAGCTGCTCTGCTGTGAGAGGCCGTCAGAACAAGTCCAAAGATTCTCCTTCCTCACAGCTACTGCTTCACCCGATGTCCTGGTGATAGGGTTAGGGTTAGCAAACTAACAAAGTAGGGTTAGGGTTACCCTGTGTATGATTACAACCCATTAAAACATCTGTATCCATGATCCCCAGAATGATCATTGACTGGATATTTTGATATCAACACATCATTTTGCTGTGTTATATATAAAACTTGTATGTATATCCACCAGGGCTTACTAGAAATGATGATCAAAGAAGAGGAGTGTCTGAAGAAGAGGCTCGTCAGCAGCATTCACACGTGCAGGACAGAGATGGAGAAACTCTGCCTGGAACTTCAGCTGCTTGTGTTTGAGGTCACAACGTTTTCAGTGAATTAAACTTTATTTACACACTCGACTACAGATCGTCCATGACAGAAGGATCATTAAGTATCATATGTCTCAAACAGTATGAACCTGCTTACTGTTCATTTGATTCAGAAACCATTTGTAACATAAGTTAATATAAAATACAAATTCTGATCCTGATGATCAGCTTTACTAACTGTAAGGGGGGGTTAGGGTTGAGAAGGAGAAAACATCTCAGCAAGTGAATTTGTTCTCTGCATATTCAGGAGGAGGAGGGCGTGAGCATGCTCCAGCAAGAGAAGAACATCCGCACGCAGGTGGAGGCCCTGACGAAGGAGAGGACTCGTAGGATGCAGCAGCTGAAGGATCTGCTGGAGCAGGAACAGGAGCTGTGCGACATCTTGTGCTCCATGCCGTACGGCATCGCTCCAGAATCTGTGCCGTCACCGGAGCAGCTGGAGAACTTCTGCCAGCACATCACCGATCAGAGCGCAGAGAAGGTGGGAGCTCGTTGTTTGACATGTAGGTCTCATCAGTCAGCTGAGGGACACGATAATCTTCACTGGGATTCACAACATCATTCATCTCTTTTCTTATTTCACCAACCATCCTCTTCTAAATAGAAACATGTTGACCACCTAGACGATGAGAACACTTCCTCATGATAGTTGATGCCTCATGGTTTTCTGCAGGCCAAGTGATGAGAGGCTAGACTGAACATTATACATATACAATCCTGAATGGTAGACACCTGAAAGTTATTTGTTGACATTCACAGAAACTGAAAAGGTCACAGTTCAATCTGTCATGTTTCCAGGCAAGGCGTCATGCTGAGTTCATGGACCTGAAGAAGCAGATCATCTCATACATGGATGAGCTGGACCGCGTCCCTGACACCAGTTTTGAGAAAGACGTGGTCTGTGAGGACGAGGACTCGTTTTGTCTGTCCAGAGACAATATTACAGCACTCAAGCTGCTCCTTTGTCAGGTTACTCTCATTTTTTGTAGACAGTATTTCTTGTCTTAATATACTTCTACAACCTTCTGTAGGCGATTCTGTGAGATGTCTTATTTTTAGTTAATAATATTTCTAAAGTTAATCCATCCGTTTCCTTCTGTTTATCCAGGTTGAGATTTAATATAGTTCTTGGAGTCATTGCTTTATACTCCTGAATATTAAATGAATGTATTATGTTGGTAAAAATAATATTAGTTTTATAGAAATGAGAGAAATCTCTGATATGTCTCTCATATCTGGAGAACTATGAGCTTCATACTTGTAAGGTGTGTTGTGTTGAACGAGATATCTTCAATATGAATAAAACAAAAGAACCCAGTGCTCTGTAGCAGCAGCAGCTGGGGCTCCACTGGTTCTCCAGTTGGTTCTCCAGATCTATTTCCGCTTGGTTTAAAGGTTTAATTCAGACCCGGTGAACATGGTCACTGTCAAGCTGCAGAGTTACGAACCGATGACACCCTTCTGCCATTTTGATGCAGCTGGAGGAACAGAAGGCGGAGACTGAGGCGATGTGTGAGACGCACAGAGAGAAGATCCAGCAGCTGTGGGAGCGACTGCAGGTTCCTCAGGAGGAGCGAGGCGCCATCACTGAGCATATGGTCACCTCCAAGAAGAAGAACCTGGAGGCGGTGAGAGGACTTTTAGGTCTTCATTGGTTTGTCAAACACCAGCTGTGGTCGTCAGGACTCTTCGTCAACACTTGAGTTTTCTATTTCAGTTACAAGCAGAAGTTCAGCGTCTGGAGGAGCTCAAGCTGTTGAACATCCGCAGCGTCACAGAGAACATCCGCTCCGAGATGGCTGTGATTTGGGAGAAGTGCTTCTTCAGCACTGCCCAGCGACAGGCCTTTGCACCATATTTTAGTGGTGGGTTCACCTCTTGTTTTTAGCCACTATAAATCAAATGATGCTTAAGTTTGTATCAGTGTTGACGTTCAAACTGAAATCGATTGTTGTAGAGGATTTTACTGAGGAGCTGTTGTATCTGCATGATGCTGAGATCCAGCGCTTGAAGCAGCATTATGAAGATCACAAAGAGCTTTTTGATGGAGTTCAACAATGGGAAGAAAGCTGGAGACTCTTCCAAGAGCTGGAGGTGAGGAGGCCACAACAGTCACAGGAATAATTTAGACGACAAAATGTTCACATGTAGCAGCAGTTCAAGTTAGAGAAGAGTGCCTCATATTGGTTCTCCTTCATCTTTCTGGTTATCAGAAAAAAGCCACAGATCCGGCAAGATTCACAAATAGAGGAGGGAATCTTCTCAAAGAGGAGAAGCAGAGGTCTGAGCTGCATAAAAGTCTGCCCAAGGTAAGAACCTGTTATCATTGTCCAGACTCAAAAGATCTTCTCACATTTCGTAGGAATTTGACTATGTGTGTGTTTTGTAGCTTGAAAGGAAATTAAAAGCCCAGATGGATGTGTGGGAGAGTGAACAGGGTCGGGAGTTCCTGGTAAACGGACAGAAGTTTCTGCAGTATGTGGAGGAACAGTGGGAACTGCACCGACTAGAGAAAGAAAAGGAGAAAGAAGAAAGGGTGAACAAGCTGTTTTGTATCAAAGATTTCAAACATACGTTGCCTTAGAAATTTGTTGACACTTCTTCACACACTCTAAACAGCATTTGAAGAAGAGCAAACAGACCGAGGAGGACATGCTGTATGGAACAGCCGTGCGAACACCGACCAAACGCAGATTCCTGGGCACCACCACACCAAACAATAAATCACGAAAGGTTATGAGCTCTATTAATTGTTTTTGCTGACTGATCCAATACACATTTCTTCAGTGATGTATGTCTGTCAGTGCTGACACACCCCCTCTGTCCCTGTCAACAGTTTAATGCCACTGCCAGTGTTTCTAGTGCCACCACCAACAGCACCATGCGCTCCGCCTATGGTGGAACAGTCTGTCGCTCCCCTGTGCCCCGCCCACCTCTCTCAGCAAACAAGGTGAGTTTCACCTTAAAGTCAAAACAAGTCAAATTATAGCTGCTATGCAAATATGCCAAGAGTCCTTGGGTCCCTTGAGAGGCGCTTTCAAAATGTAATTAAAAAAGAGTTGCTGTTTTGAGGAGGAGGAAGACTTAGTGTTGCTGCTCAGCATTTAGTTTGAGCAATCATTAGCAGTAATGTACATAACCCAGGGTGAGAATTCACAACCTCAGAACTGATGGATGCGCGGCTCTGAAGAAAGATAAAGTATCGGTCATTATTTGGAGATCATTGTTGATATTGTTACTTCAAACAAATCAGCATTTAAATAAGCTACAAAATCCTTTAATATCTTTAAGGATTTTATATCATTCAGGATCCAACCGCAGGTCGTGAATGAAGGGCACATGGAACACCATTCATCGCATATCGCACATGAGATATCACAATGATGATGCATTTACTTTATGTGGTGCAGCTCTACAGAAAATGCATAGACTCAATTTTCAGGACATTTTCCAGAGTTGATACCTTTGGTCATGTGTTGAACTCTGAAAAGACTTTTCTGTATCGTGTTGTTTAGGAGGTCCCACTTGTCTCACCTGTTTCCTCTGCTTTGTGTTGTGTAGTGTCCAGCGGCACGAACACCAGGAGGCAGTAAGCCCCCCCATCCCAGACTACAGGGCTGTAACAAGGAAAACGAGGCTCAGTTGAAGGGGATCCCGCTGAGTGGTGCGTTGCTGACCCCCGCTAGTCCACAGCGTAACTTCAGCTTAGCTTCTGTTGCCAGCACCTATTCAGAGTTTGTGGTAATTTACACTTTTGTCTCTAATTTCTTTGCGCTGCTTCTATTTCCTCATTTCTGTGCCAAAACACATTGAAGTCTATGATGGAAGTTTCTGATTGCTAATGATATCAATTTATGTTTTAGAGGGACTTGGTCAACATTGAATCTGTTCAGTCAAGGTGTGTGTGAAGTTTTAAAACATCCTGTGTGATGGTCACTAATCTCTTATCGTAACTGCATGTCTGTTGTCAAAGGACAGATTTCCATTAATGACTTGAATAGGAACATTTACATGACAACTGACACTCCCACTGATTATTGCTTTAGTGTTTGTGTGTGCTTCATTAGAGACGTCTACACCAGCTCAGATGACGCTGTGCACTATCAACCGAGCCAAACTGAGGGCGCCCCGCCATTTCCTCCTGTTCTCCATACATTGTGTAACATTATGTGGTTTTTACCCAGTGTGAGTTTATACACATGTCCGATAACACTGGCCCCATCACACCTGCTCTTAACAGGTGGTTTTCAAGTGGACAGCTCTAAGTTCAGGTGTGAACACACTCAGATATAGATCCGATCAGACCAGACCACATTCAGAGGTGATCTGAGCCGCATGTGTCCACATTCTGTGATCATGTAAAAGACTCGTCCTGGGCCACATGTAAAGGACATCGTCCTCACTGGACGTCTCTGAACAGTTTCACCAACAATCTGACATATTTGATCTTCTTTTAAATTTTTTGTAATATCAACACTGATCAACACATCATGATCCACACTTTCCTTAAACTGGTAAATTCTTTCTTCACAGCTGCCCAGGATTCATTCAGACTGTTGACTCGTCTCTACCTATCTCTTACATGCTCGTTTCAACACACACACAGACACACACACACACACACACACACACACAGTGACATCGGACACATCTGTAAACTCAGTTAATTTGCATGTAGGGTTAAGGTTGAGCAAGGGAAATAAGATCTGATCAGAGGAGAGACATTCAGGTTTAAAACCAGGTGCGAGCACACGTACATAACGCTGGCTACTTGTGATCGAATCTCTCAGGACGGATTAATACCAGGTGTGTGCTTTTGTGTGTGTGTGTGTCTGTGTGTGTGCGTGCATGTATGGTGTGTGTGTGTTAGTGTCAGCAAAAGAGAGAGAGAAGTGTGTGGCGCTGTTACCTTTCTCTCAAGTTCCGGGACTTACAGAAGCTAGCAAGTTATTTTATAGTGATTACTCAGGACAGTGATCACTATAAGTGTTTCTACTGTACGAGACTTTTGTTGGGAGACAACACAACATTTCACGGAGAGGCGGCCGCCTGGCAATTCTCTATACAGGAAAAACGCTGACTAATCAACAACCTCTGTCCACTCGAGAGTTTTGGTTCCGTTTCCGTTTTATTCTCCGTTGTACGAACTAACCTGAAAATGCAAATCCTGTGTCAGTGTAAACATTTTGTAGCATAACATCTGTATCATTGTCAAATTCAGAATTGATCTTACCAGCAGCTGTTAGCAAAGAGAACAGGGTCAGCAGCACTTTGATTCTCCACGTTGTGTCCTGGGAGCTGAGGCTGGTGGGTTTCTTCCTGAACGTTAATGTGATAGGAGGAGGGCTGCAAAATTACAGGAATATTCAAAGCTGGAAACATTCCATGGGAATTAACGGGAATATACTGGAAATACTGGGGTAAATTATATAAACTGTATTTACCTTGTCATATATAGACATAAATATAAACATTTTGTTTATTCATAAGCAGACATGCATGCAAACATTTCTAATACAAATGTTTAAAATGACATTTTTGACTTAATCCATTTGTTGGTAGAACTTTAATGGATTATTTTAATTGAACAACAAAAACATGAATATTGAATAAAATAAATGCATTTCCATTCTAAATGTAAAACGAAAGCATTAAGTCGAGCTTCTCAAGCCTCTGCGTTCTGCTGTGATGGAGGAAGTCGCACAGGGCAGGGTCTCATTCAACTGAACCTGCATTCAAAGATCGTGCTGCGAGATCTAGAACTGCTAACGTTAGCCACTTGCCAGCGAGACAGTTCTGTTCCTGTGGAATAGAAGTACAGTCACCTGTCTACGTTGTCAATCGATAATGGATACAGCGTGCTTTCTAGGACAAGAGAAAATAATCCTTACAGTTTCAATAGGTCCTCTCACCATTTGGTGCTCGGGCCCTAAATAAAACAAAAATCCATTCATTCTGTCAATTTGGTTTACAATAGCTACATCCTCTGCAAAGAAACACAGCGTGTGCTGCTTTCCACACATCTTAAAATAGAGTTTTGAATGATGTTTTTATTGCTCAGCCTTTAATTTGCGGTTTTATTTTCGATAAGCCGACAAACTTTTTTGATGGACCCCAACAGCCGCGAGTAATCGAGGTGATGGTCCTTAAGTGAAAAGTCATTTTTGTATATCCTTAATCATTGGATAGTTGAACACACACAGAAAGTATTATTCCGTGTCTACACACTACCAGATATTAAAATGCTGCTTGATAGTGATATATAAAGCTAAACTAGTCCTGGTTTAAGTGAAAAGGTCCAGCTTGAATTAGATTCACTTCCACCTGAGGCTCAGGCCGCTCCAACAACACAAATTAGCCGGGTCTAATCAAGAACGGATATCTCACTCAAATAGGCCAGACTTTTCAAAGTAAGCCATGATAAGCGTTCATCTTTTCACTCATTGACACTAACAGCCGTCACAGTTTGATCAGAAACAGATAAAGAGCTTGTATGTGGATGAGTTTTTTGTTTCTACATGTTGTCTCCTGCTCGTATTGTTACGTATAAAACAAGGAAACTGATTTAACGTCTGTTGTGCTTCCACAGCGAGACCTGTCCAAGGCCTCTGACGCCAAGGTCCAGCACAACATCCTGAACTCCACCGGCAGCAGCCTTTGACCCCTCCACTCTGATGTGACTGCATCAATCAAACACAGTACAATGAAGTTTGGTTGAAGATGGATCACTACCTTTCACTGCCATCAGCTATTTTATATGTAAATGAAGGTAATAATATATTTAGTGTTAAGTCAATGATAGACAAGAGTCACTTTTAGAGGACTAAAGTTTGTATGATAACTTAAACTAACACTCATTTCTCTCTGGGGTTTTTCTATTACCAGATGTAAAATCTGCACATTTTTTAAAACATAAAAAAGAAAGTTAAGCTTTCTAAGCTTATGCAATCTGGGGTCACAGGCCAAATGTATTATGAGTACATTGCACTTTACAAAATATATATTGCAGGGCATCAAGTAAATAAAAACGACTAGTAACCTAAACCCTATTTTCTAAAAGCATGTAACTGTATGTATATATATATATTTCAGTTCCTGTTGTAATAAATGTTTGTTAAAGATGGTTTCTGTCAGAATGTTCTATGAAAATCCACAATACTGTCTTTAAGAGGTGGCAAATTATTTTTGTTTGAGTTGTAAGACAAAAATAAAACTTGTCTCGATCATCTTGTAATTCCCCTGATGGAAGTCACTGATTCTCTCACTGGACTGTGATCGGCATTGTGTTCAAACTGAAGCACAGATAGATTCATCCAGTCAAATCCGATCAGTTTAATGTTTCACAAGCTTCACTTCATCATATACAGCCCCTCCAAAACAAGAGGAATATGTCTGTTCCTGAGAGAGCGAGTCAACACAGTTCTGTCTGTGCTCCGTTTGAAGCTGCTTCTTATCACGTGGCCACCGCCTGGTTCCTTATCGTCCGATGTGAGAATATGATGAAGTGTTTAATGTTTAAATATGAGTAACATACCCTAATTTCACCTAATTTTAATTCTAATGATTTTAATTGTTTTGATAAATAAAACAAACGCATACATTCTTGAATAAAAAGGAAATTAATAAATCAAATAGAAAAAAGTCGGGCTTGTATTTTGAAGGATTTCCCCCGGAGCTTGCGTCACAGGCGGAAAAGGAAGTGTATCCAGTGACGGACACTTGTTGGTGTGACACCTGCGACTCAGGTGTCATTCAGAGACTCGGTGACTGACGTCATGATCAACTAAGTCCTTACGCACTTCCTCTCCACGGAGCTCCGTCATGTCCGCCGCGGTGGCGCGGCTGCTCTTCTACCCGACGTTAGGCTACAATCTGCTGATGGAGAAAGTTTCCAGCCGCCGCTGGTTCGACCGAGTGGATGACACCGTGATAGTGGGAGCACTTCCGTTCAGATCCATGACGTCACAGGTGAGTGTGTCCCGGTCATAGCTCCCGACGGGTGAGCCAGTGAGCAGCTGCCCGGTGACCGGTGATTTCCCGACGGGTGAATTAGTAGTTGCAGGGCATCAAGTAGTTTGTTAGTTAGTAGTTTGTGAATTTTTGCCAAATAAATATGAAACCGTGTTTATATTTAAGTTTGAAGAAATATTCAAATATTTTCATGTCACAAATGGTTCAGTCCAGTTCCTTCAGAAGCAAAGAAGCTGATTCAACGAAAAGTCGAAACGTTTACATTTGAGCCAAAACGTGTTTTATTAAATTTATTTGTAAGCCATTTTCGAAGTTTCGTTGAATATGTTATGAATTATGTTATTGTAAAGTTTTCATATTTTCTTGTGAAGCTGTTTGACTTTGAGACTTTGGGATTTGGAAAGCAACTTTTTTCAGTATTTTTCGAATAGAAACAATGGAAAATGTTTTGCTCAGGATGATTTAATGAATTCAAGTTGCTGGTTGTAAACTATACAAACTTCAGGAGGTGTGATGTTCAGTGTGTGTTGTTGTGTGTTGTTGTGTTGCAGCTTGTACAAACAGAAAATATCCGAGGAGTCGTCACCATGAATGAGGAGTATGAGACCAAGTATTTCTGTAACTCGGCTGAGGTGAGTTCACTCGTCTTCTCATTTGTAGATAAGAAAAAGTGATAAAGTTCATTATAATAATGTGAATTTCACCGTCTATTACTTTCACATATTTTGTGATTAGTGTTTGTCAGATAAGATCCGGTGGTTCAGAGCTGAATCGTTGTAGTGTGTCGTGCCACTGGCTGATTCTAACCATGGCTCTCTCTGGCTGTCGTCCTTTCCATGCTCCCTGATGGTGACGCCGGGTGAAGGAGTGGCGTGAAGCCGGCGTGGAGCAGCTGAGGCTGAGCACAGTCGACCTCACCGGGGTCCCCAGTGTGGAGAACCTGCATCGAGGCGTGGACTTCGCCCTGCAGCACCGACAGCAGGGAACCAGCGTGTACATCCACTGCAAGGCGGGTCGCTCGCGCAGCGCCACACTGGCAGCCGCCTACCTCATCAGGGTCAGTACAGAACTGTGGGGCGGAGGGCCTCTGACCCAAACTTGTAGATGGTTGATCAACTGAATTGGCAAAAGAGAAGCATCTTTACAGTGAAATGCAACATAATATAAAATGCAGTAAATAATGTTTTAAAGTCAAACTTAAAACAGTATTTCCTGTGTAGTAAAAATATAGTTAACGAGGGTGTGTCTTTGATTTGAAGAACATGTCTGACTGATCAGTAGCAGGATTGATCAAAGCTCTTAGTATACTGTTGAGGTATATGGGGGGATTTTTAGAGATCCAAGGTGACGGCTGACACTGATGTGAAAATTGATGGACAATAATTCTGTCCCTCGTCCTCAAGCAGGAGAACCAAAGCTGATCTGGTTTTATGATTTTAGCTGCTTTCTGATATTTCCTGACTAAGAGCTTTGACACTGCAGGGACCCGGTGTGGATTTAAACACTGACACGTTTTGATCCGGTTTCCTGATTGTTTTCCTGCTCATAGTTACACTGCTGGACTCCAGAAGAGGCCTGTCGGAAGCTGATGACGGTTCGACCCCACGTCCTGGTGCGTGCTGCTCAGCTGCAGGTGCTGCAGACGTTCTACCGGCAGGTGTGTGAACAGTGCAGCTGAGAGCGCGGGGCCACGTGTGGACGCCCTCGTGTTCCCTGCAGCTGGAGTCCGTGGAGCCAGAGACATGAAACCAAGCTGCTGGTGAATGAATGAATCCTTCACATCTTAATGTGAAGGATTAAAACACAACCAATGTTTATTTTAAATAAATGAGCTAAAGTTTTATTGGTAAATAGCTGATTTCACTTGTTACTTCACGACACATCAGTGAGAAGAAATTATAGTTTCTACATTTTTAACCCATTTCATAAAACGCCAAACTAACAACATCTCTACTCTCTGGTTCTATCACCTGGAGCTAAAACAGATTATTCACATTTCTGAACAAAGTGATTTTTTTCTCCCAACCTGTCGTCCGCTTCCAGAGCTGTTACTGTCCCACTTTCAGAATAAAATGTTTGTGTTGTAACAAGTGTCACAAGATGAGGATGTTTTCTGCGTATATCAGTCATCATATCAGTGATGTGGTTACTGAGAAAACTAAAAAACCTTTTCTTTCAAGTCATTATTTTTCCTCTGATGCCTCATAACTTAAAAAATAAATATGTCAAATAAATATTTGAGATGAATTCATACTGATGGTGTTTCTGCGCCTTTATTTTGAGCTAGTATGCGTTAAAGACCTCTAAATCAATAAAAACAAAAATCACCACGAGCAACGTGTTGTCAACCAGCAAAGCTAATTCTATTAAGCCTATGAAATAAGGTTAATAATCAAGTATAGATTAAGATTAGAATAAGAACACTGACCAGGCTGAAAGTATCGAGTCAAGCACTGACAACCTCAAAATAAGAGCAACTGTATGAAGTGAAGCTCAATATGTTAATTTAGATCAAACTAGCAACAGAATGATTATCTGCTGCCGTTTGGTAGAGGTGCCAGATTCCTGTAACTGTGGCTTCACCTCTAATCGCTTCTTGAGCTTTTTCTACACGTTTCTTTGAAGGAAACAACATATTTATCTTAACCTTTTGGACTGAATATAATTCCAGAAGAAGTGAATACTCTCAGAAGCACCGCTTGAAGCAGCAATACACAGATGCTTGATAGCTGAGGTAATGTAATGTACTGGTGGAGTCCCACAGCTGGTTTAAAGATCTATGAGGAACAAGTAGAGCAGGTAAACACGTTTCAATATCTGGGGGGTTTGTTTGACACGAGCTGCCTTAGAATGAACTTATCAATAACATGAAGTAAAATTGCAAGATGGTGCTTAATGTAATGTGATGTCTCAAAGGGTTTGAATGAGGATCTTTGAAGAATATAGATGTAGCTTTAATAAGATCAGTGATTGAGGGGTGGGGGTTTGCTCAAGAGACTAAATACTGAATCAGACACTGAGGTAAGACTTGTCCAACTGGAGGAGGAGAGAGAGACGAGGGGAGGAGAGAGAGACGAGGGGAGGAGAGAGAGACGAGGGGAGGAGAGAGAGCAGGAACAGCATCAGGTTTCAGATCTGACTAGTTGTAATGAAAACAGTAAGAGTGTAAAGATGTTATTATTGATAGCAGCAACACATAATAATAATAGTGATAATAACCCTAAGTGAACAGTCAGAAATATGAAGAAAAGGAATCAGCTGAGGAAACGAGTTCCACCTAAAGAATCTGTTCCGTGTTGACGAAGAGAAATATTAATGTTACGTTTTTAAAAGAAATCGGATCAATGGAGGGTTTAAGATCCGTCCTCCGTCCACCAGGGGGCGGAAGAGCGCGCACAGCGACTTGTTCCTGCAGAGACAAACAAACATGGCGGCGTCGCTGATGCGGTTTGTCCGCGGTGGCTTCGGGAGAAGTTTGAACAGTAAGTCGATCAGAAACCTTATCTCGTTAGTAATGATCGATTTGTTTCGAATCTGTTTCACGGCATCGAAAAAGAAACCGACACAGCTTCAATCGACAGATGTTTCCGGTTTGACCTTCGAGCTAATGACAGCTAATGCTAACGCTAGCCTGCAGAGGATGGACTCTTGTTCTTTCTAACTAATGAGTTTAAATCCTTTTTCTCTTTTTGTCTTTGTGGATATGAAACGTTTCAGAATCAACGAGCCTTTGTTTTGATTATTGTTTCTCTGCTTCTTCTGCTGTTCAGTGGGTTCAGGCTGGATTTAGTTACAGAGTTAATTTAGTTACAGGGTTGATTTAGGTTCAGGGTTGACTGTGAACTATCGTCTTCTGCTCTTCTCTCAGTTGTCAGGAGTTCGTGTCTCCAGCAGCAGATCAGACCTCAGAGCTCCACCACTGAAACCAGTCGTGAGTACAAAGTCAAACAATATGGCTGAACTACTGATGTGGTGAAGCTCCTGTTCATGCTTCTCATGTATCGTCATCAGGGTCGGACCAGCAGACCAAAGTGTTCTTAATGAATGAAATAGAGAAGTTGAGCAGCTGCTGCATTGTTCTTATCGACCTCTGTGCTTCATGCAGCCACCACCAGGCCCTCGGACGCCATCACTCACAGCCAGCTGGCAGCGTTTGGAGAGTATGTGGCTGAGATGATGCCCAAATACATCCAGCAGGTCCAGGTAAGAATGTCGGAGACTCCGTTCACACCTGATGTCGACCTCTGTCCTGAGTCATTACAAGTGGTTCAGGTCTGAACCTCTTTGGATTCAGTCTGTGGTGTGAATGCACGTGTCTTTAGTTCTGATCACTTACATGTGTGCTTTAATGTTGTTACTCTCCACAGAACATAAGTGTCATAAAATTAGAATCTTCTAAATTGACAGGCGCGTGTCCACTCTCTGCAATTGGCAAACTGCCACGCCTCTATTTCTCCATATAAGGACATCTGTTTGTCATGAAGCGAGCGGCGTGAACAGAGAAGTTGAAGTTATAAGAGAGGAAAATAATTCCACAGCAGAAATTGAAGGCGTCGGAGGTGGAAGACACAAAAGACACATCCTCACTCCGTGTGTTTTTGTCCATTTTAAAGCCAAGGACAGGCAAAGTGCTATTAAAAAAATTAATTCAAATTGAAGTTTCCCTTTTTCCTGTGAAACAAGAACAGGCCAAGTGCTGATGCTAAAAATCAAGTAAAAATCCAGTCTCCATTTTTCCTGTTAACAAAAAGGACAGGGAAACTACAGTCTTCTTCAGACTAAATCATTTTTATAAAAAAAAAAAACCCTCTGTCAGGCAACAGGATAACATTATGCTTTTAAAGTCATTAAATAAAAGTTTAAAGCATATTTTTGTAATGGATTCTAGAATCCTCTATATACTCTAACCCTAACAGGCTATCTTACCGTTACGATGTCAAACCTCCTCCTCTAAAGCTCGTGTCCTGATCCATGGAGCAGCTTCGCCCTACAGGTCTTGCAGGTAGTTTTTTTTCGGGCTGTTAATGGTGAATTTCTCCTGAACTATTGACTTCCTGGTACGCGATGGAACGGACCTCGCCATTGGTCCATGTTTTGTCGCTATTGCACATGCGCGAATTTCAGAGATGGGAAGGAAGCGAGAGGGCTCACTCCTCAGCTACTTCCATCAGCACCTCAGGTAAAACAACGTTAAGTTCAGCTGCACGGCACGAAACCCACGCTGTGACGTGACCAACCAATCATTGTCGAGTATATTGTCGATTAATCGTTGCACCCCTAGTGTGAAGAGGGACACACACAAACACACACAAAACACACTACTGCAGACAGAAGAGCTGCTCCCGCAGATTAGGACTTAACGTGGTGTTTGAACTTTGAACTTCAGTTTGAACTTCAGTGCTGCAGAAGAGGTGTCACCTTGAAACATAAATCTGAATTCAGCAGGTTTTTATAGAGTTGAGGGTGAAAAGGCGTCAATTTCATAGTTATTTGATGCATTTGGTCAATGCACTAGTAAATTATTGCTGTTCATCTACTACTTTATCTAAATAAATGGAGGTTTAAAACACTAGTTTGTTTTGCCTATGTCTCACTTAACCCTGGTGACATTCATGGAAAGGGGAAGATGCTTTTGTGTTGTCCAGACTTCCATAGCTCGTCCTTCAAGTCAGCATGTTCGAACCCTAACCCTCCCCTAACTTTTTTGAATCTTCAGAGGTCTCATTTATAAAAGAGTGCGTAGGATTCATACTAAAAGTGTACGTACGTACAAAAGCCGGAAATGGTGAACGCAAAAGATGATTCAGATTTACACAACCGTGCACACGCTCACCTGAACGCAATGTTCGCTTCATAAATCACAGTCCAGCTGGAAACGTTCGTACGTGGATCTGCCTCTAACTCCGCCCTCCACACGCCCACTTTCCACCATAAGTGGTCAATGCAAAGCACCTCATGAATATCAAATGATGCTGCTGACCAATGGGCTTCCACCGTGAGTCCTGACGGAGTGACGGCATCAAGTGATGAGAATAGGGAGTGAAACTTTCTGACCCTGACGTAGAGGTGTCTGTTAGTGAGGTGGAGGTGAAGAGCGACTTCATGGGACAGCAGTGATGTCACTAATAAAGAAAAGACACTGACTCTCTGCTGCTGCTGTGGATAACACAATGTGTGGATAACACAATGTGTGAGATCACAAATCACTGAACCCTCTCTTCCTCCTCGTCCTTCCATTCACGTGCACACATCACACAGAACCCTGCTCCTCTGTCATGTCAGTATTTATTTATCTAGAGCATCGGACTGATTCCCTCACTTCAGTGGATCCTCAGCTCCTCTGGATGTTCTTTGGAAAGTATCTTCATCTCTTATACGTGATCTGCAGGTCGCTCTGTGTGCCTGATGGCTCAGTCACGTTCACTGCAGTGATTTGATGATACACGTACAGTGTTAGAAGATGCCATTTATAGTCCCCCCCCCCCTCTTTCTGTGTGTAGGTGACCTGTTTTAATGAGCTGGAGGTGATGATTCACCCTGATGGAGTGATCCCCGTGCTCACCTTCCTCAGGGACCACACCAACGCCCAGTACCGGAACATGATTGACCTGACTGCTGTCGACATCCCAACACGGCAGAACCGCTTCGAGGTAGTTTGTCTCAATACACACACACGCACGCGCAGGCACACGCACGTGCACATTTCCTTCTAACCATGTCTCTGCTGGTTTACAGATCGTGTACAACCTGCTGTCGCTGCGCTACAACTCTCGTATCCGAGTCAAGACGTATACGGACGAGTTGTCGGCGGTGGACTCTGCAGTGCCCGTCCACAAGGCCGCCAACTGGTATGAGAGGGAGGTGAGTGGCAGCCTGCACAGGAGGAAATGAAATGAAGTAGCATGAGACTTCATTTTTCATCCAGAAGACAGTGATGGATGTGCCAACCTTTTTAGTGTGTAGTTCATTTGTGGTCAGAGGTCACAAGGTTGGCTGCTGGTCGTCAGTGTGTTAAAGTGTCTTATCCTCATTCTGTATTAAAACTTCTCACATCTCAGTGTCCTATCGGGTTCATGCTGACGCTGAGCAGAATGAATGAAAGAGTGTTTGTGTGTCTTCAGGTGTGGGACATGTTCGGTGTGTTCTTCTCCAACCACCCAGACCTGAGGCGCATTCTGACAGACTACGGCTTCGAAGGACATCCCTTCAGAAAGGACTTTCCTCTGTCGGGATACGTTGAGGTGAGTTCAACCTGTGACAGCGATCAGCTTCATCCACGTGTGATTTCATGTGTTTCCTTCAAAAGATGAATGTAGGAGGACGTCAGTGAGACGGATGGAAGCTGTGGATAAACACTTATAATGAATCCAGGGTTTCCACATTCTTTGAAAATCCTTCAGTTTTTGTAGTGAAGAATATTTGATGTGTTGATTATGGATTTCCACACAGTATCTTAATGGTATTTATCTCTGTCTGAGAGGAAACACTTCACATCGTGATGTTTTAAAATTCATCAAGATATCGACAATAAAATCCTCACATAGTCTCTTATTTTTACATTTTCCTACAAGACCTCAAAACCCTAACCCTTTGAAATTCATCAACCATGAGAACATTGAACTATAAATGACATCTACAGGTACGTTATGATGACGAGGTGAAGCGGGTGGTGGCCGAGCCCGTGGAGCTGGCGCAGGAGTTTAGAAAGTTTGACCTGAACACGCCCTGGGAGGTGTTCCCCGCCTACCGAGAGCCCAAAGACTCTGCTCCCAAACTGGAGGCTGGTGTCGACGCCCCGGAGAAGAAGTGACGTCCTGCTGTGTAGTCTGTAGAAACACACACACACAACCTGCTCTGTTGTGTCATTGTGGGACTCAATACCCTGAACAACCTGAAATATTTATGTAAATAATAATAAAACGATCTTTAAATGAATTTAGTGGAGCTGTGGTTTGTATCAACAAATACCAGTGAGATTTTATGCCAGTTGCTGGAAGCATTATGTTGTTGGGTTTTCCAGTGTGTCTGTTCTAACCCTAATCAGCAAATGGAACCCCTTTTACTGTGAACGCCTGCTCACAGCTCGCTCAGAGTGACGTCACTGATGTGATGGTGTAGGCTTGCTGCTAGCTAGTAGATCAAAATGGATGACATACAGAAGAAGTACTCAGTGGTGAAAACCTACTGGAGGACAACACATAGTCGAGAGCCAAGTCGGACGTTTGGTATTAACAGCGACTGTCAATGGCACCAGCACCAACTTCTCCTTCATGGCCAGGAGGGAATGGGAGGGGCTTGAAAACATAATGGTCACATGACCTAAAATGTGTTCCGTTGCCTAGATACAGGGGGTGTCCCACATTACCCCGCTCCCCCCTACGTGACTGACAGGTGTGGACAGCGTGGCGGCCCTCGCTCTGTGGCTTAGTGGCCCCTCACGTTCTGAACACTGCTTCATCCTCACCTGCAGAAGATGATTCATCTGAGAAACAGAATTGTCCGAAGGAAACACAGAAAGCATCCGAGGAGACATCGTCTACATACGATGCTGAGGACATTTTCAATTCCTCCTTTTCAAGCATCTATTTCCTGCTCTGAAATTCATTCAATGGTTTTCAATAAAATTCCTTTTGGGTTTTTCTCTTTATCTTTTAAATATGATTTTTTATTACATTTTATTGAGGTGTTTGATCAGGTCGGCTCATGATTCAGTAAATAATGTAAATCTCTTTGTCCAAAATGGCAACATTTTATTGAAGCAGATTTCAGTCAGTTGTACAAATGTACCATACTGCACTCACCCAGCAGATGGCGCTGTAACACAGAACATAAGATCAAAGAATGATGAAGCTTTAAATTCCTCTGAATGTTTTTTTTTATCCGTCATTTTTTCAGACTTTTACAGACACAAAGCAGTCCAGGCTGTTTCTACTGTTTTATTCTGGCAAATATTTGTACACGTAAGAAATACTCAAAACATTTCAAAGAGTCAACATGAGCCAGAAACTGAAAAGGTCCAATGGTTTGTTTTGTTGAGGGAAACAAAACAACCACATTTTAAACCACGTCTGCTCGTCAAAGTTTCAAATTTACAATATTTCAGAAGAACGAAGCACAGACCAGAAAACACCTGACATATTATCACTGCACAGATATATAACTCACTGATAAATCAAAACACAGGGAACAGGCTGGGCCTGTGGAAGCTGTTCAGCAATCTTCATTTTTACTTTATTGTATTTTCAGTTACGTGCATGCATCACACAAGTGCTTCAGAGTGTCGCTGAGCTTGAGCCATTCACACTCCAGGAGCTTTTCACTGCTCATTAACAGGAATTGATCTTCAAAGAACTGTGTCGGGTCTATTTTTGATTTAAACTGAGGCAGTCACACAAAGAACAGATCAAAACATCTGGATGAATCCCACTACTCCCAGTTCAGAGTCTGATCGTGAGCTCTTCTCTCTGGTTTCCTACTGAACGTCTGATCAGCCAAACCAAAGAGAGCTTTGTAGTGCACTCATCGTTTCCCACAATGCATCACGAAAAGAAAGGAACAACCGCTGCTCACTAACCGAGCAATATCTACCATCATGCATTGCACTGAGGGTGGAGAGACGAGTGTCGTACGAATGTAACTACGTCACAGCACAAAGTTTATTTCTTCATTATTTTTTATCTTAAAGTATTAATATTAAGTGTACATTATTTTCTATCTTAAAGTATTAATACTAAGTGTAACATAAATGTTACAGATTGTGTGTGGGACTTTCCACCTGCCGCGATGTCGAAGCTGAGCCCAGATTGAATCTTTTCCTTTGATAATTCAAACTGTTCTGTCGAACATCCATAAAACGAAGTCATATCAGCTTCAGCAGGTGGTTCAGAAGTGAAGCTATGAGATGAGATTTCTCCTGTAGAATCCATAAGTTCACAAATCAACGTGTTTTATTCACGATGTCAATGAGAAGCACGATTCTCAGGTGGAATCCTCTCTGATTGGTGGAATTGCTGTTGCCATGGAAATGTAATGATGTTGGCTTTGATTGGATGGTTCCGTCACGTTGAGAAAATCCATAGAAAGGATTCACCGTGGATTATGGAATGTTTAGTATCTTTTTGCTCTGAATCCAATGTTTCATAATTCATCTTGTAACCGGCTTCCAGACTGAAACTGTTTTATAGGATTTTATGAGACATCAATATATATATATATATATATAAATATATATATATATATATATATAAAACACGAAATGTACTTCCTGAACTGGAGGCGCTCTAAAAGTGAGTCATCACTGTTACTATTACAATATCTTCTGCAAATCACATCATTACCACACGATGTGGTCCATCTTTATTTTACAATCTGTGTGATGAACCCAAACTGTGAAAGATGCTCGAAGCTCTGGAGTCAGGTGATGATGGTGTGAGCAGCCAGTCAGTTGGTCCAGTGTTTAACCAACATACTGATCACAGTAATGATCAAATGTCTTTTAATCCGTTAAACTTTTCAATGTATTTTTTAATTTAAGTGGAAGCAGAAACTAACCATCCCTTCAAAACCGTGCTCTCTCTCTCTCTTTAAGGACTCGATTGGCCTCCTTTCAGTCCAGTGATGTTTTTAGACCATCAGAGGGTTCAAGTGTTCAATCAAGTCCCCCCCCCACTCCCTCCCCCCTACCCGCAGGGCTCGCCATCTGGACAAATGAATTAAACGCTGCTCGGATCAGAAGTTAAATTATGGTCTGGATCCCCTCGGGCTCAGAAGTGGCATGAGGTTAAAAGTTGGATGGAAACTCAGTCTTGACTTTGTGGTTGTGTTGTCCTCTGAGGGTCGAGACTCATTCTGACACAGATCACACAGTTGATAAACACACAGTTGATAAACACACAGTTGATAATCACACAGTTGATAATCACATAGTTTTCACTTGTGTCGAAGACGTAAAGTCAAGTTTTTACATAAAAGCAGAAACAACAAGTCTTTGACGAGAACAAATTCACTAAACAGAAAATTTCACTGAAAACAGTTATCTCCTCATTTCTGTGTCTTTTAATATCCACTGATCATATGAAGTTATTGAGAGTCCTCTACAAACGACATGTAACTAAAATTTGTCTTTAAGTTCTAGACGTAATTTTCTTTCCAGGATTTGATGGGGGTTCGTTTTGGAGGTGGCACGAGGTCTACGGAGAGTTTAAAGGACACAGAGGTGAGCAGGTAATGACTGAGTTTCCATTATGAAGTGAAATATTCACATTACTGTTGGTTCCACGTGAGGTGAGATGAAGTCAGATCCTGGGAACTCTTCTTTGAAGCTCTGCGCTCAGTCCGAGCTCCCTGTCACTTTGTGAAGGAATTCGTATGAAGAGGGATCTCCTGCCTCTGTGGTGGACGTGCACACTTTTCCATCTTGCATGAATTCCTAACACAATGTTCAGTCCCGAGCCCATGTCCTGCAGCTAAGGTTTCTTATCTGCAGGTGATTGGCTGGCAGTGGCGGTGGGGGGGGAGTCTGGGTAAACCAGGAAGCCAGTGAAGGTGATGTACTTGGCGTGGTTGCTATAGGCTCCGAACCCGTCTCTCTGGTGCGAGTAGAGCCAGACCGTGTCCCCGGGTTTCAGCGCCAGCATCAAGCTCTGGCTCTGCAGGGCTTTCTCTCCCTGGCTGTCATCGTAGATCATCGCCTGCACCTCCAGACGGTTCTTCATCAGCTTGACGGACAGCGTCTTCTGTGGCAGCTTGCCCACGTTGAAGGAGAAGTAGTACACGCCAGGAACACGGCAGGCGAACACGCCCTCGGTAATGTTGAAGTCCTCTCCAATGTTGACGAGAGCTGTGTCGAAGCTAACGGGCTGGTGCTGTGGCAAGCCCACCTGGTCCACTCCCACAATGCTCTGGGTGCGCCCCACCGAGAAGGCAGATCTCTGGTCGTCCTCTTCATCCTCCTGCTCCACCTCCTCCTCCTCCTCCTCCTCTCTATGTTGCAGCTCCCTCTCCTCCAGCAAACCTCTGGATCCAGACCTGTCATCTGTGGCCTGGTTACTCTGCAACAAGGGGACGCTATCCTGCTGGGGCTGCTGGGAGTTGTAGTTGGGATGCGGTTGGTGATGGTGTGTCTGGTAGTCGTAGGTGTCGGGGTAGATGAGGTAGCCGTTGAAGGTGGTGTAATGTCCGGTGTTGCTGTAGAGGGCATAGCGAGGGTCCCCGTGGAGGCGGAGCCAGACGGTGTCACTGAACTCCAGCTGCAGCATGACGCTCTGGCTCTGCACCTGAGGACGGAGGCAGACTTTGTTATCTGAACACAATCTGATCATCAGCCCCTCGTTCAGGGGAGTTCGATGTGTAATCCCGTCTGTTGTGCGTTCGTTTCCCTACACAAACACACTCTGATAGGAGCCACGCTGCTGTTCTCTGAGGCAGTCGAGCTCTGACACGACGGAAGAAAATCCATCTC
>CM028859.1:3448295-3458967 GCA_016801935.1 Platichthys stellatus
GGGTTCCACCAAGTATTGACACAGGGTGGTGAATACTTATGCACCCAACAGATGTCAATTTTTTTGTTCTCATTATTGTTTGTGTCACAATAAAATTTATTTTGCACTTCCAAAGTACTATGCATGTTTTGTTGATCAAACGGGAAAAAGTTTATTTAAGTCTATTTGAAATCCAGTTAGTAACAGTACATAATGGGGAAAAGTCCAAGGGGGATGAATAATTATGCAAGGCACTGTACATGGGTCCCACTGGTCAGTTCTGAGCTGATGGCACTGCTGGACATCTTCCGATTTTAATGACTGTTTCAAACTACATGTGAAATTGATGATGATTGTGTATAATTGGTTGATCATACACCTGACTATAATCCTACAAATCCCTGACTCTGTGCAAGTGTACCTATAAGAACTGCACTCTATATATTTATATGTATATATATATATATATATATATATATACATATATAATGATATAAAGATAATTTCTTAAGTATTTATCTGGACACGGATTGTTTTTCGTTTACAACCCTGTCTTGAAATGTAAATGTATTAATGTTGATGAAGCATAAATCCCTCATCCATGCTCGATCACCGGCTCCAGGTGATAACAAACAACCACTCTCTGAATCTCAGCGGCCCACTGAGGGTTATTAGTTTAATATTACAGTGTGTCTGGGTCCATTGAACCACAACCAGGGACTGAATTCATCTCCCAGCTTCTTGAAGGAGGAGAACCACTCTCTGGGGATTTGGACTCTTCTATTCAGACGAGAGCTTCTATTAGCCTCATTTCCAACTTCGCAGGTGTTTGTGTCGATCCAAGATGGACGTGCTCCAGCTGTGAGTGGCCTAACAGTCAGAGGTTGATGGGATCAATGATCTAAAATGTCCCCTCACATTTCACAACTCATTTTCAAACTGCATAGATTTTACCTCCCATGAATTCCTAAATGGATTTTCCTGAGGCTTTTACTAAAAGAGAACTGGTCAAATTTTCCTCTGCTTAGCTTCCCCAAAGTTGTTCTGGTCGAGGAACTGCTGAATGAGGTATTGACAAATAAGACGTCATTGATTACAACCCTTTGTACAAAGTGCTTTGTCAGAAAGTGGCGCAGATCTTTGTAATCCAGGTCAAGCTCTAATTTAGTTTCAACCAATAACTGTAATAAGTGTTACACTTCAAAAACCCCATGGTTGAATTTCTATTGCACCGGTCTTGGGCAAGGCAAAACAAAATCAGGTCACGGAAAAGCTGTTTTATTTTCAGTGTGATGCAAAGTGTAATGGAACCTAGTTTTCTGCTTATTCACGATAATGATTCTCCTTCTGTCATAAACAAGGATGTTACTGAATTTAAAACAATTATTCTAGAAGTATTTTGTTATATCTCTTGAAATCTTTACATCCCATTGGCAAGGAATAAATGAAAAGCTGTAACCCTAATCCAATTATTGTGTTTGTCTTTGTACCTGTGAACACTGCATCGCTCACGAGCAAATGACAGAGAGGAATTGGAGTTTGAAGTAAAATACCTTTTGTTGACCTCAATGTTTTTAATAAATATTGAATGCTTTTGTTTCACACCGCCTGGTTTTCTGAATCCAGGTTTCTGACAGATAATAAATAGCTATTTTGTAAAAAGAGCCCTTAGGATGTTTTATCTGGGAAAAACTACAAAAGGCAGAAGTTAAAAACCTCATTCAATCATTTTATTTATCCGATCTTTTTACCTGACATGCGCACATTCGTGACCAGAGCGTTTGACCACCCTCCATGAGGACTCTGTAAAAGGCCTCGGCTTCACTCTCCAATACTTGACTCTGTCCATTTCTATATACAGTGTATGGACCAGAGTCAGAGTCAAGTATCTGTGTTTCTATCTGTCGCTCGACAGTCTGCGATGTAGTCCGGCTGAGGTCAGGTGTCGTGTGGCATGTGTTTAGGGGGTGTGGCTGATGCAGGTGACCATGCCACAGGAATCTCAGCACAGCAGCCAGAGACAAACTATTCAGGCTTCAGCATCTTTATTTAGAGTCCAGGAGTAGACATAACTTAATGAGGATAAAAAGAAAAACGGCCAAAAATCCAAAAGAGAAGCGTTGTAAAATAATCTGTCAACTGAATCCTTGGATTAAATCCACGGAGACAAGTCGTTTTCAGACTCTGATCTGAGTTTCACATTAACGAGGAAACAAAACTTAATTTTTCATCTTAGAAACAAAGCAAAGGTTTGATCATTTATCTTCAGAAGCTGAATCTGATTCATGCCTTCCTTTCTATTGGACTGGATTAATGCACTTTTTACAGCATCCAATAGAAAACATGAGAGAACTCATGTAGAACTCTGCAGCTCGTTAACCAAGAGGAGAGAGAGAGCTGCTCTGGTTGTTCCACACAGGATTGACCTCAAGGTTCTCCTCCTCACATACAAGGTTCTGAATGGACGCAGCCGCCTCTCTAGTGAACTCTGCTCCTTCTAGAAAAATTACAACATCTGCAACAAATCTATAAGATGTTCCGTCCCAAACACCTTCTGAGATGCACCTTTCTAAACTACAAGTTGTGGAACAGAGTCGATATCAAAGAAGCTGATTCAGTAAACATCTTTAAAAGAAAAATGTAAATATTTACTTGAGCCTTTAACTAGACATTACCCTTTTTATCTCGCTCTTTCTTCTTTGTTTTTATGAATGTTAGTTTTTTTTTAAGTTTAATTTGATATTTTTTTAAAGATTTAAATGATACATTGTTTTGGTGTGGTCAATGCAAGTGACTTATTTTTCATGTACATTTTGGTTCATTAGATTTGGACTGAATTTATATTTGAAACCCAAAAATGTAACCATGCACATAGTTCTTGTAAATGTAGTAAAAAGAGATCACATTGGTATCGTTACCTGGATATGAAATTACCTCCATCAGGATATGAGGTTTTGGTCTTATTGCACAGCCCTAATTCATAGTCACAAATGAACCTTTAAAGTTAGCAGGAAAACAAGAGGGCTGGCATGATTTGTTAAGAAATCATTATGAAATAAAACTATGAGTCTGGTGTTATTCTGCAATAGTTCACAGATACTGTGTTTTTAATTCACAGGCTGGATACAAAACTCAATCTAGTTCAGTAAACTGTAGGACGCTCATGTACGCACAAACCCCCTTCAGACTTCACAGCCTTTCAGATCTATCGAGCGAAGCCTGAGTGGAAATCTATATGTGTTTTTCCTGCTTCTTTCAAAGCTGTTAAATGATTGAGTCTGAATCAAAATCCTCCCAGGACTCATTAGAAAGAGCACAAACCAGGTCCGTCTGAATCAATGTGATGCAAAAACACTCAGATATTAATAGTGCTTAAATCAACATTCAACTGAATTAACATGCATAGAAATATCGCAGCAATATGATATAACTACACTTCTGTTCTGTCCACCGTGAATCTGGAGGGCGTGACCAAAGCTGCCCTCATACGGCGCCCACCTGTTGGGAGGGAGGTCGGGTATGAAAGTACAAATGTGTCCTTGGTTTGAGGACGGACATCTTACTGCTCAGTCTCCTGTGGTTATTACGTCCATTACCTGAATGTGTAGCGGTGCCTGAACACAGAGGGACCTTGTTCGTTTTGATGGAACAAAGGTTTCTATTGTAGGAAAACAGTGATGTTTGTATTGAGTTAATAAAAAACGGCCTTGTGTGCAGACAGAAGCCCAGAAGAGTCCAACAGAGAGGAACTGGAGTTTAAAGTAAAATACCTTTTGTAGCCCTCAATGTTTAATAGTAAATATTGAATTCTTTTCATTCACTGCCTTGGTTTTTGAATCCAGGTTCCTGAGATATTTATATATATACGTTTATCTGGGACAGAGCAGGATTAAAATTCGGCTCTGTGTTTCCTGTGCTGACTGAAATTGTCACACTTAAGGAGATTTTGAGGAGAATTTCCTTAAGGGACCTGTTTTGCATGTTTTCATTGCAGGTTCAGCTTTTCACTTTTTACTTTCATGTAGTGCATCTTATAGTGTTTTAACATCTGCAGCCTCATGTACAGTATCCCCCATCGTTCCTCTCGATTCTGCTTTTGCCGTTTTGATCCATGTGACACCGCCTTCCTCTGCTTCACCCCCCCCCCCCCCCTTCCCCCGCTGCACCCCCCCCCCCCCCCCACCTTTACAGGTGCACAAATGGGGAAAACAAACAGGGGTGGATAAAAATACCCCTGTTCCCACCTCACTGGTGCACACTGAGGATGGAGCGACCTGGTCACTTGGGACAGATATCAAAGGGAGTCGGGGGGGGGTTATCTGGAGGTGCAGTGTCAGACCCCTGCTGCTGCTGTCTTTGCCATTAGTCCCTCTTCCTCCCTCCCCTCACCACTTGTCATCCTCCCTTCTTCAACACTTGTCACCGAGCTGTCAACTGCCCGCTCAGCTGAAGACAGATGGACAAGCCTGTGGAGCGGAGGGATGGAGGGGATGGATGAGAGAAAGAGAGACGGTAGCAAGGAAGGGAGGAAGAGAAACAAATATTTCAAGGCTTACATCAGGGTTGTCAGTGGAAGCAAACAACCGAGGAGATCTTTTTCTATGAGCTCCAATCCTGTAAATGTCTTCTTCCTCCTCCTGCCACAAAGAAAAACCTGCAGCAGAAAGACTGCGCTCTCAATTTGACTGCAGTGAGACAGAGACTAATAAAGGAAACAGAAAGAGGAGAGAATGGAAGAGTAACAGCTATGGCAGCAACCTCGTGCTTCACCAGGAAACCCGACAGGGTTCGATCCACCAGTGACTGATGAGAAACGAGCGAGCGCACAATGACTCCTGCCTCATAATTCTCCTGTGCATTGTTTCAGCTTCTCTGGTTGACTGATTGTGTTCGGTTCATGAAGCAGATTTCCAATCCTCACAAAGACCTGCGTGTACTGAATGACCAGCATCACTGAGTGAATCAGTGCAGCTCCTGTCAATAGTGACACAATGACCTTGAAAATCAAAGAAAAAAAACATTAACCCTTAAACAAAGAAATGCTTTGAATGATGCAAACAGAGACACAGTAACGATGCTCACATGCTCATGTTTAGCAGCTGCTTTGTTTATTGTGTCAGAATGTTACTAGCTGTTAAGCAGAATCTAAATTCTGAGTAACTGATGAATTAGATCTGTTTAGATTGTTGATGTAGCGTAAACTGTGGAAACACCAAAACTACGACCACTAAGTTTTGTACGGATCCCCAAAAGAAACCATACTCAGAAGAGTGACACTGCACCCCCACCTAGTCTTGACGTTTGGTAAAAAAGATGAAGTATAGCGAAACCAACAGTTCCCATATTGAGCAGCTCTGATGACTGAGAGAGAAAAACTATTTAACTGGAAGAAAACTCTAGAACTAGATTCAACGTGGATGACATATGAATCCACCGGTTGGTGAGAGGAGAAAATCGGGAAGAGAGAGAGAGAGAGAGAGAGAGAGAGAGAGAGAGAGAGAGAGAGAGAGAGAGAGAGAGAGAGAGAGAGAGAGAGAGAGAGAGAGAGACAGAGACAGAGAGAGAGACAGAGACAGAGAGAGAGAGAGAGAGGTGGGTGGATGGAAAAGAGGGGAGAGGAATAGGTGGGAGGTGGAGGATAGAGATAGAGAGAAAGACAGAGCGATGGGTGGAACAGAATTGAGAGAAGCGAGAGAGAGAGAAGAGAGAGAAAGAGAGATGGGTGGAAAAGAGGAGAGAGAAGAGAGAGAGAGACCAGGAACAGCTGTGTAACCATCATGTTTCAGGTCTGACACCAAAGTGAGAATTATAGATGTAAAGATGTTATTCATTAATTATTATAATTAATGACAGGCACCTCGTGGACGGTACTAGCTGTCAATCACATAGTATACATGCCCTGTGTATACTATGTAACCCTAGCCCTAACCCTGACCCTAACCCTAACCCTGTGTATACTATGTAACCCTAGCCCTAACCCTAACCCTAACCCATCTATGAAGTAGGATCAACACTGACCCCCCTAACAGTCACCATGGACATTCTGCTCCCACACTCATACAAATACACTTAATCCACATATATTCATTACCCAGTCCTTCACCGTGTAAACTGCTGCTTCATTTGACTTTGACTTGACTATGTTATATTTATACATATATTCATATTTATATTATTTAATTTAATATTCCATTCACCATGTAAACTACTGCTTCACTTGACTACATTATATGTTACGATGTGATGTTATATGTTATGTTAGATAGCATGTTGTTTTTGTTCTATCCTCTGAATAGTCACCATGTACATTCTGCTCCTGAATCATACAAATACACTTACTTCACATATACTTATCTTATTTAATATTCCCCACTCCTTCACCCTGTAAACTGCTGCTTCAGTTAACTTTGACTTTAATTTGACTATGTTATATGTTATTCTATGTTATACATATATTCATATTACTTAATTTAATATTCACTTGACTGTGTTATATGTTATATGTTACAATGTTATGTTATATGTTATATGTTACATAGTATGTTATTTTTTTGTCATTTTGTAAAGTCGCCTACTGCGTAGATGTTTGCTGTCATGTCATAAGAATTTCACTGCTCCGAGGACGCTGTCATTGGTGCATGTGACAATAAACTTTGATTTGATTTGATTTTGATTTGATGTTATGATTGAAGGTTGTTTGTTTGTGAGTCTCTTAGAAGCGTCACACAAACTGGACAGATCACCACGAAACCTGGTGGAAGGCTTCAGTGTGGGAGGGTGAACATCTGGATCAAAGGATAGATGGAGGATTTTATTTCACTGAAGAAGATTTGAAACAAAGAGATTGAGACAGAAATCCTTTGGAAATTATGTATGCATGTGTATATGTTTGTGTGTTTGTGTCTACGTGTGTGTGTCTATGCCTGTGTGTGTATATATGTATGTGTGTGTTCGTGTGTTTGCGTGTGCATGTATGAATGTATATGTGTTTGTATATGTAGGTGGGTGTGGGTGTTTTGTTTGTGTGTGTATACGTGCTTGTGTGTGTATGTGCACGTAGAGTGGGAGAGTGTGGCCTAGGGGATAGAGCGGGTGTTGCTGGTTCGAATCCCACTCTTTCCCATCTGCATGCCTAAGTGTCCTTGGCAAGATACTGAACCCCTAAAATGGCCCCTCATAAATGTTGAGTGTTTTTAAAATGTAAGTCGCTTTGGAAAAAAGCGTCAGTTAAATGACATGTGATGTAATGTGGGAAAAGAACAGACTTATTATTTTCTCCATTTTCATATAAGTTGAAGGAGTCAAAGTTGTCTTTGAAAATAATTGCTACTTGAAACAGAAGAACTTGTTATTCATTCTCTTCTATAAAAACAAAATTAAAAGTGAAAGTCACATCAGAAGAAAGTCTCCTGCAAATCTTTTCCAGGTGAAACTATAAGAAAACAAAAACTGAATAACTGAAGTATTTGAGAAGGTTTGCTGCTCTATGAAAAAAAACACTGTTCTTACTTTGTCGATGATTGACTCATCATTTGCATTTTTATAATCATAATGAACTCTTTTTATTGCACGTTTAATAAATTTTTTATATATTAACTGCCAGAAATTAGCTTTTTAAGCTGTAAAGAGTTCCTATAAGTTGTCCAGTATGTGCAGAGCATTTGTTCTCGTAGGCTTCAACTATCAAGGTCTATTCAACCATTCAGGCCTTAAAAAGCCCAGAATGCACTGCTGGAGGATTTGAGACATTTTTAATGTTTTGAAAAAACCAAAACAATATCATGATCTTTCTAAAACACAAGATCCAAGATCTGATTCGAGATCCAACTTTCCAGTTTTGAAATGTACCACCATTTAAAACACAGTGCTGCATTCCAGATACAGAACTGTGCATGATTGTCTTGAGTTCATTGAACCATATCCTTAAAGAACGAGAGCATATCAGTCATCTCCATCACTTGCTGCTCATCAATCCTCATCATGTTTTTTTTTATCTCTACTCTGTTCATTAGTGAGACCTTTTTGTTTTGTTAAGATGTTTAAGACATTTGAGACACGTGAACTTGCTTGCTGTGAATCGTCAAATGATCTCCTGCTGTATTCTCACATTGTCTCACTGGGACATTATCTGGAGTTTTTACCAAGATGCTGGCAGAATAAAACTCCAGAGAGTGTCCACAGCAACTGACTCAGACATCTATGTTCTCACACACAGCCCGTTTGGAGATTATCTGAAAACAGCACTAGTGATATACAGATGAGTTCAACACTGAGCATGTTTCCTTCAAATACTTCCATTTAAGATGGTAGAATCGATTTATCACATCACCTTGGGAAGTGCTGACCATTGCCTGAGAGTTTCCTAATATTGAGCTTTGACTGTGCAGAGCTACACCACTGACTTCGAGTTCTTTCTTGGCACGGCTCATCCAACTCACTGTGCAATGTTTTTAAATATGTCAGGCATGGAAGAGATTGTAAAATAGAGTCCCGTAATTCAATCTGGTCAATCAGCACGACCATCCAGTCATATGTCGGTTTGAGAACGTAGCATGGAACCCAGTTATCAGGTAAACCCACATCAAGGTTCCGTTCTGGGTCCCCTCCTCTTCTCTCTGTACACCAACTCTCTGGGCTCGGTCATTCACTCACATGGCTTTTCCTACCGCAGCTACGCAGATGAAACCCAACTAATCCTCTCCTTCCCCGATCTGAAACACAGGTAGCAGCAGGAGTCTCTGCCTGACTGACGTCTCTCAGTGGATGAATCCCTGATGAGGGTTGAACCAGGAAACTTCTACCCACTGCACCACCGTGCCCCCCTATTTGAAACCATCTAACTTGGTGGATTATTCCTTTACCTGTCAGCAAAGTGTGTATACATGTTGTGTGTGTGTGCGTGTGATATTGTGTTATTGAGACAAAGTGCAACTGCTGTTTTCTCAGGTTTGCTGTCCCTCTTCAATAAAAAAGGCCAGAGGCAGTTGGATGGTAACACACAATCAAACAGACTCTGTAAATAACACAAGCGTAGTCCTTACAAACATTTTGCGCACACACTGAGTCGGATGATGAATGTGTAGCCTGCAGCAGCTGTGTGTTACACCGATGTGGATTAAGATATTGTAGACAGAGGAGTAAACCGTCTCAGTGTAAAAATCCAGTGAAACATAAGAGAGGTCTCATCGCCTCATTCTCATTCACAGCCACGAGCTCTCCGGTGTCTCCGGTGTCTCCGACACAGATAATGACCCAGGATATCCACTCACACTGCCTCACTGCAACCTGCTGTGGCAGGATGCTACAAACAAGACAAAGCAATTGTGGCACAACTGAGCATATAAAAGATGCAGTGGGTCCCTCATATATCAGTCCATCCGCCACATGTAATATTAACACTCTGTGATGACAGTATTCCTCCCTCTGTCCCTGCTGAGGTATCGCTGTTTCTGGAGATCAGTGCAGATAAATAATGCATACTGCTCAGACGTGGCACGACTGCTGAACACACACAGACAGTATCGAGCTTTCCCCACCAGCCTGCACACAGCATGCAACACTTAAGGAAAGCATCCATTAATATGAAAGCAAAACTTATCAACCCTTCTGTAGTCAGTGTTCATTCTGGAAAGGATCCTCTCACACTGGGATGAGATGACAGAGCAGAGCACATTCTGGACTCTTTGTTGTTGATGCTGATGATGGCATTCAACCACCAGGAGCCATCGCTGTCTCTGCTCACACCGCATTCCTGCACTCTCCTCTCTGAAGCTGCAGCAGAACACCAAGTCTGCTCTCACGCACCATCCACCTCCACCCCCGAGGACGTTTTCCTTCTATACCTCAACAGAAACAGTGAAGAAGAAGAAGAAGAGTTTTCTCACCTGTGTGTATGTGTGTGTGTTATCTCCGGTTCTGTCTGCGTGTGAAGCACAGAGATGAAACTTCACCAGCGCTGATGGAACAACCCCCTCTCTCTCAAACGGCTCTCCCTCCACACTCGCCCTGCTTGCTCTTTTTTCCCTGTCACTCGCTCTTTTTTCTCCATCTGCCTCTTTCTCTCTACTTCACTGTCTTTCCTGAACCTGCTGCTATCTTTGAAGAGCAACCCCCTCCCCCTTCATTATCTACAAACACATTGTGCTTATATACACAGTATATATGAGGTTTATATGCACATACACACTCACAAACACACACATATATATATATATATTCAGAAAAAGGTTTAAGAGGTGTACTGCGTGCCACTGCAGTAACGCTGTTGCGGAGATGCACTCAGATATGATGTTCTGTTAACCTAGATCCTATTGTTTGTGTGTGTGTGTGTGTGTGTGTGTGTGTGTCTGTGAGTGCATGGGTTTATGTTTATCATTGTGGTGTGTAAATGTTCACAGATAAATAGCAGGGGAGAAGGAGCTTTGCCATATGAAGCGTTTGGCTTCCATGTGTGGCGACACGCTGCCAACGTCCTCCCCCCTGCTCGTTGTTGGGGCTCATTATCTCACTTCTGGGAGGAGGGGGCAGCAGAGGAGGGTGGTGGTGGTCTAGGAGTGTGTGTGTGTGTGTGTGTGTGTGTGTAGGCATGCCTGTGAGAAACTGACCTACAGTCACAGATGAGCGAGGACAATTTCTCCCTCTCCTCCCCTCAGTTTTCCTTTGTCCAACTCTACCTCCCTCGGCCTCCCCCTGC
>CM028859.1:3463799-3474963 GCA_016801935.1 Platichthys stellatus
AAAACATTTTACTGACTCAGGAAATGTTATGTGAAAAAATCAATCAAGTCCCAAACTGAAAATCAACAGGCACAAAAAAACTGAAATATTAACCAGGATGTGCTTGAACAGCTGGATGAAGTGATTCACAAGGCACCATGTGTATGCTTAGCTATAGATGAGTCAACTGTGTCTGACAATGCTCAGTTGTTAGTTTATGTAAGATTCTTCCAAAATGAGGTGTTGAGCCCCAGCTGGTCGTCTACAGATGAGTTGTTGTGGGATTATGGTGTTAAACGCTGAACTAAAGTCTATGAAAAGCCTTCTCACATGTGAGTCTGCTTTTTCCAGGTGGGTGAGGGCTGGGTGGAGAGCAGAGCAGATTGTGTCCTCTGTGGAACGTTTAGCCCGATATGCGAACTGAAAGGGTTCCAGGGCGGGGGGGAGGATGGACTTGATGTGAGACATGACCAGCCGTTCAAAACACTTCATAACGATGGGGGTCAGTGCGACAGGGCGATAGTCATTGGTCCATAAGAATAGAAATTGCTTTCTTGGCACAGCCTAAAAGCCAGAAGGCAACATCATCTTCTACATTTTGGAAGATGAGGAGAAGAAGGATATTGTGGCTTTTTTGGAGGAATGAAACATTCAGGAATTTGGGAGCGATCTTTAATCCAGATTTGTCTTTTAATTCACTTAAAACAGATTTCTAGGACCGCCTTCTTTCACCTGCGTAACATCTCAAACATCAGACGTGTCCTTTCTGAAAAAGATGCATAAAAACGAGTCCAGATCTTTGTTCCATCCAGACGTGATTATTGTAATTCCTTATTATCAGGCTCCAGCAGCAAGTCGTTAAAGACTCTGCAGTTTGTCCAACATGCTGCAGCACGTGTCCTGATAAGAACCAGGGACAGAGACCACATGTCTCCTGTGTTAGCTTCACTACACTGACTTCCTGTTACAGTTAGAATTTAAAATCCTCCTCCTCACCTACATTAATAATATGTCAGCATCAAACCTTAAAGAGCTGATAATACCTTTTAACCACTAGAGCATAGGTCTCCAACAGGAGGTACTGCCGGGCGGTCGTGACATTTTTGGTGATTAAAATAATAGTTTTTTCACAAATTGAAATGTCTTTAGATACACATTAACATGAATCCCACATATTATTAAATGGAGGCAAAAGACGTTATCTTTCATTCAGCAACACATATGTTCACGTTTAATAATAAAAGCGTGATATATGAACCTGTTTATTATTTGAATAGCTTAGTGTTGAATGCACAATAACAGGGTAGCTATTTTTATACATGGCACTAGGCCCCTTTTAATATAAAACACTATTTTATACAATATATAAAGATGGGGGTCCCTGCCCCATCTCTCCATCAGTTTAGGGGTCCGTAGAAGACCCCTGCCCTAGAGCCCTGATCTCCCAGAATTCAGGCTGTCGTCCCTAAAGTCTCAAGAGGAGGAGCTTCAGCATCAACCTCCTCTGCTGTGGAATCATCTCAGCTTCAGTTGTGGAGGCCGACTCCCTCTGTACGCTGGAGATTCAAACCTTCCTTTACGATAAAGCTTATAGTTCGAGCCGGTCCAGGTTCGTCTTAGACCTGATCTTAGTTCTGCTGCTACAGGTGTAGAAGGTCGGGGTCACATGACACAGAGCTTCTCTTTCCAGCGTCTCCTTCCTCTTCTCAATCACATCAAAGAAATTAATATCTCATCAATGCATATTACTGATTGTGGATCGCGAATCAGAGATCATGATCATAATGGCAGATGTTTTTATCAAACCCCTATTACAAAGAAACTGATTTAATATTTTGCAGTTTAACCACAAACTTTATTGAAATTGCTATAAAAAAAAATGCAACTTGAATTGAGAAAATTCAACATTATTTCAAAATACAAAATTAGGGTTACAAAAAATTAAATATGGGCCAACATTAATGGTCAATTAAGGGTTAGAATAACCCCCACATCTGTTCAACATTCTGATGATTGACTGCATCTATGAACCTGTTAATTACTTTATATTAAAGGGATTTTCCCATCAGCTACATTTTTCTCAAGACTGAACAAACACACCGATGTTGCTAATGGCTCAAAGCGTTCAGTGACACCATCTGCAACAACCTGCTCCCGCTGGAGTGAGACGTAGCTGCAGGGTGTCAGGACAGAAGGGAAATGAAGAGCCAGGAATAGCTGTTGTCAGCTTGGTGGTAACCTTGGAAAATTGTTTGAATCCTTTCCCTCGCTCCTGGATTTCGACAACAAATTGACTGAATGTTTGTTTTTCTGAAATTTTGATTGAGTCCAATGTGGGTTATTCAGCAACTAAGCTGTTTACACAGATACACTGAAGTTCAGACATTATTCTGAAACGATTTGGAGGTTCTCTACGTGAGAACAAATGCTTGATTCAGTGTCTCTGGACATTTTCTGGAACTTTTCTTTCACCCCCCACCTTAAATGTCTGGAAAATGCCATAGTGTTTCTTTGTGAGAAAACAATGTGAGCGAGTGGGTGTGTTAATGATGTTTCTATCATGGGACAGACTAGATGTTTCAGCACAGAACTACGCGTATCATCCAAACAGTATGTTTCTCCATTGCTAGCATTGTTAGCAAACAAATTTCAACTTCTTCTTTGATAAAGACACTGGTCCAGATTTAGTCCAGAGCAGCAACGTACAGTGTGAGCAGTCAGGAACTTTTCAGACAATTCGATTTTGCACAGTTCGCGGTGAAATTCAACAACATACATTTCTATAGCCACACAGTGTCGGTTTAGCTGAAGTCATATCCAAAGTAGACCTTAAAATTGTTTAAAATGAAAGTCATTCAGTGGGAGATAAAACTCCCGTGGATACAGGAAAAAAATGTGCTCAAGGTCAATGAAGGGTGCTCATCTCCGCTGTTAGTGGCTGAAGATGGAGCTCCCAGGCTTCTCTCTGATAGGCTGGCTAACTGCCAACATGGTACCATGTGAATCAATGCTAACAAAGACGGATCACACACCAACGCCAAACAACACATGGTGCCTCTGAGTGCTGCTCTACTTTGCCAGACGGGTTCAAGAAGAACATTGCAGGAAACACAGCTTCATATGTTGGGTTAGGGTTAACCCAACTTTCCCATTATGCTATAATGGGAAAAGTCATTTTTGCCAAGAGGCTGATTAGAACCAATGGGCAAAATAAATGCAGACTGCCATATGTTGTTTAAATGTAAAATTAATATGTGCTTTGCAGAAGAAACATCCCGTCCCTGTAGCTTAAGGTAAAATATGTACTTTGTTCTCCGCTCAGAGACTGAGACCAGAGGAAAACTCTTGTCTAAGATCCCATCTCACAATAAAAACGAATACTAATAAAAATTAGAGGCTGTTATGTGGTGATTTTTGTTTAAACTACTCAAATGTCACTGGAGAGATTATTGTATTTAACATGCTCTTGACAACAGATCTTGAATGAGCCCTCAATGAATTTTGTTCTACATGTCTTTCTCCAAATCCATTTCTCCCAGTTTCATTTGGCTTTTGTCTGAAATAGTGCTCCGTCTTTGATACTTCAGGAAAAGGCTCCAAATCCAGGTGCAGATTTAGGCCCCTGAAAACTGTTTGGTAATTACACAGTTGTTGTGGAAAAAAGGTGCCGACACCCTCTCCTCATCTAAGAAATGATCACCTTAAATCCGTGAGTACGTACAAATATTGAAAGCTAATTGTGGTCGAATACGCCAAACACACACCCTGAGAATGCACTCGATGAGGGTTACAGGCCTTGTTAAGCCCTATCAGACAAACTGATTTGTGAATATGGGCTAGACAAATACAGTTTTATTAATGAATTGAATGATTGACTGATTAAGTAGGAGACACCTTTACCTATACAAATATATTTGTTTTATACATATAAAGAGGGAAGTAATGTAACTTTTTGCAGGGAAATTGTATAAGGCATAAATTATTAATACTTACATTTGAGTATTCTTAGTATTTTGCTTGTTATCATTATTGTGCCATTTCGTTATGTTCTCTCTTTAGTTTCAATATCTTCACAGTGGAAACATTGTATTTATGATTACTATTGTTATATTTCCAATTATTGCATATTTACTTTGGCCATTCTAATCCTTCTTGTCTGGCCTGTAATGATGCTGGTTGCAGCTTTCTGTTTGTTGAACCTTTTCTCAGAAAGCAGAACCAGAACCGGGAAAACAGCTGCTGCCATCGTTGTGATTGCGGTGTTGTTGTTGAAATCGTAACTTGTGTTGCTGCTGCTGTGACAAGGTCCTCCTCAAAAAGTTTGACAATATACTTTCACCTTTTATTTGTGTGCTGAAAGTTGTGGGCAGAACTTTTCATGAATATTCTATGGTGCAGAGTGAAGTTAGAAAACTGTGTGTCCGCCTACTTGGCTTATCTGCAATTAAGATTTTATAGTTAATGTTTTTCATCAAATAAAATGTATTTCTCTCACTGTTCACATGTAATGATTTATTTAACTGATCTTATTTTTTCATACATTACTGATCAACTTGTGAGGATTGTGTTTACTGTTGTGATTTTGTTGTTGTCTCCTCTTTCCCTTCTCCTCCCTGTGGAGGTTGGTTGTGGCAGGGGGCGTGGCTGGCTCTGGGTGCTACAGAAGAGACACACCTGCAATCAATCTCTACTCATCATCCACCCCATAAAGGCCTGCTCCTGCCACCACTTCAGTGCCGGATTATTCACTACTCAACGGTATCGTGTGCGCTGCAGAAGCTCTAACCTTTACTGCCTCTGGAAATCATCTAACCTGTGTTTCACTCCTACTCAGAATCTCCTGGTGACTCTCCGCAACACTTCTTGGTTTCATCCCGGATCATCCAGCCAGCCAGCACCCGGCCGCTCCAACCTCCTCCTGCGTTCACATTAATAAACTCTGTTCTTCATTCAACTATTTCCCCGTCTGTGTCTGCTTCGGGGTCCGAACCTGACTTCCACCTTAACACAACTATTTCAGAGTATGTAAAACCACCAACAGGTTCAGATGAAAGCTCTGTAATTCATCACAGTATAAAACATGACAGCTAAGAAATACACATTGGGCCTTTACTTTGAAGACAAATTGCAAAATGGGAAGTGATTTTATAAATGTTGTTGCCATGACAAAGATCAGCACCTGTGAATGTCTTTAAAATACGAAAAATAGCAAAATTATCTGGTAGCAAATTTCCCCTGAGATTTGACCCAGTTAGTAACTAATGACTAATGTTGTAGTTAAATTTTTTCAAATTGGTCCACAGACTGAAGACACATTTGCCCCCCCCCACCCCCACGTTGAAAGGTACTCGAAATGTGAATTTAACATACAGAGTGAGTGACAGACAGACGTTTGTGGAGTTAGAAGATAGATCCTTCTTTTTTATTTTCCCCTTCATTGCTGTAACAAGTCAGTTATTAATATTATTGTATTTTTTCCACAGTTGTAACTCTATAGGGACCAGGTCAGCACTTTGAGTTTGTTGACTTTGTATTTCATATAAAGGTCCTTTAACAGTTTTGTCTCAGGGTGCACCTCCTGCATGCAAAGCCCATCAACCCTCAACCCCTCCAGGTTTTGAGGAGCTTGCAGAGGAGGAACACTCGTCTCATTACATCCACCTCACACTCTGCTCCAGTGCCTGTCAACCAAATAATGAGCTCAAACCAATTGTGCTCAGTTCTGTGGCAGCACTTTGTATCCTATAATAAACCATGAATACTAAGTACAGACATTCAGCCACACTGCACACTCACAGACACACAAACATGCACAAACCAGCACCACCATTCATACCCAAACAAATTGGTTAGATTAAACAGCCAAATGAATTTACTTTTAAGTGAAAGGCAGGACATGATGGAGAGGGAGACTTTCAAACATCAAACACCTGGTGTGTTCAGTTTGTACCACGAGCTGCAGCTCAAACATTAGCATCACGTCAATTGGATTAGACAAGAGACCAATGCAGTTTGTTCATAATAAATTAGCTGCAGGAAATAGATTAGAATAGATTATAACACATTTTACCCTATGTGTTTTTTTTTTTTTTAAATATTTATTTTTGGTTGCAGAATTAAATATCAATCACTATTTTTCTTCGTGCAACACATGTCTGCACAGCACAATACAGCTCACTTGCGAACTGCAGCTTCTAAAATGAGCAAAAGGTTGGAACAGCACATGAACATTCTAACTTCAGGATAAGGGCTGATTACAAGACTGTAGTATTAGACTGCTTTAGTTTAAGCTAAGTGTAAAAATTGCAAGTAATACAAGACAGTAAAACAGACTGTGGGCACTTTCACACCTTGTTTGTGCCAGAGCTGCAGACTCGTCAGTTCAGTCTGAAGCTAGACTTCAGTTGTGAAAGGTTCCTCAGATCAGAAGAGGAGTTCGGGGTCTGGATCAAACTGAAATTAAACATTAGGATCAACTTCAGCCAAGTTCACTTTAATAACAAAAATCAACAAGCTCTGTGAACACGAGGTTTCATCAGCTGAAGAAGAAGAAGAAGAAGAAGAAGAAGAAGAAGAAGAAGAAGAAGAAGAACTGTGGAGTACTGTCCCTGAAGGTGCGGATGCTGTTAGTATTACTACCATGATGTTACCATGGCAACAAGATGAACGATTCATTCAAACAGAAAAACACTACCGCACTGTTTGAACCAAGAAGTCGTCCCAGCTGACCACACGCCCACGTCAGACGCTGTCTACAAACCAATCAGAGTCATCTATAGGTAGACGCACCCCACGTAGGGAATGGGAAGTGGGGACTTAATGTTGTAGAGGTAGAACCTTCAGCTCCAAACTCCCATCATGCACTGAGCTCTTCTCCCCTTCTTTCCGTCTCTCTGTCCTCTCCCCCCCAACCCCACAATCATTCATTTAACTATTTACTTTTCAATCCATCATCTCTCTTTCTCCAAATGATTATTATGAAAATTTATGCTGATCATTAATAGTTGTTATTAATGATCATACTCTTGTTTTTATTATAACAACTAGTCAGAGCTAAAAGGGTTAGGGCTATACAACTGCTCTCTCTATCTCAACTCTGGTTTATTCTTCCAGTTAAATATTATTTTCTCTCTCAGTCATCAGCTGCTCATTGTTGAACTGTTGGTTTCTGTTCATTTTTTATGTCTCGACCTTCTATGATAAGAGCCTTGGGATAATGTATATTATGATTCGGCATTATACAAATAAAACTGAATTCAAATGAAGGTTGTTTCACTATATTGGAGGTGGAAAAAATCTAAGCACAGTTTCTCTTGTTTTTTAAGTCTAGACATCCAAACCTTCAGCACCTCACAGGCAGCTGATCTATATTTTTCTGTTGCAAATGATAAGTCTGAATCTTCAGAAATAAGGATTTAAGTGCTTAAAAAAAGAAAAACATAATTGATTCACTTGCGGTGCTTATTCAATACACTGTTTATTTAAGAAAAAATGCATTTGATTAAGTTAATTGGAACATTTGATTTTTGCAGACTCTGCGAGAGAAAATATTTTTTGCTTAATTCACGTAAAAATCCAAAGCAGCTGTTGTGATGAGTTGTTGTAAAACAACACTTCTGAATGTGTCCCCGGGATCTGTGTGCCTGTTTGTGTTCAGCTCCAGAGGACTGATCTATTGTCTGAAAAACTAATGTTAACACAAATAAAGTGCAAGAGTTTAGAAGCTGATTGCAGATAAGTCAGTCCTGATACTCTCTTCTCTCCCTCTATGTTACTTTGTCAATGCACTGCATACAGGTCTACAATAGAGCCACATATGAGACCAGTGTTAGAATGGCAATATATGCAATACATCAGCATAATCCAAAGGCTGCAGGCGGAACTCCTCGCTCCTCTGAGTCCAATTATAAAGTGTGTGTTGTTCGAGCAGACGGACTGTGTTTCAGATAAAGCCCGAGATGCACCAGCCTCCGATCCTCACTCTGACACCCACACACTCTCATATATACCCAGCTATAGAAACACAGGCACACACACATACAAAGATTTGTTCAAAAGGGATGCATATCCTGCCACTGCATTGCTCTATACTCTTGCACATTTCCCTTCAAATAATTAATTAGCAAGGTAGAATTTATGTAATCGTGCAAGTTAAAAAAAAAAAAATCACCAACTCACACATTTACTCATATACATGATTTTTCATTGGGGATTCACACATCTAATCCAAAATACATTTATATGCCACTAATTAGATTAGTCTGGATCTTGTCGAGTTGAAAATCAGAAATCCGATCAGACCTATAGAATGCTCTCCAGTGTCTGACTATATGATATGCCACCTCCCCCTTCTTTCATTTCATCCATCTAACACTCACTGTCTGTCCATCCACTTCTCCAAACCTTTTAGTCCCTTGTGAGCCAATCCCATTTACACCCTAGAATGGGGAAGTCCCTCTGAGAAGTGCATGTTTGTGTGTGTGTGAAGGTGTGATATGGAGACAGTCAATCAGAGAGTGAGAGAGGTGTGAGGAGACATCATGAAAACCAGACAACCCTTTAGGTTAAGGGGAAGATTACCTGGGGCAGGTTAGGGATAGAGTTCGGAACGGAATTTGTGGGCATGGCCACAGGAGCGTGCCAGAGCATCATTGCAGGGCACACAGGTCCAGTCTGATGTTGAAATCATGTTCATAAAAAGAAAGACAAAAAATAATTTTTGTTTCACAGTCAGTATTTATACATAGTGTTATGGTTGGGGGTATAACGGTGATTATGCCTGATGACTCTCATTAGCATGGCTCTCACTTTAATACTTGGCTGTGATTGGTCAGGAGGGGACTTGTGCTTTGCAACTTGGGCCACCAGATGGAGCAGGCCCTTACAGAGTATGATAACCAGAGGGTGTGTCATGTTTCTCAAAGGAAAAAAAGTCCTTAAAATTAGAAATAATTTACTGTAAAAATGTGCTTGTTAAAATATGCAAGAGTAGTAATAAACATACAAAGAAAATAAACCAAATAAACTAGGTGTTTATAGGTATTATAAAGTGATGTTAGGGTTTTTGTTGTCAGAGACGAGTGTTTAAATATAAATAAATGAAAGTTTAAAAATATATTCAAAATCAAATAAACAATGAAATCTATACACACAAAGGCATGAATAAAGTAATGTTTAAGAGTTTTTAAGGATTGACGGTTAGGGTTAGGGTTATGTTAGAACGATAATATCCAGATCCTGACTTAGCAAGACCGCTGTTATGCACGGGCCATCCAAGGACATCTGGTGGTGCTCTTAAGCTGATAATAATACAGTTATAACACGCGGAAAATACAGATAAACAAACAGTAACAAAAGCATTAATTATGCTTATTTCTCTCCACTCATTCGAGGGAGGGTTCGTGGCTTAGTAAGGTAGGTAAAGGGTCAATTTAGATTTAGTCCGGAAGCCGGAAATGTTTGTTTCTTCTTCAGGCGAGGGCTGGTAAGTATGTCAGTTAGAATTAAGTCATATGTAACCCCCACGGAGGGTCTCTGTGAGAGCTTGGTTCCCTGATCCTTCTCCGGTGGACCATTGAGCCTGTCTGAGACCGGATAGGGCATTGCACACATTTTTATATCCCATCTAGCTCCTCCCATTTGCTGAATTTCCTGGCTCCTTGGCATCACAGTTTCCAATTATACTCTCAACCAACTACTATAGTATTGTTATGTATCCAGATTACAGGCTCCAGCTACGTACATTTTTGGAATTTCCTGTCCTCTACAGTAACCATTTTACACCAAATTGGGTGTGGTATTTCAGGGTATTCTTGCCTTCCTTCAGGTCTTTCTTCCTGTTCTCTTATACACTTCCAACTTAAAGATTATCAAACCAAATTGTGTGGAGTTTTCATTTGGTCTATACTAAAATGTAGTTGGGTGGGGTATTTCCAGTGTTATTGCCTTGCTCCGGGATTAAAGGTTAGGTTTAGGCAAGGGGTCCTATGGTTAGGGTTAGGGTTAGGTGTTGAAAATCTTTCTCGATGGCTCCCCCTGCTTCGTTAGGGTTAGGGTTAGGTTTAGAAGATCTATCTCGATGACCCCCCCCCGCTTCGTCCGACGACTGGGCAGTTTGGTCTGGGGAGCCAAAGGCAATGCACTGGCCGAAGCACGTTGTCAATACTCTCCAGTCTCACATATCCCCTTTGTCGAGTTGGGTTAGGGATTAGGGATAAAAGCACATTGGAGAAGGAGATATTCTTGAATAACTTTTTTTCTGAAGGTCGTAGAGACTTGGAAAGTGGTTTCTATTGAACTAATGTGGGTCCTGCGGATCGATTGGTGCCATTCCCGAGCTCCTAGGACCTTCGGAAGGGGTCGAACGAGCAAATGCCCCAGAAGCTGAGGAGATATTCTTGAATAACTTTTTTTGTGAAGGTCGTAGAGACTGGGAGAGGGCACTTGTCTCTGCCAAATGGGGTATTGCGGATCGATTGGTACCATCCCCGAGCTTCTACGACCTTCGGAAGGGTTAGGGTTAGGGTTAGGGTTAGGTTTGGGTTAGGTTTGGGTTTTAGGGTTCAGGGTTTAGATTTTGATGGCACTGGCCTACTGACCTATTTTGTCCAATCCGGTTGGGAATTTGACAATGTGGTGATAGCGAGGTTGGTAGAGTACAGCTCCACCATCCCGGGGACCAAGGTTCAATCCATAGGCAGAGCATACCAGCCAGGACCATGGGGCAGAGAAAGGGGCAAGTCAGGATACTCCCCGGGCTTGTCGTAACTGGATGGTGTCATCATTAAGTCCCGTAGGCACAATAGGGTTAGGGTTAGGGTTAGGGTTAGGGTTAGGTGTGGGGTTAGGGTTAGGTGTGGGGTTAGGGTTAGGGTTAGGTTTGGGTTAGGTTTGGGTTTTAGGGTTCAGGGTTTTGATTTTGATGGCACTGGCCTACTGACCTATTTTGTCCAATCCGGTTGGGAATTTTGCAATGTGGTGATAGCGAGGTTGGTAGAGTACAGCTCCACCATCCCGGGGACCAAGGTTCAATCCCCAGGCAGAGCATACCAGCCAGGACCATGGGGCAGAGAAAGGGGCAAGTCAGGATACTCCCCGGGCTTGTCGTAACTGGATGGTGTCATCATTTAGTCCCCTAGGCACAATGGTGTTCATTTTATGGATCCATAATTTTTCTGCCCTCTTT
>CM028859.1:3482613-3527837 GCA_016801935.1 Platichthys stellatus
CCCCCCCCCCCCTCTGCCAAACATGAAAGATAACCTGTGGTATATTCAGTTTTCATGGAAGTCAAAGGGTTTAGTTTGTCCAGTTTGGGCTACTTTAAAATACATGGCTGTCTCTGTAGATAGGACCCACTCCTGATTTAAATATAAAGTTTGTAAATATAATGTAGTTAAATATTAATGTCTGATTTTAGGGTAAAGAAAACAACAATTAGACTCTACTGTCATTTAACTGCTTACATGGGTTCAAGTTGTATTTACTTGTCTTGCTTTGCTGTCAAATCACTTTGTAAAGTCTATTTTTCAAAAGTACTACATCAATAAAGTTCATTATTATTATTATTATTTATTCAGGTTGGATCACTGCAGACTGTCAGAGATCAGCTGTTCTTCTCTGGCTTCAGCTCTGAGGTCAAACCCCTCTCATCTGAGAGAACTGGATCTGAGTGACAACATTCTGCAGGACTCAGGAATGAAGGAGCTGTGTGGTTTTCTACAGAGTCCCACATGTCGACTGGAGACTCTGGGGTCAGACATCATGTTTAGTGTGGTGACAGCTAGTGGTGAAGTGTCATGTTGCACCCTCTCCCCCCCCCCCCTTCCCCGTACAAACATGAAAGGAACCTGTGGTAGCTTCAGTTGTCATAGAAACTCAAAAGGTTTAGTTTGTCTAGTTTGGGCTACCGTAAAAAAAACATAGCTGGCTATGTAGGGAGGACCCGCTCCTGATGTTAATAAAATGTAGTTCAATATAAATGTCTCATTTTAGGGTAAAGAAAACAACGATTCGTTTCCAACCAGTTCAGAACACAGCAGCTTCTCACTGGTATTAAACAGCAACATTACATCTCCCTGATCCTCGCTTCTCTCCATTGGCACCCTGTCTGTTTTAGAATTGATTTAAAGATTTGACTGATCATTTTTAAGTCATCTTACCCCAAACTACAACACAGAATTATTGAGCCCGTATGTTCATGCACGCAGCCTTAGATCCTCAGGTGGATCCTGCTGTTCCAAAGTCCAGGTTGAAAACTTAACCGTGACCATGCTTTTAGCATCAGGGCCCCTCGACTTTGGAACGGCCCACTGAGGAGATAAGGCAGATCAGTGACTTATTTTAAATCACTTCTTAAAACTTTTATGCAATGTTGTCTTTTTACTGTGTTTTTTTAATCATATTCACCTTTTATTTACTTGTTCATTTATTTCTATTGTCATTTTACTGCTTTTATGGGTTAAAGTTTTAAATTACTTTTCTTGCTATGATGGAAAAAACACTTTGTAAACTCTTTTTTTAAAAATAACTATATCAATAAAGTTTATTATTGTTATTATTTATTCAGGTTGGAGAGCTGCAGACTGTCAGGGATCAGCTGTTCTTCTCTGGCTTCAGCTCTGAGGTCAAACCCCTCTCATCTGAGAGAAATGGATCTGAGCTTCAACGTACTGCAGGACTCAGGAGTGAAGGAGCTGTGTGGTTTTCTACAGAGTCCAACTTGTCGACTGGAGACTCTGGGGTCAGTTCACTGACTGACTTTTGTAGATCTCATATCTATAATATAGCATTTATACCCAATTGATCTCATTTAATAAAAAATTTATATAATTCCTCTTCATTCATACATAACATGAATCAATTCATAAATTAATCTGTGACATTTTAAATATTCAGCTACTTGTTAAAACACTGACTTTAGTTCTGGATTTCATAAACTGATCTGCAGGACAGAGACCGGTTACAAATAATCTATTTTTACTGAATCAGGACTCGCTTTTAGTCTAAAATGTCTGATTTCATATTTATCTTCCATGTTATGAGTCTGTGCTGCCATGGATATTTGTTCGCTATTTTCACACATGAAATCAGTTTAATTTACAGTTAAGTTTTATAATTTATTCAGGTTGTGGAGCTGCATTCTGTCAGAGATCAGCTGTTCTTCTCTGGCTTTAGCTCTGAGGTCAAACCCCTCTCATCTCAGAGAACTGGATCTGAGAGGAAACTACCTGCAGGACTCAGGAGTAAAGGAGCTGCTTGATCTAAAGCAGAGTTCAACCTGTCGACTGGAGACTCTGAGGTCAGTAGATGGTTGGAGTCAGTCCACGCTGCTTTCATCAGTATTTCACTAAACACAGTCAGTATCACAGATCCAGGGTCTGTGCTACCAAGCAGGATTTGTGGTTATCAGGTTAACTTCAGGTTTAGTTTTTTCAGTTCTACGGAGCTCGTTCACTTCTTAACGAGATAAATCACCATGGTAACTTATGATTGACCACAGTGACTCTACACTGTTGTGTGGTGCACACTCTCCTTAAAGGGACAGATAAGGGAAGTTTAAATCAAAGTCTGGTTGGTTCAATTGATCTCTAACTCATCCAGAACATCTCAATCTCTCCAGACTCATCCTGTCACCAAAACAGCAGATGACCTCAGTCAGCTTCCTAAAGATAGGTCCATGTGTTTCTATTGAGTAGTGATGTTCGAGGTTTCCACCACAGTGCGTCCCCTCAGAGTCAGTGAGACAGTGTATGTCCTCAGAGACAGTGTTTCACCTCAGAGTCAGTGTGTGTCCTCAGGGTCAGTGTGTGTCCTCAGAGACATTGAGACAGTGTGTGTCCTCAGAGACAGTGAGACAGTGTGTGACACATCCTGGGATTCAAACGTTTCTCATTAAGAATCTTCTTCTCTTCCACTCATCTTGTTAGTAAACAACAGAATCAGATCTTGTGGCTTCGAGTTATTTATCTCGTCCACACACGTTATCATATCGTGGTCAAGTATTATATTTATACCAAATGCCACCAGGGGGCGCTGTAACTTACACATTGACACAATCACAGATGTTTTACCAGCTGTACTTCCTGCATTTAGCAGCTGTGACTGAGTTTATTTTATTCTGGATCATGTGTTTGTTCTCCTCTGATTTTTATTATAGAACCGTTTGATCCTGGTTGTGAAATATGAGGCTCTGCTGTCAGTCAAACTGTCCATGTCTGTGATTGGTTATACGCAGTAAACCCCGCCCCTTTTATGTGCACGTGCTCACACAGTGAAACATGTCTTCACTTGTAACAGCAGTAAATCCACCTCTCAGGTGTCCACTCTGCACTTTGACATGCAGAGGGCACACACTGAGCTCTTAGCGTGTTCATTCCAACACGTGAACATGAAGCAGAGAGGAAGCTGCTCCACCTCTGAACAGGACTGAAGTCCCTGCTGCTCTTTCTACTGGATGTGCTGCATCACTGACTCACAGCTGATGAAGTGAGTCTCTGTAACACTGATGTCTTCTTCTCTCACCAGGTGGTGGGGGTCTTTGTGAAGTTGACTGTGAAGAGGACAGTGTGTGTGGACGGAGGCTGAGCTGTGTCCTGAGGATCCAGAGGCTGAAGCAGCAGCAGCTTGTGTGTAGAGCGGCTCTGACTGGGCCTTGTTGCTGGGAGGCAGAGTGGAGACAGAGCTCCAGAGGAATCAGAGGAGGTGAGCTGCTCTGAGATCAGCTGTCACAAAGTGTCCAGTCCACCATCTTCCCCTTTGTGTTCCTGTGGATGTGACACAGCACCAGAAAACACGGGGAGAACATGCAGACTCCACACAGGTAGACACCATCTGAACCGGGATTCAAACCAGGAACCTTCTGGCTGTGCGGCGACAGTGCCAACCACCGCGCAACCCCAAAGTCTTGCCCCTAGCTACCGATTGTGTTTACTCACATGAAGAATATGTTTATTAAAATGACACCAACAGAATATATAAACCCTCTGTAAAGAGTCACATATAGTGTATTTAACTTTGTCTTTATTATTTTCCACCTTTGTCCCTCAATATATATCCATGTGTGTATAACCACATTCTGTGTATATGTTTGTTAATGATCATAAAGCTCCTGGATTCATGTCACAAATTGAGTTTTGTCTTTGACACAAAAGATCAAAAGTCTGGACTTAAAAATGGGAAGTTTTCATTTCTGCATCAGGTGCAGAGCGGTGGTTGCTTTTCTACTTTCTGACCCACAGGTGGCGCTGCAGTATAACAGCAGCACATCCCGGTCAAAGCCATTATATTCAGTCTATGAGTCAAACACATGGATCATTTCCTCTGTGACAAACCAGATGTTACGAGAAGAAAAACATCTCAGAGAGAAAAGTTCTGTTTCTACTTGTCTCTGCTTTAATGCTCAATAAACATCCTTCCACCGACTTTACTGGAATAATGACTCTGGTTTTCTTTCATCTTGCAAACAAACAGGTGTAAACATCTCGTCCTTGCTGCAGGTACATGAACATCCCCAGTTTGACATAATGGAATGAACAACAAGAAAAATGAATGTTATATTTACAGTATGAAGAAGAGTCGATGAAGAGCGGAGCGTCTTTAAGTCTCTGAGGAAACTTTCATAAATATTTTACCATATTTAATAGAAAACTGACCCAAGGACGTTTTATAAAAACATAGATGAAGATTCTTCATTTGTCCAGTTCATGAATTGTTGCTAAAATCATTTCTAAAAACAATGATGTAAATCTGTTTGTATGTTCTCGACCACCAACTCAGAACAACCACAAGGAGGAGACTGTAGCAGGCACTGGGAACAGCAGCATGTGTCTCAGAGATGATGTCCTGAAGACAGTGGACATTTTGGGCTTGTTGGGTTAAACAGTTTGTGTTATTTTGTGGAGACACTCAACATGATGATTTCACTGAGTTTATCTCAGTTCTTTGTGACTTCAGGATAAGAAATGTTTGACAGAGTCAGTTCCTGACAGGCTCAAGTTCTCACTGTGTGGAGAGGTCATCATGTGACTTTGTTATGATCATCAACACACGTGTGTTAGTGTAACATGTGACTGTGACGCCATGTTCATGAACACGCTGCTCTTACATCTGTCCAGCAGATGTTGAACCTGTGAGGTCCACTTCCTCTGCACCAAAGTGAGACCATCATCTCTGCATGGAGCTGTCACCAGGCTGTTGTCACGGTGAACAAACACAAAGTGTGAAGAACACATCGTCCAAATGATCCGTTCAAACTCCATCAAACATATTTATGGGATATACTTTATACTTGTGAAGAAAAGTTTGTGCTCAGAATCAAATTCTACATGTTCTAAATATTATATATCAAGCAGTCTTGTTGTAATCAATCTTTTTTCAGTCTGATCACAAACTAAACTCAGGTTCTGTCTGAAACACAATGAAGGTGCAGCTCAGGCTCTTTATACAGGGTGAAAATAGAACAAATTATTTACCTAAATATGTTATAAAACAATCATTAAATAATAAAATACGACAAATAAATCGTAATTTAATTTTCAACCATTTTCTGCCTTCGTCGCTCTCTGACCTCTCTCGTTGGTAAAACAAGTGTTTGACGAATGACAAGCAAAAACTAGAAAATTCATCCTGCCGAGAAATTTCGAAATGGGTGCCTAGAATTTGCCGGTTCAGGGACTAAATATTCTTATTTTTTTGGGAAGAGAGACAGACTGTCTCAATTTGAGAGAGAGACAGAGAGAGACCCAGAGAGAGACCCAGAGAGAGAGAGAGATAATGGCTGGTATAAAGAGAAAGAAAGAGAGACAGAAAGACTGGCTGCTTTAAGAGAGAGATAGTAAGATCCAGAGAGAGAGAGACTGGTTTAAGAGAGAGAGAGAGAGACAGACTGGTTTAAAAGAGAGAGAGAGAGAGAAACTGGCTGGTATAAAAGAGAGAGCAACAGACTTGATCAGTAGCTGGCGCTATCGCTAACACTGCATACACACTCATCGATCTCTTCAGGTCAGGGCTCTGATCATGTGACAGGATTTTGGGGGCGATTGCTCAAACTTAATTTTCACACCGACCACTAGGTGGCGCTATCCCTATCACTTCATACACACTGATACAGGAATGTGATGTAGAGCCAATCACATTGTAGTTCAACAGTTCCCCCATGAAAGACAAAGAAAAAAATCAATGTTTAAGTCCCGCCCACACTGGGACTTCAACCAACAATCTCTGGGTCTCTAGCCCTCTGCCCTACCGACTGGACCACCCATAGTAATTAGTATCACCTGAGGCCTGTTTCAGATAGATGGTTTAACATACTCTGAGTTTAATCCTGCACTCTGAGTTGGTTGACTCAGAGTTCAGGGTTGAAAAGCAACTCTGGGTTTTCGGTTTCAGAACAGGTGATCAGCGTTGGCTTAATCAACTCTGAGTGTGTTCACGCTGGGTTGGGGGCGTGCCTGTTGACTATAAAGAGCCATCATCAATGGATCTCTGATAACGTGATCAAACATGGACCAAAACGTAGATCCAGTTACTTTTCACCCACGGAATTGGAAATATTAATGCACGCATATGCCGAGCAGGTACCCATTTTCACCAAAAAAAGTAATACCGCCGCGGCAGCGAGAGCGCGAGAGAGAGCTTGGCAGGAAATAGCCGAACAAGTCAATGCGTGAGTAAAATAAAATAGTAAAATAAAATAAGAGGAAAGTTTAATATCTTCCACTTATTCAATATGTAAATTGTGTGTGTGTGTGTGTGTGTGTGTGTCAATTTACACAGGAACAACCCGAGTTGCCCCAAGAGGACTTGGCAGCAAATGAAAATGAAGTACAAAAATATAGTTCAAACAGGTAAACTAATGTTTAATTGAAATCAAATCAATTGTGCTGTTTTGCCTGCTCTACCTAATTTAACAGCTATATTCAACATGTGATGGGTCTATATTTAAGCAGTAAATGTAAGTAGTACATTTCTCAGCCACCCCAACACTGCCAATATTTAATAGGATTTAGATATATTAGAAGGCTACTCCTAGGCAAAATGCATTATATGTATGTATGTATGTATGTAGGTGTATATACATATATATGTGTCTTCAAAATAGCGCTTACTGAATATTAGGGTAACATTTTCCTCCATGTTAGCAAATCGAAAAAAAGCAGAGGCCCGGAAGACTGGAGGGGGTCCACCACCTGCAGCCCTCACAGAGGCTGAGGAGATGGCCCTCAGCCAACAGAGTATGCGTCCTGTGGCTGAGGGCATCCCTGGAGGGAGCTCCTCTGATCCCCCCACCCCCCAGGATAGAAGTGCCTTTATCAGAGGTTGGTTATTCAAAATAATTAAATATGTACATGCAACCCAGCGCGTTGCAAATTAGATGGGGCAATATTCTGGCTCAAGTAATAATTTCACTGTCTAATCATCTTCTTCCAGTTACTGATGGCGTCATCGCCCTACTGGAACCAGATGCCCTCACCAACCTCCATGCAATTGTAACAATTCTTCACCTTCCACAGATTATTAATAATGTCTTGATAATTGCTGAACACAACTGTTAATGTCATTACAGGAAGATGATGGAGAAACATTGTCTGCAGCATTTGAAAGGGAAGAGGAAAGGCCTATTGAGGTTAACACCTTTTAAAAATAACATCTAAAAGTTGATGATAGCGTTGTACAATTTAAAACTGACATCTTCTTTCTCTCAAACAGGATGAAATCGAATTCAATGAGAGGCCATCCACTTCTAGCTCTACTTCACAGCTTACCTCTGTAAGATTCTCCCTGGAATTATAATGAAACGCTGTACTTGGCACTGTGAAATCCAATCTCATCTTTTGCATTCCTATAGCTTCTAGTCAAAGAGCTCTATAAAATCTATCTGGGAAAACAAATAAACAAAGCAGACTTGGAAATGGACCACATTAGGCAAAAGATGCAAAAGGATGCTTTGGAGATCCAAATTTTGGAACATAAGTTAAAGGTGGGTGAGGTACAAACTGGGATACTGTTTCCTGCTCCAAAAACATACCCAATATGAATGACCTTTTTTTTTTTTGTGCTTTCAGGAAATAAAGAAATCCTCATAAAAAGTAGATTGTCTTTATTAGAACATGGGCTGTGGTGGGACAAGTTATTTTGTTGAACAGTGTCACCCCCTACCAGAGGCTGGGTCTGTCACACGAGTTTACTATCATACAGGAAGGCGAAAGAATGCCAAAGAAAACATTTCGGAAATAATAAAATACATTTAACTACATAGAAAACTCAAACAAAATGATTTTGGCAGAGTCTTTCTCTAACCACCCTTCCGTCCTGTGGATCCATGGCATGGTTTGGGTTTATGTGCTGCTCATCTGCAACTGCAGGTGGGCAATTTTCCCCTCTCATAATCGTGATGTTGTGTAGAACCACACATGCAATTATTATGTCACATGCCCTTTCTGGTGTGACTCGCACCATTTGGAGGCACTGGAATCTTGCCTTCAGGATCCCGAACGTGTTTTCGACCCTGGCTCTCGTCCTCATATGCGCCAGGTTGTAGCGCTGCTGTGGTCCTGGCACGGGATCGGCATACGGGGTCAGAAGGAAAGGCTGGCAGGGGTACCCTCTGTCACCTAAAACATGACCGTCGAACTCTCCTACGATACAGGTGAAATATTAATCATCTGAACAAATATGGATTCTAAATCCTTCAAATATAGGCTTAACTCACCACGGGCAAAGCAAGTGCTCAGATTAGACTCCCGAAATATGCGTGCGTCATGCACAGACCCCGGCCACTTTGCCTCCACTTGGGTGATGATATGTCTGGCATCACATACAACCTTCAAATTGCAGAGGAGTATAATAGATACAGAGGCTGTTTTGTTAAGTATCTTTAATTGAAAAAGCTGAAGGTCTAGGCCTTCACCTGTACCTGCACATTGATGCTGTGGAAGGACTTCCTATTAACAGTCTCCTTCATTCACTGAAGGAGCTTTAATAGGAATATGAGTTCCATCGATGCACCCGATGACACCCGGAAAATCTAGAACATTACAAATTAATTAATTTAATTAAATTGTGCACATTATTTATTACATTAAAACGTTCCAAGAAACAAATAGGCTACATTGTTGCTACTGTTACCTGCAATTCTGTAGAACTCTTCCTTGATTGTTCGTATAGGTCGGTGACTTGGAAACATCACAAACGTGTAAAGAAAACGTTTCAGCGCCAAAGTCACATTTCTGACAGACCGACACACGGTTGCCTTTGAAATGTGCTCGGCGTCACCGACGTTGTAAAGAAAGCTGCCGTTTGCAAAAAAACGGAGTGCCACACAAATAATTTGTATTGAACTTAAAGCATGCCCCCGGTGCGTTTGACAGTTAACATGGGGGCTGAGAAGGTGGTCTAAATAAATGATAGATTGCGCTGAAAAACGATAGCGCTCGTGAAGAAAATGATCAGGAAAAGAAAGTATATCCAACCGGGGTCTTAATAATCGTTCCTCACGGAGATTCCTTCTGAGGATCGCAGCCTCTACGTCCACGGGCTCTCGTAGAAAAGGACATGCCATTTCTAACACTTCCTTCTGTTGGAGAGCTGCCTTCAGCCTTATAGACAACAAACTCAGAGTAGGTCTAACCACCTCCCGAGCAGGTTAGGTCCACGGCGGCAGCAACTAACTCTCGGTTGCGCTGAACCTGCTACCTGCAACGGAAAACCCAGAGTTTCCACTAACTCAGAGCGAACAAACTCGGGGTTGCCTCAAAACCAGCTACCTGAAACAGGCCTCTGTGGAGTAGTCTAAAAATAGATCTCACTCTCCCCTTTCCCCCAGCGTGTGTGACCTCACTAACGACGCAGCTGTGACACAGAAACAGTGACAGATTGGACCTGAGGAGAAGGTCCCGAACAAAATGCTCTTATTCAAAATCTATAACTCCTATCCGTGAAATTAAAACACTGTGATAATCACAAGGTTTGGACGAACAAGTACAAATCTATATCATTATTTAGAGCCAAACAATGAGGCCATGCGAGCAGTTTAGAAACGTACTTCTCATTTCATAAATCTCCTTTTGCTATCATTAGTTTTAATTGAAGAGACATTTTTCCAACCTCTAGCACCGTCATCAAACAAATACTTGTTACTGAAAAACTATAAGTCCAATCTGGAAAATAAACACATTTGAGAATCACAAGGCTTGACACTACAACCAGATGTATTAATATATTTGTCCAAAAGTAATTTTTGGCTTCTGTTGGTTTTGAAGTCACAACCAGTGGATCACTGAGTCAGCGGCAGATCCACTAATCCAATCACATTGACTTTAGATATCATTGACAGTTGATTATTTAAAGAATTCAACAGTTCCCCCTGAAAGACAAAGAAAAAAATTTAATGTTTGTGTCTTAGGACTGGCCATGTAGACAGTTTAGAAACGTACTTCTCATTTCATAAATCTCCTCCGAAAAAGTTGGAAAATGAAACAAATGGAGAAATGGTCTCCACTCTAGCACCGACATCAAACAAATACGTCTTACTCAAAAGTCCTATCTGGAAAATGAATTATTCATCAGAGCTGAGAAATGGAGCCATGGGAGCGATTTACGTTTTATTTTTCAGTTTTAATCTTTTCAGAAAAATCTTCAGAAAAAACATGGGGCTCCAATGAGAGATCGATCCGGAAATAATTCCTTGATTTTTCGATGCGGATATAACCAAAGGTCAGAGATTTGAGAGTGACATGTCAGTGAAGGAAACAATCTCACCAAATCATGTCTGAGGACCTCCGTTTTGGGATTTGAGAGCAGTTTTAGTGCACTCTTGATTGTGCGACAAAATTTGTGGGAGGAGAAGCGCGCCGAAATAAAGACGGATGAGGAAGTAAGAATAAGAAGCACCACGGAATAGTAATATGTAGTGCGTTGCGCCATGCAAAGCATTGTGCCGCCTAGTGGCTGGCACAATGCAGGGCAAAGCATGGACCTATCATAATAAATGATTTTTTTCACACTTGTGCTTCTCCTACTGTAACATGTGAAAAATCCCTCTATAATGATGTGTTTATTGTATTTTAAAACACGCACGTGTTTATTGTGTCAACTCATGACCAGTGAACTAGAAATCATGGCGTCTTTTGTACAGCTCCGGCGCTCCCCGTGCTCATGGCGAGGTGTGGAAGGCCTCAAAGGACGCCTGCTGCATGTACCGCTGTGACAACGACTCCATCGCCCCCGGGGAGAACAACTCCTCCGACGTGGCGGCGCCCGTGTGCCGCAGAGCAGGGGAGGTGATCATCAGCCTGGCTGACGACACCAGCTGCTGCCCACAGAGAGTCTGTGGTGAGGCGGCAAGTTTGATATGTTGGTGTAGAATCAGAAAATCCATTGTTGAAGATGTGATTTGTGTCTCTGCAGTTTGTCACCAGAGCCTGTGTGACCTGGTCCCTCCTGAGTGTAAGTACGGGGAGAAGCTGGTTTCGTACTAGAGGCAGGACTCCTGCTGTCCGCAGTGACAGCAGGAGGTGATTTTCTCTTTCTCCGACTTTTTATTTAGCCTGAATATAAGATGATATTTCTTTCTGGTAACAACGTCCTAAAAGTATTTGATGTGATTTTGTGTTGACAGCACCAGATGTATATTTTGGTGACAGAGAGAAGTTGTGTTTTATTTTGAGTGTTTTCATTCTGTTTATAGTTTAGTCTTAGTTCAGAGTTAGTTTAACCTGCAGGAGTTTCTGGAGGCTGGTGTGATGTGTTTTGTAATCTCGGCGGAAACGTCTTTACTGCAGCATTCTGAGAGAGCAGGACAGACAAGATCCCAAAATGTGCATTTTACATTAGAGCAGGTGATGTTTATTTCTACATCCTGCATCAGAGCAATGAATAAAAGAACATTTCTAATTGGTGCAAGTGTGATTTAGCGGCTGTGGAGGGAGATCTGGAGGAAAGTGAGTTTTTTCTTTCAAACTCAATCTACTGTTGCTTTTATTTCTTCTATCACTCAATCAAGAGAAACGTTTTCTTTCCCTTGAATCAACAGATTCTCAAGGAAACTTCGCCGATGAGTATAAAAGATCACAGCTGGAGGATAATCATGGATGCAAACTCACTGCAACTTGACTGGTTTGTGGAGGCTGTGGTTCTAGTTCACCTTGAGACACTAGAACTGTTTCACTGCAGCTTGTCATTGGTGTCGATCTCCTCATTTAACTCTCAGTGAGAAAGTGAAGAAGTGTTTCCCAACACGTGGATCTGTTGGATGAATTAGTTTCAGTTTTTTGCAGGTTCATTCGAAGTGTTTGAACTGGGAGATTTTCACACACTTTCAAATTTCATTTCAAATTTCAAATTACCCACAGTTTATTTGTATTGCATATTTCAACAAGGCGATTCAAAGTACTTTTCATAAGATATGAGAGGCAATACCAGTAAGAAGCATTTAAACAGAAATTAAAAGAGAATAAAAAGAAATAGGAAATATACAGACTGGATGTTGAGCACAGACCAGTTGAGAACATCATCATTTATGAATCTTCAGTTTAATCGGACAGCGACTTGAAAATAACACTTTTAATTTAAAGAAATGTATCCACTCCTCTTGGCGACTTCCAGCCGTGTGACCTTCTGCACTGACGCTTTGTGTCCTGCAGGTGAACATCATGTCATGTGACAGGAAGTGTCCGTCGAGCAAACTTCTTTCTGTGTTTGTTCATATCAAACACTGGATATTTTAAAGTCAAAGATGATTTGTAGTATATTACAGAGCCCCCCAGGGGACACTGGGAAAAAAAAAGTGCTAGGTGAAAAAAAAAAAAAGGATGGACTTTTGCGAGATCCCGAGAAAGTTTTGCGAGAACAAACAGACACAAACATGGAGTGGGAGAAATTCATTGAATTATGTTTTGAAATGAGCCTAAAATACAGCTAGATAAAAACGGTGCTCAGCAGTAGACATGGCTTTGAAATCAGCGAGAGACACCTCAAAAGATTCCTGAGCGAGAGAGGACTTTCTCGACGGAAAGACTATTCAGATCTTGCGGTCTTGGTGGATTTCATTCGAAACCAACTGCAACACTCCGGGCTGTTACATGGGTATATCTGGATGTATACTAAGTGCAGAGAATGTGGACTACATGTGAGGAAAGAGGATGTGATGCTGGCACTAAAGGAACTGGATCCGAGGGGGGCCATATCGCTTCAGTTTATCATATGAGTCCATGTGCCAGATGAAGTTCGGCCCTTTTGAAAAGTAACTCTGTCTTCTTCGGCGTCCTGCTTTTCTCAATGCGAACCCCTCGGATCCAGTTCCTTTAGTGCCAGCGTCACATCCTCTTTCCTCATCCATGTTTGTGTCTGTTTGTTTTCGTTCCCGTTCGTTGTTCCTTGACCCGGATGTACATTGTCCTAAATACGAGAAAGATCTCGAGAAAGTTTTGCGAGATCTGGCAAAAGTTTTGCCAGATCTCGCAAAAGTGCGTCCTTTTTTTTGTTTTAAACCCATCATTTCCCTACCCCCCCCCCTGTCCCCTGGGGGGCTCCGTAGTATATAAATGTGTGTTTAAGGTCACAACGTAGAATCAGAATCCAGCAAAAAGCCTTCGCTGATACGTCAGTGATCCGTCACATGACTCCCGTCCCAGAGGAAAACAACCAGTATTAGTCTTAATATTATTATTATTATTATTATTATTATAATTATTATTATTATTATTATTATTGTCATTATCATTATTATTATTATATTCAGGATGTTCTGCTGCCCCCTGGCGGCCAAACATCTGCTGAACAGACAGCAGGTTTTGATCCTGGATCAGTAACAGGAGACGCTCACAGTCAGGACTCAGTGTTAAAGTGAAGATCTGGATCAATGATCATTATTAACTAAATACCATCCCAATGAAAAAAGATCTGTGAACCTGAAACAGTTCATTTTCATGTGTATGAACTGGACTTTGAACTGGATATTTTCAAGACTGAACTGGTTCAACAGGGAGGAGGAGCTTGAGAACAGGGAAGTGTCAGACTCCATTTTCACCTGGATGAGCAGAAGGAAGAAAAGTGAGCAGGTGAGTGTGAACACAACTTTATGTAAGTTTTACTGTCTCACTCTCACACCTGCTGTTAAAATCCGTTTGCTGATCACAAGACTCTAAGTTTGTCAGTTCACACCTGGTGACAGACGTAGTTTCATGTGATCGGATCCCAGAGACAGATGTGAACAGCAGCTGTGGATCAAAGAGCCTTCAAAGGACTAATTAACAGAGATAACTCACAGTTTCACTTTTTATCTGTTCATCACATCTGTTCATCAAGTGTTTAATAACAGAACGTGTTTTCAGAATCATACGTTACAGTCACATTAGCTGGCGTGTGTGTGTGTGTGTGTGTGTATGTGTGTCTCCTCGCTTGGTATTTTTGGGTGTGTTTCTTGACAGACCTGTTTGTCCTGATTCCTTTGAGCTCACAGTGTTTTTCCTTTCAGACTGAAGATGAGTGGTTATGAGAAGGAAGAGGACAGAGCAGAGTCTCCAGGGTTCAGCTGTGTGTCTCTGAAGAGTGACTGTTCCAAACATGTTCCTCCAGACTTCAGTAATGAACCTGGACCCTCACACACAAAGTAAGAGACCTGCTACAAACATGTGAAGCTCCAAACTGAATCCTCAGAGAATGAACCAGTGAATGATGTGTTCTGAATAAAAACATGTTTGTGTTTGCAGAGGTCAGGACCACAGACTGAGAACAGAGTCTCCAGGGTCCAGCTGTCTGTCTCTGAAGAGTGACCAGTCCATGAGACATCCTCCATTCTTCAGTAATGAACCTGGACCCTCACACACAAAGTAAGAGACTGTTTCTACTGTGACCTGCTCTGAAGAGGATTTAGTTTCCTCTAGTGTGGCCCCTGCATTAGGACACAGCTTCATTGAAGTTGGTGATCCCCCCTGGATCTGGTTCACTGCCCACATCCTTCCACCAAATTTACTGGTAATCTGTTCAGTGGTGTTTTATAATCCCACTAACGAACAAACAAACCAACACACAAACATAGTGGGTGAAAATAAAACCTCCTTGACAGAAGTAATGACAACCTGGTGCTGTGACATTTGAGTTATCAGGAAATGTCTTCACAGGGAGAGGAAGAGGAGTCATGTTTCTGAGGAGGAGCAGTCGTCCTGCTGTGCTTCGTGTCAGGACGTCCTGAAGGATCCAGTCTCCACCAGCTGTGGACACTGGTTCTGCAGACAATGCATCACCTCATACTGGGACAAGTCTGGTTCTTCAGGAGACTCCTCCTGTCCCCAGTGTGGACAAAGATCCAGAACAGGAGCTGGAGGTCAGACAGCCGGTCAGAGCAGCACTGTACATGTGTCTGCTGATGTCTTAACTTCTGACAACAGCACACGTGGTTTTATTTTGTTCCTTCAAACAGCATCAACATTTAATATCGTTAGAAAAGCACAAAGTTAAAAAGCTTTTATTTTCTGTAGTTTTTCTGTATCTGATGAAAACAATCAGCAGATTCTCAGATTCTATGTCTCTGACATTGTTTCTTGTCTTTCAGCAGATCATGGTCTGCAGGAGGTTTTAGATGAACATAAGCTCAGTGTGAGGAGGAGATGTGAACATGTGACTGAAGGAATTGATGAAACAGGAAGTAGAACCCTCCTCAACAGGATCTACACTGAGCTCTACATCACAGAGGGACAGAGTGAAGAGGTTAATACTCAACATGAGGTGTGGCAGCTTGAGACGGCCCTGACCAACGGCGTCGCTGGCGTTGGAAAAACCTTCTCGGTGCAGAAGTTCACTCTGGACTGGGCAGAGGGTTTAGAGAACCAGGATGTGGGTCTGCTGGCTGTGCTTTCGTTCAGGGAGCTGAACCTGGTGACGGACCAGCAGCACAGTCTTCTCACGCTGCTCCATGTTTTCCATCCAGCGTTACAGAAGCTCACGGCAGAGACGCTCGCTGTCTGTAAACCTTTGTTCATCTTTGACGGCCTGGATGAAAGCAGACCTTCTCTGGACTTCACCCACAGGGAGCTTGTGTCTGAGGTCACACAGAGGTCATCAGTCAACGTGCTGCTGACAAACCTCATCCGGGGGAATCTGCTTCCCTCGGCTCTCGTCTGGATAACCTCCAGACCTGCGGCGGCCAATCAGATTCCTCTGGCATGTATTGACAGGGTCACAGAAGTACGAGGCTTCACTGACGCCCAGAAGGATGAGTACTTCAGGAGGAGATTCACTGATGAAGAGCTGTGCAGCAGAATCATCTCACACATCAAGAGGTCCAGGAGCCTCCACATCATGTGTCAAATCCCAGTCTTCTGCTGGATCAGTGCTACAGTTCTGGAGCACATGTTGACCACAGACCAGAGAGGAGAGCTGCCCAAGACCCTGACTGGCCTGTACTCACACTTCCTGCTGGTTCAGACAAAGAGGAATAACAACAAGTACTGTGAGGGACATGAGACGACTCCACAGCAGCTGACGGAGGCTGACAGGGACGTTCTCCTGAAGCTGGGGAGGCTGGCACTTAAACATCTGGAGAAAGGAAACATCATGTTCTACCAAGAAGACCTGGAGCGGTGTGGTCTTAATGTCACAGAGGCCTCGGTGTACTCAGGAGTTTGTACTGAGATCTTCAGAAGAGAGTGTGTGATCTTCCAGAAATCAGTCTACTGCTTTGTTCATCTGAGCGTTCAGGAGTTTCTGGCTGCAGTCTACTTGTTCCACTGTTACACCAAGAGGAACACAGAAGAACTCAACAACTTCTTGGGAACATATGGGAACACAGACTGTAACTTATCCCTGGATGACCTCCTGAAGAGAACCATGGAGAAATCCCTCACCAGTAAAAATGGTCATCTGGACCTGTTTGTTCGCTTCCTTCACGGCCTCAGTCTGGAGTCCAACCAGAGAGTCTTAGGAGACCTGCTGGGTCGGACAGAGAACAATCCAAAGATCATCCAGAGAGTCTTAGGAGGCCTGCTGGGTCTCACAGGGAACAATCCAAAGATCATCCAGAGAGTCATCAACAACCTGAAGGAGATGGAGAGTGATGACATTTCTCCTGACAGAAGCACCAACATCTTCCACTGTCTGACTGAGATGAACGACCACTCAGTTCATCAGCAGATGAAACAGTTCCTGATGTCAAAGAACAGATCAAAGGAGAAACTCTCTGAGATCCACTGCTCAGCTCTGGCCTACATGCTGCAGATGTCAGAGGAGGTTCTGGATGAGTTGGACCTGAAGAAGTGGAGAAGTTCAACACATCAGACCAGGGTCGATGGAGACTGATCCCAGCTGTGAGGAACTGCAGGAAGGCTCGGTGAGTCCAGACATGATCAATAACATGTTCAATCAGTGGAGATGAGTCGTCCTTCAGCAGAAGTGTGTGTGTGTGAAATCCAAGTGATCACTGTGCTGGAGTTTGCCGTATATTTATGTATTTATATATATAAATGTATGTAAAAATGGATGTGTTCACGCGGGATGATTAATTATTGACTAAAATCATTAACGCATGCGCAGAATGAGCCGCTCCATGAAACCATACCAGATTTCACTTTCACATTTAATTGTGTAAAGGTTTGGTTATTTGTTTGATTTAAAAAAAGGGGAAAAAACTGTTTCTTTCAACCATCCTATATTTGCTAAAAAGAAAAGAGCAGAGGCTAAGAAGCCCCGATTATTTAACATAAAGGTCCTTTGAGTTTGATACAAAGAAATGTTCTAAATAACATCATCCTATGTTTGCTCAGAGGCAAAGCAAAGAGACACACACACTTAATTATGGTGTGGTATGTTTGAGTTTAATTTTATTTAAATTTTCAATCTTAATAACTATCATTTGGACTTGTCATCAATTCAAAAATTAATGTTAAATGTACATATCCACCTTCTGTCATTTATCTTTCTGTTCTCACACCAATATACTGAGATAAAGGGGATTTTTCAGGCATTTAGAAACGGTGATTAATCAGATAAATCACAGCTTCTCTGTGTTTAGGATGAGAATCACTGTTTATTCTTCTTTTTATTCAGTCCCTCCAGGTTCCTGACATATTTCATTCACAATTATATGAGGTCACTGTAACCTTTGACCACTGAAATCTAATCAGTTTATCTTTGAGTCTAACTGGTCATAATGTGAAGAAATCCCCTAAAGACAGACTTGACACATCATGTTCAAGAGGACAGAAACATGTTGTGTGACATTGACCTTTGACCTTTGACCACCTGAATCTAATGAGTCCTCTGTCAGTCTAACTGAATACTTGTACCAAATCTGAAAGGATTCTCTTGAGGAGTTTTTAACATGTTCATGAGGCAAGAAGAGGATTTACCATGGTGAGGGTCACATGATCACATTTTGTATGAATGTTGTTTTCTGATTAATTTTCAGATATTTTCTTTAATTACAGACTCGGTGGTTGTCAACTCTCAGAGACTCACTGTGAAGTCATGGCCTCAGCTCTGAAGTCAGACCCCTCACATCTGAGAGAACTGGATCTTAGTGACAACTACTGCCTGCAGGATTCAGGAGTGAAGCTGCTGTGTTCTGGACTGGAGAATCCAAACTGTCGACTGGAGACTCTGAGGTCCTTTAATCCTTCTTCCCTTTTCAAACTGTCTTTCTTATTGGGTCATTATTTATTTAAATTGTCTCAGTTCTGCTCTGCTCACTGTCCCTCAGTCATCTGTCACTCACCCAGCCAGTCAGTCACGTCCACCTCATCAACTCCATTCACCTGCACTCACCTGCTCCTGATCTCTAAGAAAGTGTCAGTAAATAACATGTTGACTGAGGCCGAGCACTCGTCCTCCTCAGGTTTTCAAAATGAGATACATTCTTATTGAATCACGATGGTCAGTTGATAAGTATAGAAACAAACAGGAAGTGACTGTCAGGAGCCATCCCTACTTTAAACCGTGTCACAAACATGCCCAGTGACCAACACACAGAGAAGAAGCTGATGAATGAAACAATGGTCCAACATGTCTGATCTGATATTTATCTTCTGGTCACAGACTGGACTGAGGTCAGCAGCATGTTGAGAGTCTGTGTTGACATGATGACGATCCACAACGACAGGAGGACACATTCAAATATTAATATTTCTTTATTCAGATTGGAGGACTGCAGACTGACAGAGATCAGCTGTTCTTCTCTGGCTTCAGCTCTGAGGTCAAACCCCTCTCATCTGAGACAACTGGATATGAGCTACAATGACCTGCAGGACTCAGGAGTGAAGGAGCTGTGTGGTTTTCTACAGATTCCAACCTGTCGACTGGAGACTCTGAGGTCAGTTCACTGACTGACTTTTGTAGAGCTCATATACATAATACAGCATTTATACCCAATTGATCTCTGTTAATTCTAATTTAACATAATTCCTCTTCAAACATAACTTGAATCCATTCATTAATTAATATGTGAGATTTTAAATATTCAGCTACTTAAAACACTGAGTTAAGTTCTGGATTTCCTAAACTGATCTGCAGGACAGAGACCGGGTCCGAATAATCTATCATTACTTAATCAGGACTCGTTTTTAGTTCAAAATGTCTGATTTCATATTTATCTTCCATGTTATGAGTCTGTGCTGACATAAATTTTTGTATCCTATTTTCCCACATGAACTAAGTTTAATTTACAGTTATGTTTTATTCTTTATTCAGGTTGGAGGGCTGCAGACTGTCAAAGATTAGCTGTTCTTCTCTGGCTTCAGCTCTGAGGTCAAACCCCTGTCATCTGAGAGAACTGGATCTGAGTGAAAACAACCTGAAGGTCTCAGGAGTGAAGGAGCTGCTTGATCTAAAGCAGAGTTCAACCTGTCGACTGGAGACTCTGAGGTCAGTAGATGGTTGGAGTCAGTCCACGCTGCTTGCATCAGTATTTTACTAAACACAGTCAGTATCACAGATCCAGGGTCTGTGCTATCAAGCAGGATTTGTGGTTATCAGGTTAACTTCAGGTTTAGTTTTTTCAGTCCTATGAAGCTCGTCCACTTCTTAAGGAGGTAAATCACCATGGTAACTTCTGATAAACAGCTAACCTGCTCCAGGTTAAGTTTGAGATCAACCCGTATCAAAGCTCCGCCCACTGAGCACAGTGACTCTACACTGTTGTGTGGTGCACACTCTCCTTAAAGGGACGGATAAGGGAAGTTTAAATCAACGTCTGGTTGGTTCAGTTGATTTCTAACTCACCCAGAACATCTCAATCTCTCCAGACTCATCCTGTCACCAAAACACCAGATGACCTCAGTCAGCTTCCTGAAGACAGGTCCATGTGTTTTTATAGAGTAGTGATATCAGAGCATTCCACCACAGTGTGTGTCCTCAGAGACAGTGTGTGTGTCCTCAGAGTCAGTGAGACAGTGTGTGTCCTCAGACACAGTGTGAGACAGTGTGTGTCCTCAGAGTCAGGGTTTGTCCTCAGGGACAGTGTGTGTCAAACTAAAACTCATTATCGAGGCCACATCCTGGAATTCAAACGTTTCTCATAAAGAATCGTCTTGTCTTCCACTCGTCTTGTTAGTAAACAACAGATTCAGATCTCGTGGCCTCGAGTTATTTATCTTATTGTTTTACCAGCTGTTCTTCCTGCATTTAGCAGCTGTGACTGAGTTTCTTTCATTCTGGATCATGTGTTTGTTCTCCTCTGATTTGTATTATAAAACAGTTTGATCCTGAAATATGAGGCTTTGCTGTCAGTCAAACTGTCCATGTCTGTGATTGGTCATAAGCAGTAAACCCCGCCCCTTTTATGTGCACGTGCTCAAACATTGAAATATGGCTTCACCTGTAACAGCAGTAAATCCACCTCTCAGGTGTTTCCTCTGCACTTCTTCTCTCAACAGGTGGAAGGACTGGTGGAGCTGAGTGTGAAGAGGACAGTGTGTGTGGACGGAGGCTGAGCTGTGTCCTGAGGATCCAGAGGCTGAAGCAGCAGCAGCTTGTGTTTAGAACGGCTCTGACTGGGCCTTGTTGCTGGGAGGCAGAGTGGAGACAGAGCTCCAGAGGAATCAGAGGAGGTGAGCTGCTCTGAGATCAGCTGTCTCACAGTGTCCAGTCCACCCTCCTCCCTGTGTGTTCCTGTGGATGTGACACAGCATCATCAGTGGATCTTCTGCTGCTCTGTCCTTTGACTCAGTGTCTGCAGACATACTCACGCTCCTCCACCTCCTCCACTCTTTTATTCACCCACATATTCTGAACACAAACACACTCAGTAGATTATATCTGTTCACGACAACATAACTGCAGATCAACACTTTTCTAAATCTGTATTGAAGTAATTTAAAACCTGTGGAGTCTTTACCTGATTTGTCTTGTGTTTTTTCTGGTCCAATATGTTGAAAAATGTATTAACTGAAGTAAAAAGATACCAAACATCAGTATACTGAATTGTTTTTATTAACGTGACATTTAAAACTCGCCGCATTAGCCGAGGATTCTAAAGTATTCAGGCACGTTCATATTATATACTAGAAATAATCAATTTGCAGTTTAATGATGGAGACGAGAGGAAGAATGAGGTGAGAGGAAATGAGAAAATGAGAAATCGCTTTAATTATAAGGGAATAACACTGTTTCAATTGGAGAACCTTCATGAGAACTGAGAGCTTTGGAGATACTTGGTATATAAAATATAGAAAGTGTAACCCAGGTCTCATGACTTTAAAATAATTAAAAAAATATATATATATTTTCCAAACCGGAAGTGCAACTACTACTTCCGGTTTTGGCACTATAAATATCCGGGTCGAGAGGCGCAGTTCCTTTTTAATGGCTGAGCAGTGCGAAGGTGAGTTGAGTCCTCTGTGTTGTATATTAGTATAGCGTGATGCTAGTTACCCTGTGTGTGTTGACTGTCTGTGTCCGTTAGCTTAATGCTAATAATGCTAACGAACCCCCTTTGGGGAATCAGTGATCGATAAGTAATGTTTGTGTGTATTTACTTGCATTTGTGTTGTACTTTGAATATTTTATTTTTTAAGTGAATTGTTTTATAATGAACAGTTAACCTTGGTCAAAGGTTTGTATGATTTAAATGTATTTTATTTCCTTCAATGGCTCTTTAATGGCTCAGCAGAGTTTTTCAGTACCAACCTTTCCCTATGAGCCTCCTTGCCCTGCTAGCGGTAGGAGAGAACTAACCGTAACCTTTTTTTTTGTTTTCCCCCTCCTTGGAATAACATTTTTTTGGACCAACAGACTCTAATTAATTGAACATATAACTGAATGAATGAATGAATGCATTCATGGAGTGAATTAAATGTGTATAATAAAACTTATATTTAAAAACACGTTTTTGTCTCTGTGTCTTGGTATTCACACTAAGGGCTCCAACCGAACCTTATAGCCACACTTGTTACAAAAGGACATTTAATGAAGAAGCAGGCAAATATATATGAATTAAACTAAAGTAGAAGAAAAGAAAAACCAGACGTGATGTTCTTAGAAAAACAAAGAGTAAAATTTAGTCAGCATTTTACATTTCGCAGGACATCAAAAAGATTAGTGATTTGTTTATAAATTAAACTCATCAAATCGTTTGATTAGTCTCAAGTATTCACACGTTATTGACAATTTCATTTTTTTTTTTTAAAGGGGGCAACAGTTAACATGTACATATGTGCAAGAGTAAAGTCATCTTATTAAAATGATCAGTCAACCCAACTCGTCTTTTCAGTTCAAAACATCCGTCCGAGCTGCGTGTGGCGCTATTTATACTTTTACTACTCATGATAATTTGAGGAAAAATTAATACAACAAAAAATAAAACAAATTATAATTCTGGTCCATTAGTTTATGAAAATCCCCCCCATCACAATGAGTGTTGCTGGTGAAGTTGGTTTGAAATGCCATTCCCAGTCCAGCAGCTATTTTTAGAGCCAACTGTGATAAGAACAAAGGCCGCTGTGAAATACTCAGAGGTAGTGAATACTGTAACACGCTCAACAAACCAAATAACATTAAAAACACCAACCGACCACCACACAGACGCAGCACTCACACACGTAATCAACACAGACACCGGAGCGCTTCCCTTCACGACTCCTCGGACGCCACGTCCAGCTTCCTCTGAGGGATGTAAACGGTTTGGGAGGCCACGTGTCCAGCTGTGGTCACCATGGTGGCCAGAGGCGAGAGGGGGACCGGTGTGTGGAAGAAGCTGTGCTGGGGGAGGGCGGTCCCTTTGGGGGTGGTCATCAGGGGCTGGACAACAGACAGAGTTCAGTTAGTGGGACGGCTCATGATTCACGGTTATGATAAACAAGTCAATGGAAATTAAAATAAAGATTGAAAAGCAGTTCAATTTCAATACATCCTCCCTCCAATGTCTTTTTGTCAAGCGTTAAAATCAATTCTACATTTTATTGATATTTTTGAAGCGCTCAATTTTTTGTTTTGCACTTCGGACAGACATTAAAAACTCTGCATCTTATATAAAGGATATAATATATAAGTACACGTCCCCTATAGTTAAATTACATGACGGACTTCCTAAGACTGAACAAAGCTGATGACATTATACCAAAGAGTTTCAACCTGGGGGTTGTGAGATAATTTCTTTACAAATTCAAATGACATTTTCTACTGGGAATTGTTTTTGTATTGAATTGTCAGTACCAGTGATAAGATCGACTAGTTGTAATTGATAATTATTGATGTTTGTGAGAACCAAAGTCTGTCTGTGATGTATTAACAACTTAATTTATAAATCAGCAGGTCCAGAGTCAGGTCAGGGGGCGTTCTGGCCACACAGCAGCTCAGTCGTGAACCAATCTGACTTTACCAGTGGGTCGCGACTCACAAAAGGTCGAAAAGCAACATTTAAGTTCCCCATTCCACCAAAAAGAGTTAGTTCACTCAATCAAGAGAAACGTTTTCTTTCCCTTGAATCAACAGTTTCTCAGGTAAACTTTGCCAATGAGTATTTAATATCATGGCTGGAGGATAATCATTGATGCAAACTCACTGCAACTTGACTGGTTTGTGGAGGCTGTGATTCTAGTTCACCTTGAGACACTAGAACTGTTTCACTGCAGCTTCTCATTGGTGTCGATCTCCTCATTTAACTCTCAGTGAGAAAGTGAAGAAGAGTGTTTCCCAACACGTGGATCTGGTGGATGAATTTGTTTCTGTGTGTTGCAGGTTCATTCAAAGTGTTTGAACTCTCCCAGTTCACACACTTTCTAATTTCATTTCAAAGCTAAAATTAACCACAGTTTATTAGTATATCATATTTCAATAAGGCAATTCAAAGTACTTTTCATAAGATAAAAGAGGCATCATACCGAATTGTCAAAGCAACATTAGACAATGACAGAAAGAAGCATTTAAACAGAAATTAAAAGAGAATAAATTGAAATTAGGAAATATAAAGACTGGATGTTGATCACAGACCAGTTGAGGACCTCATAATTTAAAGGATGTGGAGAATCTTCAATTTAATCGGACAGTGACTTGAAAATCACACTTTTAATTCAAAGTAATGTGTCCACTCCTCTGGGAGACTTCCAGCCGTGTGACCTTCTGCACTGACGTTCTTTGGCCTGCAGGTGAACATCGTGTCATGTGACGGGAAGTGTCCGTCCGCCAGCATCTCCAACTACAACATCAACACGTACGCTCGCTTCTGCAAGAGCTGCCGGGAGACGGGGCTGCAGCGGCGCTCGATGCAGCTCTACTGCAGCAGCAACGCAACCTGGGTCAGCTACAGCATCCAGGAGCCCACTGACTGCTCCTGCCAGTGGTCCTGAACACACACACACACACACACACATAGAGTACGATGTTCTGGTGCCTCTGCTGGCAGGGAGGTCGAACTGCAACTTCATCTGAAGCAGTCGACCACGACAACTTTATTTGTCATTTATATATTCATAGTTTTGATTTTAGAAGAGAAAAGTTTTGATGCTGTGTTGTGTATTCGTTAGAGTAAAACATGTTGACATATGCTTAAAACATAATGATAGGCTTACACTTATGGTGCTTGCCCTCTGGACACTCAGACATTCTCAGAGAGTCCACCAGATGTTTGTCTTATTTACTCTTTACCTTTTTGGGGACGATTTTTGAGTCAGGGAATTATCTCTGACCGGCTAATGGATGGGTTAAGAAGGAATGTTCTTGACCAGTGTGTCTTCATGTTCGGACACAAAAACATGCCCTTATTTAGTCAGAAATCCCATGTGGGATGTGTTTTACCTGAAGTCATGGGTGGAACCAAACTCCCTATATAACTGTGTGTAAGATCCCAGCACGTCGGACTTTCACTATTGGCTGTGTGTCTCCGGGTATCTAGATGCCCGTCCCGACCTGTAATTTCTTGTAATAAACTTTGTTACACTGAAACTGCTGGGTCCTCGGAATCCTTCCTTCATCATCAACAACTTCTCCAACATCATCGACCTCTCGGCTGCATCAAATATACGTTAGAAGTTGACGTCATGAACCGAGACGATTTGTGGTCTGCTGCATCTCCAGACGACTTCAACCAGGGTGACCATTTCTCACTAGGCTGTTCAGTGTCTGCTGCAAGGTCACACCGTTAAAAGAACCTGTTTTTAACGAAATGTCTTGTTGTGTTGGTGTTTGAAGTGAAGCTCCGTGCTAAATTAGATTTTATTTGCGAAGTGCACATCGCAATTAAAAGGGGGGAGTAATATAGAACAGATATAAGTGTGAATAAAGGAAAGAGAAGTACTAAAGGTACAGGACATAGTTTAGAATAGCTTAATTGTAATGATAAGGTGGTTAAATGACATTGTGCAAGATTATAAAAGACGGTACCTCAACTTTTTAACGGTGAGACATGTGTGTATTAATCACTGCGTTTCAATTGGCTAAGGCATAGCCAGAAATTGAGTTAAAGAGAAAAATTGGGATAAACCTGGATCCAGGGAATTTGAATTAATAAATAAGTGTAAAGTGATAAGAGAAAGAGTAATAAGAGAAAAATAAGAGTAATGAAATGATCATAGGAAGAGCCGCAAATTTGGACAGTGGAAGCCCTCAGTGAAGAAGCGTTAGTATGGGCCGTAAAAACCTCACCACAGGTCAGTTTAATAACTGGAGATTGTAAAATAAAAATCCAATTGACTGTTCCCACTCTGACATTTGTTGACGGGAGCTTTTGGGGGAAAGCGAAATTGTGCAGACAATATTAGGAAATAAAGTTGCTTGTTTGATTCAGCTAGATTGGATACGTCTGTAGTTCTAAACAAAATATTTCACTGTTTGAACTTTCTTGTTTCATTTGGTTCATAAATTCGACAATACTTAGTTAAGGGTTCACTTTGGGAACAAATTGGGTTTAATTTGACATTTTGGGCTTTAAATGCTGGATAATGATAATTTTGATAGAAGGAGAAATAGTCAGAATTTTGTTTTAAGGTGATAACGTGAGGAGATTGTTTGCATTGACTAGAGAATGCAAATATGCTTTTATTAAAAGTATTAACTTCTCCACTATGGGCTGATATAAAATAAGAATATCATATCTGTTTTTCCTCACTGGGTGTGACAAATGTGCAATGCACAGACGGAGAATCATTAATATATATTTGTTTACGAAAAGACTGTTGAGTTTTTAATACAACCGTGAATAAATAATTAACTATTGAGAACTTTAAAGATATTATTAGAGTGAAATAAACTAAATCATACATTGATGATGCATGGTATGAAATCATGATGGGTGTTTAAAGGAAAAAAATTATTGTTGACCTAAATGCTGGCAAATAAAGGGTGCAAATCATACTGAATCGCTTGTGTTGTTGTTAAAAGGATGTAAAGATACTAAATCATTGTCTTTTTCTTTCCCTTATGATGGGTGAGAATTAAGGTGGAGAGCCGAAAAGACAGGTCACGGCCTGAGGCTTGCTGACTTCAGCGTGTGCAGCTTCTATCTCCACTTTGATCAAGGCGGGTAGAGTTTCTACACAAACTCTTTAGCAAAAACCTGCATCTTACATCTTCTGTACTTGTTCTCATTTAAAGTTATTATTGCTGATAACCATTTTAGCCTGATTTCATTTATAAGCTATTATAGGAGATTGATAGAGCGCATTCATCTGCTTACATGCACATGAAAAGCTACATGCTGTAGTCAGTCAAATAAGAGGATTGATAACAGACTGACCAGTTAATACATTTAATTAATTAATGGAATAGGATTGTTTGGTTTAAACTCTGCTGAGAGTTGCAAATGTGAGTTTCACTGTTTGTGTGTGGTTAATTCTGATCTGAGCTGTGTTGGTGATACACTATTGTTACTTTTTGATGATCTGAGATAAAATAGGTGATTGTCTTGTTGCAATTAAGAGCACATTTGGTGACAGTCAGTCACTTGTGGGAGCTCGGGATCTTTTTGTCAAACATTATAAGCAGATTTTGAGTTGTGATATTACATTGATGAGCTTTTTGATTCCTTTGGAGTTGGGAAGTCAATTTCATTTCTATTGGCTGCAGTAAATTAGTGGTTTTACTACATGATTTATGAATATGAATTGATACATTTTTTGAGCTGTTGAGTGCTTGATTGATTTGTTGATTAATCAATTCCTAAAAGGGGGGAGGAGTAATCTAAAAAGCTTTAAGTAGCTTTAAATCTTAGCAATTACTTTTTAAATTGACAATAAGGGAGCAAAAGGTAGCTGCTACTATGGGGAAAAAGGAGACTAAAAGTCCAAAACTAATTACTCCTGTTGATGTAGTACAGAAGAATAATCCTCTAGTTAAAGGCATCGCAAAAATATCGGAAAAATGGCATGAACGCTGGGCTAATATTGAACGACCATGGCCGGTAGAGGGAACTATGAACCCAGATGTTATCAGAATAATGCTAGTTCTTGTGTCAACGTACAAGGCAGCGCAAAAGAGAGACAAGAAGGGTGAGAAACGCAAAGAAAAGAAACAAGTGGAGCTTGGCATACTCCAGTTGTTTGAAATTGAGGGACAGAAACTGATCAAAGCTGCAAACGATAAGAGAGATAGGGACAGTGGTGGGAGGTAACGAAATACAAATACTTCTTTCCTGTACTTAAGTAGATTTTTCACATATCTGTACTTTACTTGAGTATTTATTTTCCTGACGACTTTTTACTTTTACTCGCTACATTTGAACACAGATATCTGTACTTTCTACTTCTTACATTCTCAAAACTGTCTCGTTACTTGAGCAGCAGAGGTTGGCGCAACGTGCGCCTGAACGCGCGGCGCACCTCTCTCTCTCTCTCGCTCACTCGCGTGCCCGCTGCCTCGGGAGATGTGCAGGTCCGGCTGCGTGAGGGGGGGCGCAAGACCCCCCTCCGCAGGTTCACCATCAGAAACAATGTTACGAGTTTGACTTCCTCTAGAGTCCAGTTTGATCGTCTTCTCGGCGCTCCGCCAGGGCCGTGACCGACTCTGGCGGGGCCGATCCGAGGACCTCACTAAACCACACCCAATGGGGAGTAGCGATGTGTACAAACACCAGCACATTCCCCATCCATTTATTCCCTTTATAATGATCCAGGTTCTCCTGCAGGAGCTCGGTTCAGTTCAGTTTTTATTATTCGGTCGGAAATTTGGCAGCAAAACGAGACTGTGTCCAGTGAGTTTTTCTTCTCTGTACTAGCAAAGTGCAGCTGCTAACAAAAGAGAAACTACATTTTTGGTAGTTTTGTGCCTGTATAGACTATAAAAAGCACTTTAGATTTTTAATTTTGGTACTTGTACTTTTACTTTTGATACCTAAGTAAATTTTCAACACCAGCTACTTTTAATACTTAAGTACATTTAATATGAGCTAATTTAAGACTTTTACTCAAGTCATTTTCTGACGGGTGACTTTTACTTTTACCGAAGTCACTTTCAAGTACTTTATACACCACTGGATAGGGACGTAGAAAAGAGGGACAAACAGAAAGACAAATAACGCTGAAGAAAGTAGTTCACAAACAGCATTCAGAAGAATGTTATGATTGTGGACAGTTTGCCTGTGAGTGTAACAGCTGGATAGAATATGGAGAAGGAGAATACTGAAGGAAGTAGGAAGTAGGGGGCTATATGACCCAGCCGGAAAACACTGGATGGTCTGCAAATGCTTGTTTGCAAGAGAAATTAGGACCAGTAGGAGCAGTTTCTTATTATATTAGTGATGTGTTTCCAGGGGGGAAATGGACAATTGGACTTATAATTTCACATTTACTTTTAGAATGTTAATCTGTATTTTATGTTTTAATTTTGTATCTGTTTTGTTGTGCAAAGATACTGGTTTTCTTTTCTTTCATTCTAGAACATATTGGGGGAAGATCACTGAGAGGGTGGTTGATGTTCAGGGACTCAGACACTTCAAAGATGAAAAATACGGATTGACTGAAGGATTCTGAACAAGGATAAAATATCCAGATTCAACATGTCATCAATACTACAACTGAGAGTCAATGCTGCTGAGAAACAGCAGTGTTCTTTATTTTTATGTTTTCTCTTATATGATGTAGAAGTGATATTAAAAGTGAATGATATACTGTGTGTGTTATTACTTAGAAAATTATGTTTTCTGTTATTGAGTAAATATACTGGGACCTCAGATGTTTTCTTTTTCGTGATCTTTAAGGATAGTGGTGTAGGGAAAGGTTCATTGGAAGCTCCAATGGGGCAACCAGGCTGACTTTGGACATTATTTTGTTTTTATTTGCTGAGAGTTCCATATATATATTTGCTTAAAGTAATTACCTTACAAAATTTACTAATTTTGCAAAAATTTCTCATTTCAGTGGTATAGGAGTACTATGTATAGTCGCCTTGGCAGAGGGGCTGTGAGAGAATCTAGTTTGTTTGATGGATATTATAGGAAAGATAGCTGCCTGACAGGTTTTTCACTCTCACTCCTAAACTCCATAACTGTTGCTATATTGTCAGAATTATGCTGTAGACAGTTTGTTATTTTCGTAATGATCACACACTTGGATGTTTTATTCTTTTGATTGTTTCGAGACTTTGTTTAGTGTCGAAGGGGGGTTATGTTGTGTATTCGTTAGAGTAAAACATGTTGACATATGCTTCAAACATAATGATAGGCTTACACTTATGGTGCTTGCCCTCTGGACACTCAGACATTCTCAGAGAGTCCACCAGATGTTTGTCTTATTTACGCTTTACCTTTTTGGGGACGACTTTTGACTCAGGGAATTATCTCTGACCGGCTAATGGATGGGTTAAGAAGGAATGTTCTTGACCAGTGTGTCTTCATGTTCGGACACAAAAACGTGCCCTTATTTAGTCAGAAATCCCATGTGGGATGTGTTTTACCTGAAGTCATGGGTGGAACCAAACTCCCTATATAACTGTGTGTAAGATCCCAGCACGTCAGACTTTCACTATTGGCTGTGTGTCTCCGGGTATCTAGATGCCCGTCCCGACCTGTAATTTCTTGTAATAAACTTCGTTACACTGAAACTACTGGGTCCTCGGAATCCTTCCTTCATCATCAACAACTTCTACAACATCATCGACCTCTCGGCTGCATCAAATATACGATAGCTGCAAGATAACATTTTACAAAAATGAAATGTATAAACTGCACATAATGCAGTTTACGTATCATTTTACCATCATCTGTAGTTAAAGATGGACGACATCTGCTCCTCAAAGGTGAAGCCATATCATCTTGACCACCCCTTGCTGGCTTATTCATAAATCTTGGTTACTCCATGTTAGTAGTTGGGATCAGAGATATTTTGGCTTCATTTATGATCGACAAGGAGGAATTTGGGACGTCATCCATCTTTATTTTACAGTCCATGGTTCAAAGTTACTGTTCAAACTGCGGTAGCGCCACCTCCCTGTCAGCCTGCACACTCTCCACGTCTCCTCCCATTGTGCCTGGTTTTTGTAAATAACTACATTTCCTAATGTTTGAAAATGTTTTGCAAAATCAAACACTTTGAGATTTCCCTCTTATGTGTATATTTACTGATTACACACATCTTTTAGATAATCAGAGGTAGTCAGGTGAATGACTGATCTGAATTCAGCAGCATGTGGAGCACTTTATTTATTAATTGGAGATCGATAGAGCAAAGCTGTTTTTATTTCATGGAAACATTTGGTCCAAGTTGAGAAGAAACAAACCAAACTTTGATTTGGTTCAATTATCGATGTCAGAAAATACAGGGAGAGCCCGGTGGAGCGTAAGAGATGCATGTTTCTCTGTGGACCGAACTTCTTTCTGTGTTTGTTCTCATCAAGCACTGGATATTTTAAAGTTAATGTTGATTTGTAGTATATAAATGTACATTTGCATTTTAAATAAATATTTTCTTTTGAAAAACTAAAACAGGTTTTCATCAGTTTATTAGATAATAGGATACTGTGCAGTATAGATTATGTTATCCCTGGTTATTACTATTATCATTATTATTATTGTTATTGTTATTGTTATCATTATTATTATTATTATTATTATTATTATATTCAGGTTGTTCTGCTGCCCCCTTGCGGCCAAATATCTGCTGAACAGACAGAAGGTCTTGATCCTGGATCAGTAACAGGAGACACTCACAGTCAGGACTCAGTGTTAAAGTGAAGATCTGGATTAATGATCATTATTAACTAAATATCATCCCGGTAAAAAAAGATCTGTGAACCGGAAACAGTTCATTTTCATGTGTATGAACTGGACTTTGAACTGGTTGTTCTCAAGACTGAACTGGTTCAACAGGGAGGAGGAGCCTGAGAACAGGGAAGTGTCAGACTCCATTTTCACCTGGATGAGCAGAAGGAAGAAAAGTGAGCAGGTGAGTGTGAACACAACTTTATGAAAGTTTTACTGTCTCACTCTCACACCTGCTGTTAACATCCATCTGCTGATCACAAGACTAAGTTTGTCAGTTCATACCTGGTGACAGACGTAGTTTCATGTGATCGGATCCCAGAGACAGATGTGAACAGCAGCTGTGGAACAAAGAGCCTCCAAAGGACTAATTAACAGAGTTAACTCACAGTTTCACTTTTTATCTGTTCATCACATCTGTTCATCAAGTGTTTAATAACAGAACGTGTTTTCAGAATCATACGTTACAGTCACATTAGCTGGCGTGTGTGTGTGTGTGTGTCTGTGTGTGTATGTGTGTCTCCTCGCTTGGTATTTTTGGGTGTGTTTCTTGACAGACCTGTTTGTCCTGATTCCTTTGAGCTCACAGTGTTTTTCCTTTCAGGCTGAAGATGAGTGGTTATGAGGAGGAAGAGGACAGAGCAGAGTCTCCAGGGTTCAGCTGTGTGTCTCTGAAGAGTGACATGTCCAAAGGAATTCCTCTCGACTTCAGTAAAGAACATGTACCCTCATACACAAAGTAAGAGACCTGCTACAAACATGTGAAGCTCAAAACTGAATCCTCAGAGAATGAACCAGTGAATGATGTGTTCTGAATAAAAACATGTTTGTGTTTGCAGAGGTCAGGACCACAGACTGAGAGCAAAGTCTCCAGGGTCCAGCTGTGTGTCTCTGAAGAGTGACCAGTCCATGAGACATCCTCCAGTCTTCAGTAATGAACCTGGACCCTCACACACAGAGTAAGAGACTGTTTCTACTGTGACCTGCTCTGAAGAGGATTTAGTTTCCTCTAGTGTGGCCCCTGCATTAGGACACAGCTTCATTGAAGTTGGTGATCCCCCCTGGATCTGGTTCACTGCCCACATCCTTCCACCAAATTTACTGGTAATCTGTTCAGTGGTGTTTTATAATCCCACTAACGAACAAACCAACCAACACACAAACATACTGGGTGAAAATAAAACCTCCTTGACAGAAGTAATGACAACCTGGTGCTGTGACATGTGAGTTATCAGGAAATGTCTTCACAGGGAGAGGAAGAGGAGTCATGTTTCTGAGGAGGAGCAGTCGTCCTGCTGTGCTTCGTGTCAGGACGTCCTGAAGGATCCAGTCTCCACCAGCTGTGGACACTGGTTCTGCAGACAGTGCATCACCCAATACTGGGACAAGTCTGGTTCTTCAGGAGACTCCTCCTGTCCCCAGTGTGGACAAAGATCCAGAACAGGAGCTGGAGCTCAGACAGCCGGTCAGAGCAGCACTGTACATGTGTCTGCTGATGTCTTCACTACTGACAGCACATGTGGTTTTGTTTTGTTCCTTCATACAACATCAACATTTAACATCGTTAGAAAAGCACAAAGTTAAAAAGCTTTTATTTTCTGTAGTTTTTCTGTATCTGATGAAAACAGATTCTCAGATTCTCTGTCTATCACATTGTTTCTTGTCTTTCATCAGATCGTGGTCTTGTTTTCTTTCAGCAGATCGTGGTCTGCAGGAGGTTTTAGATGAACATAAGCTCAGTCTGAGGAGGAGATGTGAACATGTGACTGAAGGAATTGATGAAACAGGAAGTAGAACCCTCCTCAACAGGATCTACACTGAGCTATACATCACAGAGGGACAGAGTGAAGAGGTCAATACTCAACATGAGGTGTGGCAGCTTGAGACGGCATCCAAGATGAAGAGCCTCCACGACACTTCCATCAAGGTCCACGACATCTTTAAAGCCTCCACTGACCAGCAGAGCAGCATCAGAGTCGTCCTGACCAACGGCGTCGCTGGTGTTGGAAAAACCTTCTCGGTGCAGAAGTTCAGTCTGGACTGGGCAGAGGGTTTAGAGAACCAGGATGTGGGTCTGCTGACTGTGCTTTCGTTCAGGGAGCTGAACCTGGTGAAGGACCAGCAGCACAGTCTTCTCACGCTGCTCCATGTTTTCCATCCAGCGTTACAGAAGCTCACGGCAGAGACGCTCGCTGTCTGTAAACCTTTGTTCATCTTTGACGGCCTGGATGAAAGTCGACTTTCTCTGGACTTCAACCACAGGGAGCTTGTTTCTGAGGTCACACAGAGGTCATCAGTCAACGTGCTGCTGACAAACCTCATCCGGGGGAATCTGCTTCCCTCGGCTCTCGTCTGGATAACCTCCAGACCTGCGGCGGCCAATCAGATTCCTCTGGCATGTGTTGACAGGGTCACAGAAGTACGAGGCTTCACTGATGCCCAGAAGGACGAGTACTTCAAGAGGACATTCAGGGATGAAGAGCTGTGCAGCAGAATCATCTCACATATCAAGACGTCCAGGAGCCTCCACATCATGTGTCAAATCCCAGTCTTCTGCTGGATCACTGCTACAATTCTGGAGCACATGTTGACCACAGACCAGAGAGCAGAGCTGCCCAAGACCCTGACTGACCTGTACTCACACTTCCTGATGGTTCAGACAAAGAGGAAGAACAACAAGTATGGTGAGGGACATGAGGCGACTCCACTGCATCTGACGAGAACGGACAGGGACGTTCTCCGGAAGCTCGGGAGGCTGGCACTTAAACATCTGGAGGAAGGAAACATCATGTTCTACCAAGAAGACCTGGAGCGGTGTGGTCTTAATGTCACAGAGGCCTCAGTGTACTCGATCTTCAGAAGAGAGTGTGTGATCTTCCAGAAATCAGTCTACTGCTTTGTTCATCTGAGCGTTCAGGAGTTTCTGGCTGCAGTCTACATGTTCCACTGTTACACCAAGAGGAACACAGAAGAACTCGACAACTTCTTGGGAACATATGGGAACACAGACAGTACTCTCTCCCTTGATGACCTCCTGAAGAGAACCATGAAGAAATCCCTCACCAGTACAAATGGTCATCTGGACCTGTTTGTTCGCTTCCTTCACGGCCTCAGTCTGGAGACCAACAGGAGAGTCTTAGGAGGCCTGCTGGATCGGACAGGGAAAAATCCAAAGATCATCCAGAGAGTCTTAGGAGGCCTGCTGGGTCGGACAGGGAACAATCCAAAGATCTTCCAGAGAATCATCAACAACCTGAAGGAGATGAAGAGTGATGACATTTCTCCTGACAGAAGCATCAACATCTTCCACTGTCTGACTGAGATGAACGACCACTCAGTTCATCAGCAGATGCAACAGTTCCTGACGTCAAAGAACAGATCGAAGGAGGAACTCTCTGAGATCCTCTGCTCAGCTCTGGCCTACATGCTGCAGATGTCAGAGGAGGTTCTGGATGAGTTGGACCTGAAGAAGTTCAACACATCAGACCAGGGTCGACTGAGACTGATCCCAGCTGTGAGGAACTGCAGGAAGGCTTGGTGAGTCCAGACATGATCAATAACATGTTCAATCAGTGGAGATGAGTCGTTCTTCAAATACACTCAGTGTTAAATGATTCTCATTGTTTGGGGCAGCATGGTGTTGCAGTGGTCAACACTGTTAGTGCAGCCTTTCTGTTAGGAGGAGGTACTCCTGGTGTCTGCAGGGTTTTCTCTGGGTTCTCCAGTTTCCTCCACAAACCCAAAGACATGTAAATCGGAGTTAGGTTGATTGGAGACTGAGATTCAGTGTCAGCTGAGATTGGCTCCAGGCCCCTGAGACCGCTAAAGGATAAGTGGCTACTGGCAGAAGTGTGTGTGTGTGTGTGTATCCGTAAATACTAATAAACACTCATGACTAGTTATCAGGACCTGATCAGCACATGAAGTCACTTAGTGTTGGTTTGATTCCACAGTTTATGAAGCTGCATTTAAACATCATGAAAATGACTCGTCAACATGTTGTGCTCAGTCCAACATGAGACGCTCACAGTCAGGACTCAGTGTTAAAATGAGCGACACGTAGACATGATCCGACCTTAGAACTCGATCTTTTTATGTGTGAACTGGCTCAACAACTGCTTCTGCAGATGGGCTCAGATTCAGATTTCACGTTCACATTTAGTTGTGTAAAGGTTTGGTTGTTTTTTTGATTTACAATAAGAAAAGAAAAAAGTTTTAAAAAAGAAAGAGCTAAGGCTCCAGTTGTTTAGGATAAAGGTTCTCAGAGGCAGACACATTTAGTTTCAATCTTAATAACTATCATTCGGACTTGTGATCAATAAAAAAACTAATGTTAAATGTTATATCCACCTTCTGTTATTTATCTTTCTGTTGCCACAACAATATACAGAGATAATGGGGATTTTTCAGGGATTTAGAATCGATAATTAATCAGATAAATCACAGCTTCTCTATGTTTAGGATGAGAATCACTAACTGTTCCTTTAAACTGAAGAAGCAGAACAGGAAATATTGTTTATTCTTCTTTCTGGTCAAACTAGAATAACCACCCTGTATTTGTACGCCAACGCCAACAAGTGCAGTGTCAGTCCCTCCAGGTTCCTGACATGTTGCCTCACAATAATATGAGGTTACTGTAACCTTTGACCTTTGACCACTGCAATCTAATCGGTTTATCTTCGAGTCCAACTGGTCAAAATGTCAAGAAATCCCCTAAATTGACAAAAAAAAGACAGAATTGAGACATCATCTTCAAGAGGACAGAAACATGTTGTGTGACCTTGACCTTTGACCTCTGACCACCTGAATCTAATGAGTTCGTCTGTCAGTCTAAATGAACGCTTGAACCAAATCTGAAAGGATTCTCTTGAGGAGTTTTTAACATGTTCTTGAGACAAAAGGGAATTTACCAGGGTGAGGGTCACATGATCACGTTTTGAATGAATGTTGTGTTGTCTGATTTAATTCTAACAGATATTTTCTTTAATTACAGACTCTGTGGTTGTGAACTCTCAGAGACTCACTGGGACGTCGTGGCCTCAGCTCTGAAGTCAGACCCCTCACATCTGAGAGAACTGGATCTGAGTGGAAACTCCCTGCTGGATTCAGGAGTGAAGCTTCTGTGTCCTGGACTGGAGAATCCAAACTGTCGACTGGAGACACTGAGGTCCTTGAATCCTTCTTCACTTTTCAGACTCTTTTTCTTATTGGGTCATTATTTATTTAAATTGTCTCAGTTCTGCTCTGCTCACTGTCCCTCAGTCATCAGTCACTCACCCAGCCTGTCAGTCACATCCACCTCATCAACTCCATTCACCTGCACTCACCTGCTCCTGATCACTAAGAAAGTGTCAGTAAATAACATGTGTACTGAGGCCGAGCACTCGTCCTCCTCAGGTTTTCAAAATAAGACACATTCTTATTGAAACACGATGGACAGTTGATAAGTATTGAAACAAACAGGAAGTCACTGTCAGGAGCCATCCCTACTTTAACCAGTGTTTAATTACACAAACCTGCACAGTGACCAATACACAGAGAAGAAGATGGTGAATGAAACAATGGTCCAACATGTCTGATCTGATATTTAGCTTCAGGTCACAGACTGGACTGAGGTCAGCAGCATGTTGAGAGACTGTGTTGACATGATGACCATCCCCAACAACAGCAGGACACATTCAAATATTTATATTTCTTAATTAAGAAATTCATTTATATTAATTCTTAATTATTATTATTATTTATTCAGGTTGGATCACTGCAGTCTGTCAGAGATCAGCTGTTCTTCTCTGGCTTCAGCTCTGAGGTCAAACCCCTCTCATCTGAGAGAACTGGATCTGAGTAACAACGCCCTGCAGGACTCAGGAGTGAAGGAGCTCTGTGGTTATCTACAGAGTCCAACCTGTCGACTGGATACTCTGAGGTTAGTTCAATGACTGATTTTTGGATATCTCATATCTATAATACAGCATTTATACCCAATTGATCTCATTTAATTATAATTTAACATAATTCCTCTTCATATATAACTTCCAATCATTAATTAATCTTTGACATCTTAAATATTCAACTAGTTGTTAAAACACATCTGAGTTTAGTTCTGGATTTCCTAAACTGATCTGCAAGACAGAAACCGGGTCTAAATAATATATTTTTACTGAATCAGGACTCGTTTTTAGTCCAACTTGTCTGATTTCATATTTATATTCCATGTCATGAGTCTGTGCTCACATGATTATTTGTTTGCAATTTTCACTCAGGAACTCAGTTTAATTTACATTGAAGTTGTATCCTTTATTCAGGTTGGGGGACTGCAATCTGTCAGAGATCAGCTTTTGTTCTCTGACTTCAGCTCTGAGGTCAAACCCCTCTCATCTGAGAGAACTGGATCTGACTAGAAACAACAACCTGCAGGACTCAGGAGTGAAGGAGCTTTGTGGTTTTCTACAGAGTTCAACTTGTCGACTGGAGACTCTTCGGTCAGACATGTTTTATTGTTAAAGGTTCAGTGTGTAAAATTTAGTGACATCTAGTGGTGAAGTGTCATGTTGCAGCTGAACACCCCCCCCCCCCCCTTTCCAGACATGAAAGAGAACTTGTTGAAGCTTCAGTTGTCATAGAAACTCAAAAGGTTTAGTTGGTCCAGTCTGGGCTACTGTACAAAACATGGCTGCCTCTGTGGAGAGGTCCTGCTCCTGATGTTAATATAAAGCTTGTCAATATAATGTCGTTAAATATACATTTCTCATTTTAGGGTAAACATAACAACAATTTGTTTACAACCGGTTCAGGACACAGCAGCTTCTCACTGGTATTAATCAGCAACATCACATCTCCCTGATCCTTGCTTCTCTCCATTGGCTCCCTGTCCATTTTAGAATTGATTTCAAGATTTTACTGATCACCTTTAAATCATCTGGCCCCAAACTACATCACAGAATTATTTAGCCCGTATGTTCCTGCAAGCAGACTTAGATCCTCAGGTGGATCCTGCTGTTCCAAAGTCCAGGTTGAAAACTAAACCGTGATCTTGCCTTTACCATCAGGGCCCCTCAACTTTGGAACAGCCCCCTGAGAAGATAAGGCAGAGTCAGTGATTTCTTCTAAATCACTTCTTAAAACCCTTTTTTATAGACTTTTTACTTGTTCATTTATCTATATAGTAATTTTACTGCTTTTATGTGTTCAATTTTTTATTTACTTTTCTTGCTTTGCTGTCAAAGCACTTTGTGAACTCTGTTTTTAAAAAGTACTCTATCAATGAAGTGTAATATTATTCATTCAGGTTGGATAATTGCAGACTGTCAGCGATCAGCTGTTCTTATCTGGCTTCAGCTCTGAAGTCAAACCCCTCTCATCTGAGAGAACTGGATCTGAACTACAACTACAAGCTGCAGGACTCAGGAGTGAAGGAGCTGTGTGGTTTTCTACAGAGTCCAACCTGTCAACTGGAGACTCTGAGGTCAGTTCACTGACTGACTTTTTTAGATCTCATGTCTATAAAACAGCATTTATAACCAATTGATCTCATTTATTTCTAATTTAATATAATTCCTCTTCATACATAATGTGATTCCATTCATTAAATAATCTGTGACATTTTAAATATTCAGCTACTTCTTTAAAAATATCTGAGTTTAGTTCTGGATTTCTTAACTGATCTGCAGGACAGAGACCGGGTCCAAATAACCTATTTTTACTGAATCAGGACTCGTTTTTAGTCCAACATGTCTGATTTCATATGCATCTTCCAAGTTATGAGTCTTTGTGACATGAATATTTGTATGTTATTTTCACACATGAAATCAGTTTGATTTACAGTTTAGATGTATCTTTTATTCAGGTTGCAGAGCTGCAGACTGTCAAAGATCAGCTGTTCTTCTCTGGCTTCAGCTCTGAGGTCAAACCCCTCTCATCTGAGAGAACTGGATCTGAGTGCTGACAACGACCTGCAGGACTCAGCAGTGAAGAAGCTGTGTGGTTTTCTACAGAGTCCAACCTGTAGACTGGAGACTCTGAAGTCAGGCAACATGTTTTATTGTTAAAGTTAATTGTGTAGAATTGGGTGACATCTAGTGGTAAAGTGTCATGTTGCAGCTGAACACCCCCCCTTCCAAATATGGAAGAGAACCTGTGGTAGCTTCAGTTATCATAGAAACTCAAAAGGTTAAGTTGGTCCAGTCTGGGCTACTGTAAAATACATGGCTGCCTCTGTAGAGAGGACCCACTCCTGAAATAATTGAGTTTAATATAAATGTCTCATTTTATGGTAAAGAAAACAACACATAGTTTCAGACCAGGTCAGAACACAGCAGCTTCTCACTGGTATTAAACGGCAACATCACATCTCCCTGATCCTTGCTTCTCTCCATTGGCTCCCTGTCCGTTTTAGAATTGATTTTAAGATTTTACTGATCACCTTTAAAGCATCTGGACCCAAACTACATCTCAGAATTATTGAGCCTGCATGTTCATGCACGCAGCCTTAGATCCTCAGGTGGATCCTGCTGTTCCAAAGTCGAGGTTGAAAACTAAACGTGACCGTGCATTTACCATAAGGGCCCCTCGGCTTTGGAACGGCTCCCTGGGGAGATAAGACAGAGTCAGTGATTTCTTCTAAATCACTTCTTAAAACCCATTTTTTTAGACTTGCTTTAATGTGAAGTTGTATTTTCACTGCATTTCTATCATTTCACCTTCTTTTTACTTGTTCATTTAGCTCTTTTGTCATTTTACTGCTTTTATGTGTTCAATTTTTTATTTACTTTTCTTACTTTGCTGTCAAAGCACTTTGTGAACTCTGTTTTTAAAAGTACTCTTTCAATGAAGTGTATTATTATTTATTCAGGTTGGATCATTGCAGACTGTCAGAGATCAGCTGTTCTTATCTGGCTTCAGCTCTGAGGTCAAACCCCTCTTATCTGAAAAAACTGGATCTGAACTACAACTACAAGCTGCAGGACTCAGGAGTGAAGGAGCTGTGTGGTTTTCTACAGAGTCCAACCTGTCGACTGGAGACTCTGAGGTCAGTTCACTGACTGACTTTTTTAGATCTCATATCTATAATACAGCATTTATTCCCAATTGATCTCATTTAATTCTAATTTAATATAATTTGTGTTCATACATAACGTGATTCCATTCATTAAATAATCTGTGACATTTTAAATATTCAGGTACTTGTTAGAAAACAACTGAGTTCAGTTCTGGATTTCCTAAACTGACCTGCAGGACAGAGACCGGGTCCAAATAATCTATTTTTACTGAATTAGGACTCGTTCTTTGTCCAACGTGTCTGATTTCATATTTATCGTCCATGTTATGAGTCTGTGTGACATGAATATTTGTATGTCAGGGAGAGCATGGCCTAGGGGATAGAGTGGGTGTTCTGCAACAAGAGGGTTGCTGTTTCGAATCCCACTCTTTCCCATCTGCATGTTTAAGTGTCTTTGGCAAAGACACTGAACGCCACAAAATGGCCCCTCATTAATGTTGAGTGTACTAAAAATGTAAGTTGCTTTGGACAAAAGCGTCAGCTAAGTGACATGTATTGTAATGTTATTTTCACACATGAAATCAGTTTAATTTACAGTTTAGATGTATCCTTTATTCAGGTTGCAGAGCTGCAGACTGTCAAAGATCAGCTGTTCTTCTCTGGCTTCAGCTCTGAGGTCAAACCCCTCTCATCTGAGAGATCTGGATCTGAGTGGTAACAACGGACTGCAGGACTCAGCAGTGAAGGAGCTGTGTGGTTTTCTACAGAGTTCAACCTCTAGACTGGAGACTCTGAAGTCAGGCAACATGTTTTATAGTTAAAGGTTCAGTGTGTAGAATTGGGTGACATCTAGTGCTAAAGTGTCATGTTGCAGCTGCCCCCCCCCCCTTCCAAACATGGAAAAGAACCTGTGGTAGCTTCAGTTATCATAGAAACTCAAAAGGTTAAGTTGGTCCAGTCTGGGATACTGTGAAAAACATGGCTGCCTCTGTAGAGAGGACCCGCTCCTGATGTTATTATAATGTAGTTCAATATAAAAGACTCATTTTATGGTAAAGAAAACAACACATAGTTTCAGACCAGTTCAGAACACAGCAGCATATCATTAGTATTAAACGGCAACATCACATCAACCTGATCCTCGCTTCTCTCCATTGGCTCCCTGTCTGTTTTAGAATTGATTTTACTGATCACCTTTATAGCATCTGGACCCAAACTACATCACAGAATTATTCAGCCCGTATGTTAATGCACGCAGCCTTAGATCATCAGGTGGATCCTGCTGTTCCAAAGTCAAGGTTGAAAACTAAGCGGTGACCGTGCTTTTACCACAAGGGCCCCTTGGCTTTGGAACGGCCCCCTGAGGCGATAAGGTAGAATCATAGACTTATTTTAAATCACTTCTTAAGACCCGTTTTTATAGACTTGCTTTTATGTGATGTTGTGTTTTTACTGTGCTTTTATCATTTCACCTTCTATTTACTTGTTCATTCAGCTCTTTTGTCATTTTACTGCTTTTATGGGTTCAAGTTTTTGTTTACTTTTCTTGCTTTGCTGTCAAAGCACTTTGTTTACTCTTTGTTTTTAAAAAGTACTCTATCAATGAGGTGTATTATTATTTATTCAGGTTGGATCGTTGCAGACTGTCAGAGATCAGCTGTTCTTATCTGGCTTCAGCTCTGAGGTCAAACCCCTCTCATCTGAAAAAACTGGATCTGAGCTACAACTTCAAGCTGCAGGACTCAGGAGTGAAGGAGCTGTGTGATTTTCTACAGAGTCCAACCTGTCAACTGGAGACTCTGAGGTCAGTTCACTGACTGTCTTTTGTAGATGTCATATCTATAAAAAAAACATCTGAGTTCAATTCTGGATTTCCTAAACTTTCTGCAGAACAGAGACTTGGTCCAAATAATATAATTTTACTGAATCTGGACTCGTTTTTAGTCCAACATGTCTGATTTAATATTTATCTTCCATGTTATGAGTCTGTGCTAACATGAATATGTGTCTGTTATTTTCACACATGAGCTCAGTTTAATTTACAGTTAAGTTTTATCCTTTATTCAGGTTGAAGATCTGCTGTCTGTCAGAGATCAGCTGTTCTTCTCTGGCTTCAGCTCTGAGGTCAAACCCCTCTCATCTGAGCGAACTGGATCTGAGTTACAACCACCTGCAAGACTCAGGAGTGAAGGAGCTGCTTGATCTAAAGCAAAGTCCAACCTGTCGACTGGAGACTCTGAGGTCAGTAGATAGTTGGATATTCCACTCTGCTTTCATCAGTATTTTACTAAAAAAAGTCAGTATCACAGATCCAGGGTCTGTGCTACCAAGCAGGATTTGTGGTTATCAGGTTATCTTCAGGTTTAGTTTTTTCAGTGCTACGAAGCTCGTCCACTTCTTAACGAGGTAAATCACCATGGTAACTTACGATGAACGGCTAACCTGCTCCAGGTTAAGTTGGAGATCAACCCGTATAGAAGCTCCGCCCACTGACCACAGTGACTCTACACTGTTGTGTGGTGCACACTCTCCTTACAGGGACGGATAAGGGAAGTTTAAATCAACGTCTGGTTGGTTCAGTTGATCTCTAACTCACCCAGAACATCTCAATCTCTCCAGACTCATCCTGTCACCAAAACGTCAGATGCACTCAGTCAGAGGTTTCCACCACAGTGTGGGTCCTCAGGGTCAGTGAGACAGTGTGTGTCAAACTAAAGCTCATTATAGAGGACACATCCTGGGTTTTAAACGTTTCTCATCAAAATCTTCTTCTCTTCCACTCGTCTTGTGAGTAAATAACAGATTCAGATCTCGTGGCCTCGAGTTATTTATCTCATTCACACACGTTATTATATCGTGGTCATATAATATATTTTTACCAAATGCCACCAGGGGGCGCTGTAACTTACACATTGAAACAATCACAGATGTTTTACCAGCTGTTCTTCCTGCATTTAGCAGCTGTGACTGAGTTTCTTTTGTTCTGTATCATGTGTTTGTTCTCCTCTGATTTTTATTATAGAACAGTTTGATCCTGGTTGTGAAATATGAGGCTCTGCTGTCATTCAAACTGTCCATGTCTGTGATTGGTCATACACAGTAAACCCCGCCCATTTTATGTGCACGGGCTGACACAGTGAAACATGGCTTCACCTGTAACAGCAGTAAATCCACCTCTCAGGTGTCCACTCTGCACTTTGACATGCAGAGGACACACACTGAGCTCTTAGCATGTTCATTCCAACACGTGAACATGAAGCAGAGAGGAAGCTGCTCCACCTCTGAACAGGACTGAAGTCCCTGCTGCTCTTTCTACTGGATGTGCTGCATCACTGACTCACAGCTGATGAAGTGAGTCTCTGTATCACTGATGTCTTCTTCTCTCAACAGATGGTGATCTTTGTGGAGAGTGTGAAGAGGACAGTGTGTGTGGATGGAGGCTGAGCTGTGTCCTGAGGATCCAGAGGCTTAAGCAGCAGCAGCTTGTGTGTAGAGCGGCTCTGACTGGGCCTTGTTGCTGGGAGGCAGAGTGGAGACAGAGCTCCAGAGGAATCAGAGGAGGTGAGCTGCTCTGAGATCAGCTGTCACACAGTGTCCAGTCCTTCATCCTCCCTGTGTGTTCCTGTGGATGTGACACAGCATCATCAGTGGATCTACTGCTGCTCTGTCCTTTGACTCAGTGTCTGCAGACACACTCACACTCCTCCACTCTTTTATTCACTCACATATTGTGAACACAAACATACTCAGCAGATTATTTGTTCACGATTGTTCACGACAACATGACTGCAGATCAACACTTTTCTAAATCTGTATTGAAGTCATTTAAAACCTGTGGAGTCTTTACCTCATTTGTCTTGTGTTTTATCGGTCTTATATGTTGAAAAATGTAGTAACTGAAATAAAAAGATACCAAACATCAGCAAGGTGAAACTTGACAATCTGACATTTAAAACTAGCCACAGTAGCCGAGGACTCTGAAGGATTCAGGCACGTTCATCGTATCGTAGAAATAGTTAATTTGCAGTTAAATGATGGAGACGAATGAATCAGAAAACACGTCACTGATTTATTCAGAGAGGAAGAGAGAAATCGTTCATGAGAACTGAGACCTTTGGAGATACTTGGTATATAAAATATAGAAATTTAATTTAATGAAGAATTTAAACATATATAAATTAAACTAAACTGGAACTAAAAACCTTAAATCGGGCTCACTGGATAAGCAGCATATGGAGAAATTCCTCTGGAGGAGAAAAGAAAAACCAGACATGACGTGTGACGTTCTTAGAAAAACACAGATTAAAATTTATTCAGCATTTAACATTTCACAAGACATCATCGTCATCGTCATACGTCAGACGTCATTTGCTTATAAATTAAACTCATCAAATCGTTTGATTAGTCTCAAGTATTCACACGTTATTGACAATTTCATTTTTTTTTAAGGGGGCAACAGTTAACATGTACATATGTGCAAGAGTAAAGTCATCTTATTAAAATGATCAGTCAACACAACTCGTTTTTTCAGTTCAAAACATCCGTCCGAGCTGCTCGTGGCGCTATTTATACTTTTTACTTTTACTACTCGTGGTAATTTGAGGAAAAAATTATACAACAAAAAATAAAACAAATTATAATTCTGGTCCATCAGTTTATGAAAATCCCCCCCCATCACAATGAGTGTTGCTGGTGAAGTTGGTTTGAAATCCCATTCCCAGTCCAGCAGCTATTTTTAGAGCCGACTGTGATAAGAACCAAGGCCGCTGTGAAATACTCAGAGGTAGTGAATACTGTAACACGCTCAACAAACCAAATAACAATAAAAACACCAAACAAACACCACA
>CM028859.1:3544336-3559278 GCA_016801935.1 Platichthys stellatus
AATATGATAAAAGCCACATGTTTCACCTCATTTTTAAATCAGCAGAGGTCAAGTTGTTGCACTGTATGTGTGTGACATGTCTATAGGGTCTATAAAGCTGGAGAAATTGTGTTGTCAGTAACACACTCAGCAGGGTGTGAGCGGGTCCGGCTGTTCGGACTCACACACCATGATGAGGCCGGTCTGGGGGTCAGCGGGCAGGGGGGGTGCTCGGCCGGTGAACAGGTGCTTCAGCTCGATCCTGTGGCTACAGGGTTTCCTCAGTGCTCCTGCACTCGGTGGTTCCACACACAAACATGCATGATGAGAACAACACGTTTAAATAATTTGAGCAGGTGGCGGTGAATTGGAAACAGGCCTGATGAATTAAACACTCTCTTATCTTTCGTGTCTTTTCACTGAACAATGAGGTTATAATTAAAGCTGAGAAGCAGCGTTGGTCATATCTGGGGAGAGCTCATTTTAAAGCTGCCTCACTCTGATCAGGTTCCTTTATCTTTCCTCTAAGAGCAGTTTTTATAATGGGCTCTTGCCGGTGGATATATTTTCTATATTATGAAGCATTCCTTTATTTTTTTTCATTTGAATCTCATAAAAAAATTAAATCCCATCCATGCGCAGCACCTGTTAGTATAGCTGCAGGCTCAGTTTGTATGTGACTGGAATAGATAGGAAGGAGAAGTCTATAGATTAAAAACAGCAAAAGGGTCTCAGGCTGTGTTCACACAACACTTTCATTAGAAAATGGCTTTTTCAAACCAAAACAATCTTTGTCCACGTGAGCATCTCTGGTTTCAGATCAGCTTTAATCCCTTGCGTCCACACAAACCTGCCTGAATATCCCTCCACCTCTCACATACACCGGGCCTGTGTGTGCTGGTGCAGACAGGAAGCTGGTCAGTTGCAGAGAGAGCGAAGCAACAAATGAGTAACTGCTCGTCGCCTACACAACTCAGAATTCAACCACACAACAGCTGTTTGAAAAGACAACAGGGTCATCGACGCTTGCAACTGATCGCCCGTGTTGTTCTTCACTGGTTGCTGATGCTGGTTGTTTTTGGCTTCACGTGATCGGAGCCTGAGGAATGATAGGAGGCTATGCTGCGAATGAGAAGACCCCAAAAAGTAAAGGATTGTGTGTCTACGTTCCCTTTCTGCCCGTTTCCAAACTTCTCAGTTGTAGTAGTGTGGACACCAGGAGTCAACGTGGCAGAGCTGATGTTGTTAAAAACTAACATGTATTTCCCTCTTTTACTCGTTTGCTGCTGTGAACACATGCAACATCACAGAGCTTCCAGCATGATACTGGGATTCAGTTCTTCTTTGCACCATCGGCTTCATATGAGTCCACCTACCTGGTTCCAGGAAGACGGAGACTTTATCTTGTGTGTGTAGTTAATGTACGTGTGTGGGTGAAATTGAGGGATTGTGTTAAAGAGCATTTGTTGCAGCTTCTGCACATTATGATTTCGTCAATCCATTCCCTTTATCTTGATCCAGGAAAATATGATCAGAATTCAATTTTACACACCAGGGATTCTCCAAGCGGTAGCAGAGGACGAGGGTTGAGAAAAGGTGCAGTTTTTCATCTGAAGCCTCAAAAGTGAAGCTGCAGGCTCCTCAGCCAATTCCCCTCCCACATAGACACACACTGCACAGCCTCTTAACCTTAACCCCCCGTCTCCAGCTTGGTGTAAATCCGCCACATCTAAAGAGGAATGGTGAAGAGGAGCAGAGGGAGGCTGGACAAACTTCCTCTGCATCAGCCTCCTTTGTTGCAAGAAGAAGAGATTTCCACCGTGATTTGTTCCGGGAAATATTGCTGCACACTTTTTGCCTTCAGGGCTGGAAAAAACACAATCGGCACCGGGATGGTGAAGAATGGCACTGAGGGGACAGGAGGGCTTTTTTCTTTGTTGCCTCTTTCTCCAGAAGGAAAATCATATTTTTCTATTAGCCGTTGCTCAAAATGTGAGAATTTATTTTCGTAAAAGAATCCAGCGCCATGGTACTATGGGTTCATAAGCCAGTGATAATTGAATCTATATGAAATCCAGGCTCATCCGTTGTCGGACCTTTGTTGGCTCTGCGAGGTCCATGAGATCTTTGTGGAGATACTTTATGATTCCATGGAGGGATTAGACCTTCACGCTTCTTTTATCTTTCTGAATAAATAATTCTCTTTTATTAATAGCACAGATTTTCCACCGGTGTCTCTCTCCGTGTTTAATCTGCTGAACATGAAATGATAAATCAGACAATGATTTCCTGTCTCCTGCACCTTCCCCCCCCCCCAGTCTTTCTCCACCTTCCCAGACACAGCTGTGGGTTTTATCTGCATGTCGATGTCAGTGCGCTGCAACAGACTCAATGTGGTGTTGGATCGTGAGATGGAGATATTTACGACTGAGGAACACTTCTTTATCTCGTCCATCTCTGCGGTCCATGGTTTTTACTCTTTGGTGTGATTACTGTTGTCAAATGCTGCAGTAATTCATCCCCCTCTGTTGAACTGAAGGGAATCAGATACTCTTTGTGGTTTAGACGGATGAAATAGGTGGATGTGTACAGTGTCTGCCAAAATATTGCATTGATTTTGGCAGTAAACTCACTTAGTACTTAGAGGCCTTGCTTAGAATTGAACTGTTTTGCACAGTTTCAATGAAAGCTTGAAGACTCTTCTTCCTACTGCAAATCACGACCTGGACATTTTTCAGGATCTGGGGTCTCAGATCCCGGGGGGCGTGTCGGGTGCTGCCTCAGCACTCTTCTGGAGGGTGGTGCTGCAGACATGCAGCTCTGCTGTAGCTGAGCCAGTCGATTCCTCGGAGAGCACTAAGCTTCGTGTTGGAGCAGATGCTTTTCATGTGGCTCAGTCTATAGCAAAAGCACAATCAATATAAATAAAGGGCAGCTGGGATGACAGGTGGGTTATATTATTGGTTAAAAGAGGAAGCTCGTGAAGAAACAATTAAGAGCAATAAATCTTTTTATAGTCTTGAGTTGGTCGATATTCATGCTGTAATGTGAGTTACATCTAAAACAAGTGAAATATACAAATGGGTCAGAAGGTCTCATGTGAAAATTGCTTTGTACTGTATTCAGAATAACCAGTAGTGCTGCAGGTGAATTGGTTTAAGCTGTTTAATCTGTTTAAACCTCCGGCTTTGTTCATGATTTGTGCTTTCAGAGTTATTTGTGTCAAATGTGATGCTCTGAATACAAATGAGGCAGAAATAGACCATTTATTTATTGGCCTGCCCCAGTTAACGAAGGACTAAACTGTCCTGGTTTACAAACTGGTACATTCTGCGGCTTTTTTCACGTTGCTTTCTAAATAGTTATGTTTTTTTTTACCAGAAGTGATGAAACCTGTCTGCACTCTGTAATTCCATGTGTGAGATTTTGGTTCTAACACCACCAAAATAACCTTATGTGTATAATTAACACCTACATGGAAGCCTAAAGGAAAAAAGTTTCACACTTCTGCCGCTTGTTAGTCCAAAAATGTGGAATAACAGAAGAAGGATAGAGAATCTTTTATGGTTGAAGTTATTCAAGGGCTCACTTCAAATGCTTTTATTTGTTTAATTTATTTCATATATAAATTTGTCCATTATCTATACTGCTTGTCCCTTGGGGGTCCGGGGCGGGGGCTGGAGCCAATCTTAGGTCAGATGTCAATCACACTGCCAACATACAGAGAAACACAACTGTTCATGTCCACATCTACACCTACAGATAATTTACAGTCCCCAATTAACCTAATGTGATTCTCATCGTCTTTGAGCCGTGAGAAGAAGCCGGAGCATTAGGATAACCCCCCCGCAGTAATCGAAAGGCCCCGGCAGGTTGTTGGGTTCGAAGCCAGCGTCAGTTCTTGGTCCTAGTAGCAAATATTCAAACAAGAACTTAGAAGGTCACATTGGAAAAGGGTTCCATGTTTTGTAGATCAGGTCTGTGGCAAGGATCAGAGCAGGACATGATGGGGGGGGGGGGGGGGGGGGGGGGGGGGGGGGTGCATATGGAAGCCTTGGAATTCAGGGGTCAACGGGTATTGAATGATATGACATGCTGCCCCCTATGTGAGAGAATAGGGAAACCAAATAGCCTCGCACGCACATGCACACGCAGAGGGTCACCACAAGGCTGGATCCCTGTTACCTTACCCACCTCCTCCTCCCCCATAACAACCCCCATTCGAGTATCACTTACACACATAATCAATACAGGCTCTCTGCTGTTATTGATCCGCGTGCTGTGTGTACACAGCTGCCGAGCCCAGACTGCGGCCTCCTGCCTGGAATCATGAAGCCAGAAAAAGACACTTGATCACCTGCACCACCTGGTTCTTCTCCGTCCTCCGTGATGCATCGAGCTCGGGCAGATCAAAGCAGAATACGCACATCAAAGACTCTTACTCTGTCCTAGGAGCATTGATCAGTGTTTGTCCGAGAATCTATTTGTCACAGGTCATTGACTCTCTTTCACCACGTGATACATGCACACTCTGGAATTGTAACTGGACAGTCTAAACAGAGACTGATGATTAATTACTTTTTGATTAGATAACAAAAAGTTAGGGTCAGTTGATTGAATGCAAGGTTCTTTTGTCACCTGACTGGCTGCACAGATCGATCAATGAAAGGCTGATTAATGGCTAATTGTGAGGTAATGGTGAAGTTGATTGATGGATCTTAAGCTGAGAACCATCTGTTTTAAATTGGAAGGCACCAAAAGACAGATTTAATATCTGTTTTGCCGTGGCTCACATATCTGTTCATCTTATCGGCTTAGCGTGTGTATTGTTGAGGGCCTCAGGAAGTGCAGTGTTGATTTCAGTGCGATTTTGACACGTTAAATAAGAATCCATTTTGAATTAACAACCAGTGCTCTGTAGTAGGAGTTTTAAAAAGAAACACAGGCCAGGATTAAAACTACCCACTCCAAACAGGCAGGTTAAGAAGAGGCACTGCTCTACTAAAGAAAATACAGATGTGTATTCTCTTCAAGCAAAGCTGTTGCTTCCCCTTCTAACGTGGTTTGGTCTAAATAAATCAACCTGTTGATGTGATTATTGCTCACTCTGAGGCTGATTGCCTGGAGGCTGTTGTGGAGCTTGGTGATTGGAGTGAATATTGCCTGGAGATCTTTGCCTGTAATGACAACAGACCGTAACTGCATCCATGGAATTCAATTACCTTTAATTGTACCTTCCCCACTTGGACATATTACCCTCTGTCAGAGCCGATCACTATAATAAAATGAAATCAAGTATGATGCGTTTGCCTCTGATTGATTCATGCATAGATTGACCTGACTTGCTTCGGCGTAATTACATTTTTGCAGACATTATAGGTTCTCAAGGTTTCAGGTGTGGTATTGACAGTTCGTCTTCTAGATCAAAACCGACTCCAGGATTAGAGAGAATCGTTCGGTCTTGTTGGGCGATTAATGGAGGCTGCATCCTTTTCCTGAAGGTTGGATTTCAAATGTTGCAGAGAAGAGGATCAGCGTCTTCGAGCCACACAGCATAACCCCCCAAAGACTGGAGCTCAGTCCCGACATCAGCACTTTTCTTTTTTGTTCCCCCGCTCTCATCTCTCAAGGCTTGATTAAGGAGGAAGTAGAATAAGTTTGAGGGCAATTATTCACCTTAGAAATAAAATATTTTTTGACTGAAAGGCCACCACATTCAGTAAATTCATGATAAGTGGAAACAACTCTCGGCAAATTAAATTAACTGGTTTGAATACAGTGTAGTTTTTTTTCTGAGAGATGCTTTCAGAGCAAAATGGTTTCAAGGTTCTTTACTTTCCAAGGCTTTTATCAGGACGTTGCATTTTCCTTCGCCAAGGAGGTTATGTTTTCACTGTCCTTTGTTTTTCTGTCAAGGTAAAACACACATTAAATCTCACAGTGGATCCAGATAAACGTGTGGATTCGGGTATCTGTGAAGATTCCCAGTCATCCAGGTCATAACTCGCACAGACTCCTGGTCAAACTGGATTTTATAGATGGCTGCAGTTTGGGCTGTTTAATTGTCTTCTGAAAATATACAGAAAGATTGGATTTGCGTGTTTCTGCATCTCACAAGTCTTCAAACTAATCACTGTACTTGTTCAACTGGTTGTACTGGTTGTGTTCCTCCACCTCATCCTCAGACAGTAGACACTTTGGTCCCATGTCCTGGCTTTATTGGATTTTTGTGCCGGGTCAGGATTATGTGTTTCACCTCACGTCACAATGTTACTGTGGAGCCACGATCAGATTAAAGTGGCTAATAAGACTTTCCCGACCACACACACAGACACCCTGACACACACACACACCTGTGCTGTGGTGGTAGTTCCCATCACATCTGAAAAAGGCAGAGGTGCTGGTGTAAGCACTTCAGCAGGGGTCACCCATCGTGGGGCTCAAGGACGTAACGGTAATGTAATCTCAGCTGTTAATAGGACTCAGGGAGGGAATGATAGGCTATAAGAGTGGGAAAGCACTGTTACCTGATAGTGGCCACTTATATGCACCACAGGGCATGTGCACACACACAAACACACACACACACACACACACAGACACACACACAGAAAGACAGCAAGACACATATTTCCCTCTATCTGTAGCATCTGTGCTTTACGGTTGTGTTCTATCAACACTGTCGTCTCATTAGAAAACACTTTAAGTGAAGCTATTTGCTTTAAGTCTTAACTTTTCATTCTGATTTGACATTCAGAGGTTACAGCAGCGTGTGTGTGTCTGTGTGTGTGTGTGTGTGTTCATCTTTACAGTGATCACAGTCAGTGGGGATCAATGAAGAGCGGATACGGGCTCTGATCAATATTTATCCAGGAAGAGCGAGGAGAATAGACTCCCTGTCTGTCTGCCTGCTTGTCGTCTGCAGGTCTGTCTGCCTGCGCCGGGCTTCACCGTCTCTGTAACACGAGTCCACCTCAGAGTCTCTGTTGACACAGATGCTGGAGAGAGAAAGTCGTTTTCATCCCTCGGTATCTTGGATCGGTGACTGTGACTCGTGGTGTCGAGGTGACGTGAGGGAGGAGAGTGTGAGAGCACAAGAAGATGCATCTTCAATTTCAATTTCCACAGCGGGAGACCAACGTGTCACTGGAGCTTCTGGAAAGAAAGAATCTGTTCTGCTGGCTTTGGTTTCGCTCGCTCGCCCCATGTCCCTCTTTGTCTCCGTCAGTTTCCCTCTCTCTCTGTGTCTTCCACTCTGTCTGTATTGGAAGGGACATGCCTAGTAATAAGTCAAACATGAATATGTGACTTCTGAAAACCTTTGACCTGTAGTCTGAATCACAGTGCTGACACAGTCGTCATCGTTAGTGTTTCCCTTCCATCGATGAGATTTAATTGGCTTATGCCTGCTAGTATTTGTTCAAATTCAATTTTGATGGTGACTGCACCACTGCTTGAAAAGTTCTTTCAACTTCGACCACACGCTGCACAAGCAAGGAAACACAATTAACCACATTCAGAGTAAACAGTCATCTGCATCTTGTGTTGATACCAATAGAACCGGTGTGTTTTCGAGGAAGAGAGAGAAGTGTCGGACCGTAAGTCAAGATCTTAAAAATAGGATATATGTTCATTATGTCATTTAATTTTATTTACATTGATGCCAATAGGCTATGTATTTTAGAATCTGCACATTAAAACGTACAGTAATTTAAATGGAATGTTCCCTTTAGTACTATCTGTAAAAATTATTACTTTACTTTTAAGTACCTTCTTCTTTAATCTCACATGATGACCGTTATTTAGTTCTTTAAAAACGAGTCTTTAATGTGGTAGACAACTCATCTTCATATATTAATCCAGCGTGTATTTCTTCACCTTGAGTCTAATTCGTTTGTATTGTCTTCTTTCCTGTTCAAAGCTTCATCGCTCATTCAGGGACTTCTCTGTTTTGTCAGGCGGAGACAAACACATTAGCAGCTCCTCCTCGAACCAGATCCTTCCAGAAAGCTCCTGATAACACCATGTAAAAACATGTTCACTTATAGTCTGCTGGGAGGCTTGTGTCCCTCGTCTCCGTCACCGGGGGAAAAGGATTTACTCCAACATCTGAGGATGGGAATGTTGGACAAGGTATTACAGGGCGCCTCTGTTATCCTGCTTGTGGTGTGTGTTTATCGTGTTCTCCTGCAAAACCCTTTCCACCAGCTCCAGCAGGTTTAAAGCCGTTTGAGTTGTCGGGTTCAGGGGGTTAATTCGGCGCTTGTGTTCTTCTCCCATTGAGCGTCTCCTTCCAGCTGTTTCTGGCTATTGGCAGTCGGCTCCTAAAGCTCTTACATCAGCCCTCGCTGGCTCGCTGAACTGTGGAGCTGGCAAAACGCGAAGGGGAGGAGGTGCTGCAGGGGAGCAGGAGGTGGTGCCGGGCGGCTGAGGGTTTTCTCCTCTAAAGAAGACCCCCTGTAGCTGCGGAGATAACACGGTGATAGTGTGTGACTGAGAGGCAGAGCAGCTGGGTACCTGGGTTCACTGTGGAGCAGCAGATAAGACAAATAAAAGCAGCACGTTTGGAGAGGAGTGCATTTGAAGGGGTTGAGTTGTGCGGCAGCAGCAGACTTGGAATGTGTACCAAAGCAGCTGGTGATTGTATGTGTGTGTTTGTGCGAGTGTGCACGTGTGTGCGTGTGTGTGTGTGTGTTCAAACCTCAGTAACAGAACACAACAGACAAAGCTAAATCAAACTGCTCCACAATTTTTTTCCATTTTCTTTGTCTTCTTACTTTTATGTGATACAAATTAATTTCCGCCATCTCAATGAAGCTAACATTAAAAATACATAAGAGTTTATGTTAGGAGCCCAACAGATAATTCCTGGGCTGGTATTATTGATCGATAATGTCTTTTCATTTATGTCTATGTTGTTATGTGGTTATATCAAGATATCAAACTGTGCTATTATATGAACTGTTACTGTCAATTCTGAATGAGAAGACTTCAGTTTACCTCTTTTACACCAAAGTTTGTGTTTTTTTAATCATATATGAACCTGCCAAAAAAGGCGAGTGACCCCTGAGTCACCTTCGACGTCACCAATGCACAAACTATGCTGGTTATATACGCGCCAACGCCAGGGAGTTCTATTTGTGTCATGCCAGAAAAGGTGCAGCAACAGCTACTACAAAGTAAAAGAGACAAAAAGCAAGCTGTTAATGGGTTTAACGACCATTAAAGCGCTTGAACAGTAAAATATAATAATAGGAATAATAATCTAGATTGAGGAACCTTAAAATACATTTTTTTTAAGTGATTTTACGTGATTATCTTAAAAGTAAATATAAGGCCAATATCTTTTTTAATAAGCTTGAACGTATCGATACGTTTCTGGCCTCGTATGTTCTCTGTGACATTTCCCTCTTAACACGAAGGAGTTTTTAAGAAGTGTGTTGTGATCCATCCCAGTGTCTTAGTGTCGGAAGTGGTCGATTCCTTTTCTCCTCAGTCTCACCCTCTCATCCTCTGCTGACCTCCTTCCTTTACCTGCTTTCCTGTCATCCTCTTTGCCTCAGCGGTTTTAACTGCAGAGCTGTGGATCCTGCTGGTAACTCCCTTAACCCTTAAAAATATGGTATCCCCACAAATAATAGGGACAATCTAAAGCTAATATTGATTAGAAAATGATTCCCTAACATATGATGTTGAATGATAAGTGAGGTCGTGTAGAAAACACACATAACTCAAGGTATCACTGTATCCATTAGACCTGTTATGACCTAAAGCTTAAATAGATTAAAACATAAATCACAGTCACATGGTGGGATACTGATGTCCTATTGGTGTTCCATAATGACATCATGGCGATGATGCTTTTCCTTGTGCTCTGTAAAGTGACACGTTTTTATTAGTTAAGGTTCATTATGCTCCCGGCCAGATTCTATTATTCTATTGAATCACTCTCTTCTCTATTATTATCACGACAATTGCGTTTGTTGCTGTGAAGGTGTGGATCGTTTGTTGCTGTGCCAATCAGGCTGAGCTGTTTCCACACAGCACGAGAGGAGAGTGTGATCGTTTCCCCCCCGACTGTAGACACACAGGGTAACTGGGTGCTGCAGAGCCTCGTGGAGAAAGCACTGGTTTTCTGTTTGTTTCTGTGTTGGAGCACCACATTAGGGTCATCTCAGGCTACACTTCAGAAGTGAAGACTTTGTGTCATCCAGAATGCAAATGAGGCTGTTTGTGTTTTTGTATTTCTTAAATTAGACGACAATGAGCACTTTTGACTGAAGGTTAGATTTGGATGCCAAACCTGCAGGCAGCTGAGTTTCAGCTGTATTCACAGGAGAGGATGGGATGAGTACTGTATCCTCCCTGTTTGTGTGTTTGTGTACAGTTGTGTGCTTGCATACATGTGTGTCTGTGTGTGTGTATATGAATGTGGTGTTGTGAAGAGGAAGAAAAAGCTAATTTATCACAACGTGCTCCGGAACCTTCCAGGGGTCAGCTGGCTGTCCAAGTCTTCTCTAATGAAGAACGCAGCTGAGCCAATCAGGGCTCGCCTCCAATGAGGTGGCCCCGGCTGCCAGCCAATCCGACGCGTGAGGTTCAGCCGAGCGACGGGCAGAATTGATGAGAGGAGTAAGTCCCGGTGAAGGATCGCCGCAAGCTGCCGGAGATATCACTACGCCGGCGCTGAGGAACACTCGGTGGAAAAGCAATAAAGCCTGAACCATATCTCACCGTGGGGCGATGTGTGATAACAGTCTCACAGTGGAGGATGGAAAACAGCCCATTGAAATGCAGTGTGACTCCAGAGCTCTGCATTCAGCGTGATGAAAACAGGATCTGAATACAATCCCTCTATGAAATGACCTTCTGGCTGAAGAAGAAGCAGCTCAGACGATTGGTTAAATCATTGCAGTGCAGGTTGATTCACACCAGGTCCTCTGCTGGTGGTATTAGCAGATTACAGTTTGGCGACATGGTTCATCCTGAGGAGAAATACACACTATGATGCCTGAAGATGCAAAGACAGTCGATGGACATTTGCAAGTGTTTACCTGAAACCATTTGGAGGAAACAATATAGAATAATAATAGAATAATGTGCTAATGTTACTCTGCAGCTCTTGGTTTCCTTTTTATCGCCCGCGTAAGGTTTACATAAATATGAGACTCTCCAATTTGAAATATCAACACAAGATATGAACGTCCGTGTGACAAATATCTGAGACTATACCATAGACTGTAAATAAAGATGGAAGATGTGGTAGCTCCCCGTAAGTGAAGCCAAATCCTCTTGATCGCCCCCTGTTGGATGGCAGCAGTATCGCCATAAACTTTGCCTTGTCCATGTTAGTGGATGGATCATGAACCAATTCTGTCATTTTTTATACACTGATTAAAACACGGGGTGAGATGTAATGATTGACAGCTGATACTGACTCGTGAATGGTGAAGAGTGTGTATTGACGGGACCTCAATATGGCATCAAAGGTACAAGATGGCAGCACCTGTGTTCTTGATATTGAGGCTGAAATGTTTCACTATTTGAGGAAATGGAGACTTGTCGTCCAACTTTATCAAAGGTCTTTATTAAAAAGACAAAGGGGCAAGTCTGTAAATATAAGTTTCAGGATAGTAATCAACTTGGATACCACCTGACGCAAGATTTCTCCCTGTTTTTATTGTTTCTGCTGTGGTCTCCTGTCAGAGGGTGTTTCATGTTATAAAGGTTGTAAAGCCCCCACTCTGGTGTTCTTCTAGATAAACATGACTTGAAAAACGCTAGAAGATTTATGGATATACAAGGAGTGTGATCTTGACTTCTGTTCTTCATGCTCCGAGTGGAACAGAATGAAAATAAATCCACCCTCCTTAAATTACAAGGACCCCGGTCGATTTGTTTTCACTGACATCACATAGAAGCAGTTTCTCTGACATGATGGATCACTGCTGGTTTTTGGGGCCTTGACCAAAGATTACTGGACCATTGCATCTCTTATCTTTCCTCTTTTATCAACTCGCCGTTTGTGTCGGTCACAGGAAAACACTTCTCAAGGATTCAGGTTTGTTGACTTGCAGTAGAAGTATGTCAGGGGAGCAAACTCCACTAATTGTTTCCTCACAGAAACGTGGCCTCATTTTACAAGAGCTTTCACAACGAGGGGTTTACAGGCTTCACAAATGAGCCTGGGACCAACAGGCTCTGTGGTCGCTTTTATTTTTGGTAGTGCTGGTTCTATGTTCTGTAATAAGTCACCGATTCTAAGGAATGAGTCACACACTTGTGTTTGCTGGAGTTAGACCGGACTAATCCCCGGGTATTTTATCAGTTCATCAGAAAATGTCAGACCTGGTGAAGGAGTGGTTGTAGAGAAGGAAACAGGTGAACAGGACATTTTTCAATTTCTAAATCTGGACGCTGCTTGTTAGAATAGGACTGAACTGAGGTTGTCCCACAAGATTGAGAATAAAGTACTACATAAATAAGACAAAAAGATAAATATAGGACATTTCAAAGGGAGTCATCACTTAAAATATAAACAATAAAAGTCTGCAATAAACATGTGACCTACCGCTTGTTTAGAAACCCAGCATCTGATGGGACAAATGCTTTCAAGTATCTCCTAGGGACACTTCCTTCTCTGCATGATGTTTGCTGTTGATGTTTGTCTTGTACTTGTACTTCTATTTTCCTGGGGGTACACAAAAGTTTTCCATTTTCAAAGTAATAAACAAGATTTTCAAAATATAGGTTTGGAAAATCGAAGGTAAAAGTGCAGAGGAACATATATTTAACATCAAAACTGAAATTTAATATTGGATGCTCTCCAATTGTAGAAGTAGTATTGGTCAGAATGTCTTAATGATCCCAATTAAGGCTTCCTTTGTTTGATCTGGACGCTTCAGAGTAAACTGAAAAGTCCAAAGGTCCAAACCAAAACATGGCCGAGGTTATTCCTGCGCCGACAGAGAACAACAATCTTCCCTGGCCTTTTCTTAATTCACTAAAACTGACTCAATGGAAGATGAGTTAAACAGTTGGCCTTGTTTGCAGATGGATTCAGTGTTGGCATCGAACAGGGTCTCCTCGACTTGGAGAGAAACTAAAACAAGTTCCTTCCCGCTGTCGCTGCAGCCGTCAAACAGCCAGATGTTCCTCCTCTGTCACTGCATCGGTTCTGTAATGTGAGATTCCGGAGGAGAGAGAAACTGCCATCGAACGCTGATGATATGGAGCTGCTGTCGCCTGTCGATGATGAACGAGGTGGAGAGAGGCGTTCATCACGAGCGCACGGATTACTCCTCCATCTGCAGACACCTCTCTCTCCATCAGGAGGATCCATCATTCTCCTCCACCCCCACCTCCTCTGCACACCAAATCGTTTTGTTTCTATTTAGTCAATCTATAGATATAAGATCTTACACACATATATAGATATATATAGCACATACATGAAAGCACACTCATGTACAACAGGGTATATAGGGGTCACACATTGTGGCTCCCTGCCCATCAATCAAACACACCATGAAATTGAAGTGTCACCAGCAGAGCCATTCTTATTCGAAGTAAATCTCTAACAAATACAATTGCCTACACGCACATATATGTAGATAGTGTGTGTGTGTGGGGGGGGGGGGGCACCGTGTAGCCGCACCAGTGGTCCCGCCCACCCACAATACTCCATGTTGAGATACCTCTATCCCTCCTTCTTTTTTCTGATGAGGGTCTCAAGGCTTTCTTGTGTCTTGCCTGACATCCAATGTCAAAATGGAGGAGAGGTTGATCACTGGTGTGGAATCAGCCCCAGATCTTTGTTATCAGACACATGCAGGAGGAGCCAGGCCTGGAGAGAGAGGCTGCAGAGGCAGTGGGTGAACCTAGTTAACCCCTGAAGATAGCCATGAAAAACAATAATGATAATATATATCTAATAATATTCAGTAGACGATCAAAATTATCCCACTGTTGATATTCAGCTGAATCTATTTTTTACTGAACAAGGTGGACAGGGAATGAAGAGAGCCTCTTTGTTCTTTCGTATTTGACTAATCAAATCAAGCCACTACATTTCCACTCTTAGGTTCATTCTCTGTAGAACTGTAGAACTATTCTTTTCACTATCCTGAATCCGTCCACACAAATCATCTGAAATCTTCTTCCAGTGCCAAGTCTTTTGCACATGGAACAAGGAAGAAGAAGGTTTATAATCTGGTGTAACAGAAACATTATTCCACGTGGCCCCCCTGGAGTCGTCTCCACCTCCTGAGAGTTCTACAGAGAAGCTGCACATGCACTTGCACGTCCTTTACAATAAGATGATCACTTCACACGGATCCACCCACATCAGCATTTCTGTCATATGGTTCCCCGAGGGTGTAATGGCCGTCACCATATAATCCCAGACTCTCTTTTAAAAGCCTGACACCCAGTTCCTGACCTGAAGTTCAGAGCATGTCATTCCTGCAGTGTGCTCCATTACACTTGACACTAATCATGAGAATCGCTCACCGAAAATCCCTCACCTGATGATGCAATCGGAGGCCAAGCAGCGGCAAGAACTCCTCGGTTCAACCCTGAGACCTCGACTCAGGAAAATACAGAGGAACTTTGAAACCAGTGAAGATAAAGTCGGAATTTTAAAGCAGCCGAGCTGAAGTTTGACTTTGATCCAGTGTTTAGTTGCTGCTGCTGCTGCTGACATCAAAACCTGTGTGATTTTCAGAGAGGCTTCAAAGTGGGATTTCTTTATAGGCCTGAAGTGGATTACAATACATTTAAAGCTTGTTTAAACAGGCCTTGAAATTCTAATCATCTCAGGTCAGATTAGAACTCATAACTGATGCTGTCGTTCACCCGTCTTCCCTTTATCTAATTTCTTCTATGTTATTAAGTCCATAATTAACACTTAAACCTTTTTGATGCATTTTTTAGAAATCAAGAAAACGGCAAATAGAAGTAGG
>CM028859.1:3570406-3581857 GCA_016801935.1 Platichthys stellatus
ACAAAGGCTTCCTCCTCCTGCAGCGGCGGCTGGCTTGCGCACATCATGCACCAGCAGAGCCAGTTTACAGCCTGCACAGCCGCCAGCCTCACCAGGGCAAACTCCCATGTTGATCTGCATTCCTCACCGATCCCACAGTTACTTTCCTGAAGTTACAAAGGTCTAAGAATCTTCTGCCATGAAACCTCAGTTACATGTGTTCAATGTGCTGCAGTAATCGGCTTAATGCAATAAATGTCCACATGTACACTGAGTTGATGGTTTTACAGGCTTCTGTGCAAATAAATCAATCATCCCAGTTTATTTGGCAGATATTTACTTAATCATTCATTTTGATGTTTTGATTATTGCTTCCCAGCGTCTCATTTAATAATGATTTATTTGAACCCTGAGCGCGAGCTGATTATCTTTGGGTTTTGAACTATTAACTGTTATATGAAGTTATGACTTTGTTTGTCCGTACGTGCGTCTGTACGTCTGTAATCACTTTGTTTCAGGAGTAGAACTCTTGTCTACCATATATCAGTTTCTCCCGATGACTCTTTTATGAATGATGAATGATTAAGTGAGGTAATCAGCAGATTTATGTTTCTGTATAAAACAGTAACTGTTGGATAAAGCAGCCCCTCAAATAATCCTGTTACAAGTACAATAACAAACCTGTCTTCATAAGTAAAAGTATTAGCAGCAGAATGCATGTAAATATCCAAAGTGAAGTAGTTAGTATGCAGCAGAACCCCCCCCCCCCCCCCCCCCCCCCCCCCCCCCCATTGGGTTGTATTGCTCTTTTGCATTATTACTGCTGTTGCCTTCAGGTGGAAGCAGCTTTTTAATGGAGCCAGTTTTAATTACAGGCTCTTGTATAATGTTGCCAAACTGAATGTATATGAAATGTATTTTTAAGCTCATAAAATTATCATATACATTCTTATAATGTGGTGGAGTCGAGATGTAAAGAATTAAAAATGGAATTACACGAGAATCCTTGAAGAATTTGAAACACTCAATATTAAAACCCTCCTCTGCTGCTTCCACTACACAACGTGGGACGTCCTGTGTCTTCATGGTGGTTTGTTAAATTACCTGTTTGGTGAGACAGCAGAGAAACTGATGAAGCTGGTATTTCTCACCCTGTGGATTACCCGTCTGGAAACATAGAGGCAGACTGGGAAGAGATGTAAATATATCTGTAATCATATTCTGCTAAATATTGTTGTATTCATATTTAAGGCTGACGTGGTTTCTGAGCAGGTTGTTTGGTTTGTGTCCGTTCTGCAGCCATGTGATCTCTCTCTCTCTCTCGGTGTCAGGGAGTTTTATTGTTTTATTGGCCGGTGAGTCCAGCCGGTGTAAAAGCTTTATAGATTTATTTTATTTTTGATGTCCGGGAATTCTCCTGGTGCTCCGGTCTATTTCAAGGGAAGGCTGCCGTCAATGAGTTTGTGGGATAAAGGGGAGAGGAGGGGCAGCTGTGGCAATAAAGAGAAACTTCAGACTCATTTAGAGAATTCATTTGTTTGTTGGAGAGAAAGATTTCTGCCCCAAAAATATATATATATTAATTTGCTTGGTGTATTTGACTGTGTTTGAACAAGATGCAACAAAACTGTGTCATCAGCTACGCTCAGATAAGTTTTATGGAACTTTCCACGACATGTCTCCTTCTAGTTTGAGCTGTGAACATTAACAGGAGCATTGACAGCAGCTGATGACAACAAAGACAGAAACGTCTCCTTCCCTCTTTAGAAAGTCTGATCCTGAGCTGGAGAAACGTTCCTGTCTCTCATGTACAGTGAATTCATTCAGGGAGCTCGGTCCCTGTTGTTTCACAGACACTGACGCTCGGCTTCTCTTTTCCTTTGTGTGTTCGCCGGCGGCACACAATCGCTGCTGCATTGTAATTGTGTTGCATTCTGATAATTCAGAAAAGCTCAACTCGGTGGGGTTAATGTTATGTTAATGTGTTTTGTTTTCTGCTGCTCACACACACACAGGTCATCTGAGTACGCATGAATATACAGGTATATCTCCACCAACCCCCACTACACACACATACACACACAAAATGCAAGCTTGCTAAACCATCACGACAAAAATTCCAACCATTACCCTGCACCCTAATCCCACCGTTAACCTACAGTGAATTCATTCAGGGAGCTCGGTCCCTGTTGTTTCACAGACACTGACGCTCGGCTTCTCTTTTCCTTTGTGTGTTCGCCGGCGGCACACAATCGCTGCTGCATTGTAATTGTGTTGCATTCTGATAATTCAGAAAAGCTCAACTCGGTGGGGTTAATGTTATGTTAATGTGTTTTGTTTTCTGCTGCTCACACACACACAGGTCATCTGAGTACGCATGAATATACAGGTATATCTCCACCAACCCCCACTACACACACTTACACACACAAAATGCAAGCTTGCTAAACCATCACAACAAAATTCCAACCATTACCCTGCACCCTAATCCCACCGTTAACCCTGAAACCAACCAGAAGCCATTGAGGTTGAGATCTGGACGAAATGTATGTGAACTTGAACTAACAACCATAGAAACACACACAAACACACACACTGACACACTGACACACACACACACACAGACTGTGGGCATTACGATACAGCTGGGTCCAACAGCTGGTGTCTATATCCTGGTGTGTGTGTGTGATTCTCTGTGTGTGTGTGTCTGTATGTGTGTTTGTGTGTGTGTGTGTGTGTAAGTGGGGGCTGCTGGCAGTCTAGCTGGCTGGAGATGGCATGCATCAGTCTGGATTAAGGGATCAGTGCTGGTGTCTGACAAACATTGGATTAGCGCTGTAATCTCGGCCTCCTCCGCCTCCAGCCTGAAACTGAGACTCTCCACACCTGCCTGTTCACACACAGAAGACACACGCCCCCCCGTTCACACCTCCGACCTGGCGTCCTGTAATGAGTCTGGGGATCGAGTGCGTGGTCTTACCTCTGGATGTCAATGCCCATCCCTGTGCCCCCAGGGGTCGATACGCCAGGAGGGGGGGAGACGTGTGTGTTGCATAATGCGGTCATACATTTTCCATGGCAGGTCTCTCCATTCGCCCTGGAATGGAGATAACGAGGTGGAGAGCTGAGACATTTGTGCACGTGCTGATTATGTGCACGTGACTGGGATAAAGTCCTGCGTGCAGACCGTTATCGTGAAGAACGCTTTAAATCACAGATGCTTAATAATGTTTAAATCACATCTTTAGTGCAAAGACATTAAAAAAATATATAAATAAGATATTTACTCACCACATTTTGATTTTATTTTAAATATATGTTAACTAATAGTGATTCATAGATAATCAGCAGTGGACTTTCTTGTTTCTATCAAACATTGGTGGTGCTGTGGTCTGCTGAGATGCCACTGCTCAGGTTTCTCTGGTCTTCAGTGACATTTGCTTTGCACAGCTCGGTGGTGAGGAGATATCAGATGCTCCTGAACGGCCAGTGATGGTCGCTCTCTTTGACATTTCAACCGACTTGCTCATTTCTCTCTTGTTAGCAGCATGTAAGGTTGACTTCTTCTTTGACAGGAGCCAGACCGCTCTGCAGGGGTCTTACAGAGTGAGCACTGTACAATGTGGACACCAGTCAGGAGCTTCGGCTTTCCCTCACAGAGGATTTTAGTTTGTAAAGTGCAAACTGAAGAACTTCATTTCCAAGAAAGTCACAGTTCCACTGATGCAGCTGCCTTGTTTCATGTAGTTTACTTCTCCCTCTGGTCGGATCATGGGACCGTGAGCAGAAAGATAATGTTATAATTTAAAAGTAACACAAGTTTAACCATTATTTTATCTAATTGGACTTTTCTCAAGTCAGATGTTCTCTCATTATTGGTTCTTTAGTCTTTAATTCAGGTAAAATGGAGCACTGCAGGTCCCTGATAGATTTCTCCGGTCTAGTTTCTTAAAATCCAATCCACCTCCCTGAAGTGACTCAGACGACAGACAGAAATCCCTGCAGGAGTCGCAGCCTGACGGCCTGCAGACATGGTGGAAGAGACAGAGACATCATTAGGGTTGTTGTCTCCCGTCGAGCTCTGACTGATGAGCTGAGATGAGATTCAAACAGAGAGCGACTCGACATTTGCTGACGGAGGCACAGAGATGCAGCCGTGATCTCTGTCTGGCCTGCAAGGAGCTGTGGGTAGCAGTCATTGGTGGTTTCAAACCTCTAAGTTCATCTTATTTTTTACTATAATACACAACTAATATAAAATGTGTGAAAATGCAACACTGCTGTGAGGATTGCTGCAGATTTAAATGTCATGCGTGTTGTGCCAGTCACCAGAACAGAGATCAGAAACGTGACTTGGCAGAAGTTTGCTATTTGGCTTTGTTTACTCGCTCGGTGTCTGGGACATTTGGTAGATGGTGACCGAGCATTGTAGTGATGCATTAGTGTGTGTGTGTGTGTGTGTGTGTGTGTGTGTTTAAATGACACAGGTGATTAGCAGCCTGCAGAGAGACTGAGTGTGTAGCTGATGGGCAGGCAGCTGGGACACTGAGGCGTCAGTCAGACTGATGAGTTAATGGCTGGTGAAGAAGCTAATGGTGTCACTGAGCGGCCGATGGGCTGTAAACATGTCCAGTTTAGACGTGGCCACACTGGTTTGGCAGGTTTTATAACTTCCTGTCCGTTTTTCCAGAGCTCTACATCTGAAATGTCTGATTTATATCAGGAAGGTTCGTTGGCTGTTGACGTCTAATCCCTGCATCCGAGCTCTGTATCGTCCAGACATGGAGGTAAATCAGATATTTCTTCAAACCTTTTTGTGTTAAATGTGAGACATGACATTTCTCTGATACCACAGCCTTCCACCAAGGTTCAATAAAATCAGTTTTTCTGTTCCCGATGGTGGATGAGGTGAGGAAATATCAAACAAGCTGAGCTCAGGAGGATTTCATTGCAGATTTTGCGATAGTTGAGTTGTTCTTGATCAGATTCATGTCCTCTCTATGTCCATGTTTGTCTTCTAAAGCTGCCTGCACCCTCTCCTGTGTCCCTGCTGAGGTCCTGCAGTGCAGTGGGACCTCCCCTCCACCAGTGCCCCTCTTTGCTTCGTGTAACCCTCACACATTGGTCCTGATGTGAGGAGCACTCAGTCCGTGAGAGTTGCAGGTTTGAGTTTGTCTGCTGCCCACCCTGAGCTCGTCTTCAGGGACTTTGGTTCTGATTCATCTGCAGTTTTTAAATTTGAGAGCAGTATATGTGTGAAACTGCCAAACGGTTGAGAGGGGCTGAGCTGCCATCTGTGGGCTAATGGTGAGGCACGGGTCTGTAGTGCTATAATGGCGACTGGCCTCTCGGCTGGACCTGCGCTCTCATTACCCCGCTGTTAGTGGAGGGGTTATTAGACCGGGGGTGACAGCCCGAGGCTGGAGACAAGGTTTGCCCCTTTAACAACCCCTGACTGGGATGAAGATCGCGATGAAGAGTATGGGAAGGATTTGCGGTGAACTGGGAGATGGATATGTTGTGCCAGTCCCACTGAATCATGGTTCAACCAGATACTGGATGTGTATCAGCTCATTTTGTCTCTGCTGAGTTTGACTAATTTTTTAATTGATTCTGATTCTTCCACATTACAGAGCCTGTTGGTAAAATGCATTGTTCATATAGGTTTGAGGAAAACTAATTAGAGATTCAATAGGTTCTTAAAAATAGCTTCATGGATACAGGCCTTTTAAATTAAACAAGGTAATTCAGAACAGTCTGAATATACCTTGTCTGGACTCAGTCTGTATTTCTTCTTCATGGGAAACAACAATTATTAAATCGCTGTTTTTGAATATGTGATGCTCACATAATGAAAATATTTTGGTCTATTTGCGTTTCAAATTTCCAAGTAAATGTCATGATATTAGTTGAGAGCTCTTAATCTGTCATTGCTCCACATTGGTCCATGTTGATTCCTGCTGTGTGACTTTAGATCCCAGAAGAACTAGAACACTGAAAACTGCTTTACCAAATCTCCAGTCCGCCTTTGGTGTTGCTGTTCCAGATTCGCTGCTGCTGCATCTGAAAACACTTTGCATGTTTCTTTTGAGCCTTTTTAAAGATATTCCTGGAGTCATCAGAGACAAAATCGTTATTTTTGTCTCTTAGCGCCTTTTTAAAGTGAGATGTCCTCCTTCCATTATTTTGGAGGTGCAGTGATGAATGCATGAACTCATCCTGATGTGTCAGATCATCCCCCGTCACTACTGAATGAAGCATTTTGAAACTCAGTGTTTGTCTTTGTGTGTGTGTGTGTGTGTGTGTGTGTGTGTGTGTGTGTGTGTGTGTGTGTGTGTGTGTATGTGCCTCAGGGCCAGTAAGCTGTGGGAGGCAGATGTGTCTCTTAGAAACAGAAGCTGGAGAACTGGAGATCAACTTCTGCACAATTAATATATCATTTCAAATGTATGTAGTTCCAAGTTGAAAGGTAAAGCCAACAAATCACCTGTGCAGTCTTAAGATAAGATAAGATAAGATAAGATAAGAAAGGGGATAATTAAAATGGTAAAAAGTAAAATACAAACCAGAGGGAATATAAAGAATTGATATATCTGAACAGGGATGCACATATAGTTGCAGACAGAAAATGTAGTATTGTTATGTCAAATGAAGTTTCACCGAGTTGATCTGTAGTTTAAATCCCAGTTCGGGTGACTTGTGCAGTGATCACAGGATTCAGCTTCTCCTCCGTGCTGCAGTAAATCTATCACAGACATCACCCTCTCCTCAGAAAGCTCTCTCTTCTTTTCATATCTGCATTCTCTCTCTCCGAGCTTCTCACCCTTGAGTTTCCTTCGTTTTGGTTCTGAACCGTTCGGTGTTTCCTGCAGCGTCAGGCCGACTGCTTCTCCTGCTGCCATGCAGAGAGACGGTTGCCTTTGGGCTTCCTGTCGCTGCTGAACTGTGAGAGGGTGTGGCTGAACTGTGAGAGGGCGTGGCTGAACTGTGAGAGGGCGTGGCTGAACTGTGAGAGGGCGTGGCTGAACCGGGGCGCGTGTTGTTATCAGCAGGTTTGTTTGTGATTGGGTCAAACCAACTCAGGATCCTGGATAATTAGCCCTAACTGGAAGAGGCCAGGCTGTTAGCGTGCTGGTCGTTTTCTGAAGGGAGCGGTGGATCTGCAGGTAGTGGACATGTACGCCGCCCCCCCCCCCCCCTCCTTCGGGGCTCTTGGATGTGTGAATGACCACACCTCAGCAGCAGGGCTGTCTGAAGCCTTCAGAGGCCGTGTGATGGCTCTTTGTGGCTCTGTCACGGGCTAATGAAGCTTCCCCCGGAGATTTACGTGTCCAAGGTCGTTTGTCTATTCACACCGAGGCCAGCGGGCCCCCCCCGGCGTATCTCCAGCTCCCGTTCATCCGCCGGACGGCTTTATGATGGATCCTAACAGGCTGATAAATCACAGGGCCGGTCGTTAGGGCTGCAGCCCCTCGCACAGGGCGAGAGGAGCGTGCAGCGTCTTCCAGCCGGCGTCGAGCTGCACGATGGAACACGGGTTTGGTCTGTTTTCATTCTTCGCTCTGTGGAGACGTTTCTTTTTCGGTTGAGGTCAGAAGTGTTGTCGAGTCTTCGCGATGACAATTACTCCAACCTTGACGATAGTTTTGCTAAGCACGTACTTATACCTCGAACCAACCCAGTGTCACAGTTAATGAAAACGAGAGAGTGTCGGCGTACAGGCGCTAATCACGCTGCTCTAATTCAATTATCCTGAAATTGAGAGAGAGGGAGGAGAAAAGATCAGCGGCTCCTTCTTCCTTTGTCAAACCCCATCATATCCATATCTATTATCATTATTCCCCCCCCCCCACCCCCCCTCGTCTTGCTCTAAAATATGCCATTTATTTTCCCACCAGTAATCTGCCTGCTGATGTAAATGGTTCAGTCCAGGCTTATTTGGAACAGATTTGTACGCCATCGCTATCAGAACACCACAAATGAAATCAATTAGTTGTTAATTAAGTCTCTAGTGAGCTACCCCCCCCCCAACCCAAACGCCATATTATAGCACATACAGCGAATGCACCAGAGACCTCATTAGACACTAAATACCTAATTTTGCGTGTGTGTGTGTTGGTGTGTTGAGGTGTGTGTGTTCATGTGAGAGAGAAGGTGAAAGATGAAAGCAGCACCGGGCGAGAGAGAGAGACTGAGAGAGAGACAGAGAGAGAGAGAGGCAGTACCCTTCTAAGCCTGTCATCCCTGAATTACCAGACATCAATATTAAATAAGACTAATCATGTCTGTAATTATCGGGTGTTTAATGCTCCTCAGGTTAACGGCTTGTCTTTCGTCTCTGCTCTGATTAGTCCCGTCCTCCTCCGAGGAGCTGCCGGCTGCTGAGTCTCAAGAACCCGGATCCTTCTGTCCCCAGATGCTTCATCAGTTTTACAGATTTTATTTAGTTTTGAAGCTGCAGTGAAACATAAACACTTGTGATAAACAGCTGTCGGCGGATTAGCTCGTACGTCAGGAGGGCTAACCTCGTGCATGTCCTCGCTGGAATCGTGAAAACATCAAAACATGGACGAGAGACTTGTTGAACTCGTGAAGGAGGCACGGAGAAGGATTTGAGGGGAACAGGAACTGAACCAGGATGTGATGAAACCACAAGACACGTCGCATTGTGTCTGTACTCGTGATTAAGATCAGAGTTCAAAACAAAACCCGACACATCTTCATCTTAATCTCACTTCTTATTCACCGACTATCTTCCAATGACCAAACAAGGGCACCGAAATTAAAAAGTGAGCAGTATAGATGATTTATGGATGGAGCGACCACTGATGCTACAAGTTTAAAATCCCTGTTTTACTTTGAAACACTCCGGGGCTGCGTTTTAGTCTGGATGGGCTGAAATGGAGATGTTAGGAAACGAGGCTAACGTTAGCAGGGCTAATACATCCAGTAACATTACCACCTCATCATTGGTCCAACCGAACTGAAACCTTTTTTTAACTTTTCATGCTGTTCCCTGTTCAGAGTTTTTTCTGTTTCCTGTAAACAAAATCCAAACGCTTGTCTGGATGTTGTTTTCAAAAATAAAACGCCTCAGGATGGATGTAGATTGTGATCGTCAAACTTCACACAAAGAGTTTGATCGAGATTCCCTGAAGACCAGCACCATAGAGTCGTGGGCTGGACTCCCGGAGTCGGTGTGGTAGCCCCAATGCAGATGTGGAGTGGTGTGTTATGGATTTACAGCTTCATTTACAGCTGTCATATCTGCAGAGATTGGCTAATAACACCCTGCAGGAGAATATATGACTCTCATCACGTGTATGAAGTCAGGTGTCAAAGTCTGAAACAGAGGGGAAAGGTCAGGGACAGATTACTGCACCGAACATGTAACTGGTATAAAATTTCTATACTTGTCTGAAGCCCAGTCTGAGTGTGTGAGAGTAAATAACAGTTTAAAGAAACGTTAAGTTGAAGACAACTGTGTTTTCCTGTTTAAAAACATCCCCTTGAAGGCAGCGTGACAGCGGGGGTCAATGTGCAGATTCATCAAACAGCAGCGTCTTGTTTCATTTCACTTTCTCTTCCTTTCTCCTGCCGTTAGAGAGTTGTTGTTATTTTATTGCACGATGTCATCATCACGGTTAATGTTCAACCCGGCGTTTCCTCGTGATTGGGCGGCTGTTGAGGTTTTGAATCTAAACCGAGGAGCTGCTGCACGGCTCACACGTCTGAGGGTCTCACTCTGCTCACGAAGGCCGAGGACCCAGTTTGGTGAGTGGTGGTTTCATTCCTCCTCCTCCTTCTTATCTCAGCTGTTTTTCTTCTTCTCCCTGTCACTCCGGTGGCCGCTCTGTTTCTGGAGCTACTGTAAATGAGCTCAAAGGGATTCGCTTCACTCCAGGGACGCTCTTTATCTCCCGAGGAAAACTGACAGCTTCTGTGCTTTTCTGATGGGATTGAAGAACTTGGCCACTTCGGTGGGATTTCTACAAGAGCTAATTTGCGCCAAAAAGAGAAAGGGCTGATTATGCATGTGTTTCCTGACTTGTATTTTATATTCCAGCTGTGAAACTAATGTACACAGTGGCATTGCTTTAGTGGATGTGCCCCCACACTGTCTTAATTGTGTGTCCCAGGGAGGCACCGTCACCCATGGGAAAAAGGGGGAAATCCCAGGGGTGGGGGGGTCACTGTCATGTGAAGAGAGCAAGTGAGAAGCTGAAGAGATGGACAGACTTTGAAGGCTTTGTCTTTTTGTGTCTTCTGCGGGCGGCACACAGACAGTCAGGATGAGAAAGAGAAGGCTTATCCTTTTGTGCACGATCTTAAAGGCCGTGTCTGGACATCATCTGGGCGTTGTAACGAGCTGATGAAGAGAGAGGGGGGGGAAGAGAGAGGAAAGGAAATGAAAGACTGAGGAAGTGGGAATTGAATAAATGCATAATTCAGAGGAAGAGGAGGAAGAAAGCAAGGTAGAGGCTTCACCTTGATCTGTTTGTTTAATGTGACACTGACGCCTCCACTGTGCCGTCACCACCAGGAGCCAGAGAGCCAGAGACCCAGGAGAGGCAACTTTAGGTAAACAACACATTTCAAGTCAAGAGACACAAATAGATAAAACCACATTTAATAACAGTATTTTCTTGACACTTATGGAGCCATTTGAGGATGATTTTAGATAAAGTTTCTTACAATCGAATCACGATGGCTCATCAAGTTGTCAGAGAAGTTTATTGACCAATTACCGATATAAAAAAAAAAACACAGAGCCAGTGATATCAAGGAAACATTGACTGTAAATTGAAATGGACACACCCCACATAGACACCCCCTCGGCCAATTGGGAGTGAGTCTCATCTGTGAAACACTTTTACCATCCAATAGCACTGCAGGGCTAAACATGTTGGACCGATTGACCACATACATTTGCTCTTGAAAAAACAGTTGCAGATATGTTGTTATTTATCCAGTGGGTAATTCAAACAGCTTTGGTTTTAAGCTAGTGCTGCAGAGATTGTTTTCATTATCAATTAGGCTTATTATCTATTATTACTATTACTATTATTATTTATAGCATATTAATTGGCCGATTGACTAAACGTTTCCACTCTATTTAAACATTTGATCATTTAATCTTGGTCACTATGATGTTTATAACGTGGACGAAGCCTCAAGTGCTGCTGCTGGATCTTTTTGTATTCAGGCTGAGATAAGATAAGATCATTTTAATATCTAATCTTCATTTTTATTCTGGCAGACAGTTTGACCAATGAGACGTCTCAGAGCCGGGTCATGATGTTCCTTCATGAGTTCAAAGACTCTGTAGTCCACAACCTCTGATAAGAAGTTGGACTAAAATTGACATGGTTAATTGTCTTCATCTGTCCCTGTCCCCTGTGGCTGCAGACAGTCTCACTGCTCCTCTGCTGGTTTTCCACTGGATGCAACTCGACCCTCTCTGCACATTTC
>CM028859.1:3582825-3611551 GCA_016801935.1 Platichthys stellatus
CATGTCCCTCGTAGTTCATTTCGTTCTGTCTCGGGCCCCTGGACACAGTGAGGGACAAATGGATTCATTTGAACTCCCAGACGAGTCATTTAGATGATCCCCTGTCCCTCCAGGCTGTTCTGGTCTTGTTATTGCAAAATGTGATTCATATTCATACAATCTTTTCAGTTTTTTCAGAATTATTCAGAACGTTTTTACATTTTTAAAGTAATTTCTCAACAATATTTACAAGTTGAAGACAAACCAAGTCTCACACTCACCAAACAAGCATTCTGTGAAACGGTAGTGAATGAAAATCAACATGGATTTTAGACACTGTTTTGAAAAAGGTGTAATAACTTCAGTTGTTTTAAACGACTGTAGTTCAGGGCTCTGCCAAATTTACAAAATGTCGTGAGGTCATTATTCCAAGAATATGATTTTCTTGGTCTTTTAAATTGGGGCCACGTCTTTGCAAAAGTTAAGTTGCAGCATTTGCATTAATCCATACTTTTGTGACACACTCATTTCTCGACTCTCTCCGTATCTCAAGTTCTTCTTCCCCTCTTTGAGGTCAGTTAAAGTTCCCTCACTCGTGTAGCAGTGAAGAGAAAGAGTCAAGCACAGTGAGCCGAGGAGCGTTGGCCTTAAAAAACCATGAAACTCAGACTCGTAGTATCGTGAATAGAGTCGCTGCCTGTCAGGCTCCGGTGTTTTCCCAGTTCTCCGTCCAATTACAGGACAAGTCTGCCACTGCAGCTCGGACTCTGGAACCATCACAGACCTGGAGCTCCCTGAATCTCCCAGTCGGGGGTGTGGCTCCTTCACCATCAGCCTCTGTAATGACATCATCGCCACAGACGCCGGGTGTTTTGGTTAAAGTTGATCATTAGTGTCTGGATGAGTGTGGAGCCATAGTGCAGGTTAGTGTGATACCCAACATTCTGCTCCTGCAGCCTGGTGACAGTGTGTGTGTGTGTGTGTGTCTGCTCTGAGTGTGTGTGTGTGTGTGTCTGCTCTGTGTGTGCAGAGGCGCTGCCAGGGAGGCTTTTTTAATAAATCCTCAATATGTCCAGAGTGCCCTGTCTCTATGGTAACTGAGGCTTACATTGTGTATTTGTGTGGGTGTGTGTGTGAAAGTGTGCTTTGTGTTCGGTGTGTATTTTCCTTAAAGTCTTGTATTTGACGAGGTTTTGTGTGAAGCCCTTTAGTTGTGTACATTCTGGAAACTGAGTGTGTGCACTTCTCTCTGTATCAGAAAACATTTGTGTTGCATTGAAAATCGACAAAAAATCCAAAATTAACGACATAATAACAATAATCCATGATTCAGCCTAATACGACTCCAAATACACACAATGTTGTGCCCTCTTTGTTGCTTACCTGCAGCGAGCTCTCCCAGTTAGATAGAATGAGTTAAATATGTTTTCTTGCCTCAGGAAAGTAACACAATGACTAATCCTGGTTTGTGCGAGGTGTTAACAACACACAGTGATGTGAGGCTAAATTTGCATGTCACAGCGCGCCTCATCGTGCAAGTGTGAAATTGGGATGAACATACGTGGGAACACAGATTGTTGTAACTGTTGTGAACAGTGAACTGGGAAAGCTGCTTGCAGACTCATAGCCTCTAATGTTGCGTTACATGGTTTGTAGTGAGTGTGCGTTTGTGAATGCAGAGGTGTCATTCTTCTTGTTACGTATATATATATAGTTTTCCATACAACAGGAACAGTAAGAGTTGTTGTAGCTCGTGGATTCAAGAGGGCCGCTGCTAGATGTGTGGAAAGATCCTCCGTGTTTCAGGTCGTGTGATCTCCTGAGGTGTTTGAGTTTCTTGAAGACACTTCTTATCTCAGAGGCTGGAAATGCACACGTCTTGCCACAGAGAGAAGTCCCTCTCATGAACATAGATATAATCCAGAGGAGGTGAGGAAGTCATTAGAAGCCCATTAAGATCTGATGAGGAGGAGACCGCAGTTTAATCTATAGTAATTAGCATGTATGGTGAGAAAGGGCATGTGAGACACACACACACACACACACACACACACACACACACACACACACACAAACACACAGATACAAACAGATGCACATGCATATGCACATATTCACAGAGATGCAGACACACACAGGGACCAATAAAGTGTTATTGCATCTCAGAAACAGAGCAAACTGTGCACACTGTGAAATAAAGGGATCAATCATGATTTTACATTAAGTCTGTCTCTATGTGAATATCACCAGCCTGAGTTTTACTGATATACAAAATAAATGCTCCAGAAACAAGCTTCTGTTTTACATCTCTAAGATACAAAAGAGTCTGAGATCAATGACCATGAGTTATTATACAGTAGATGTTGATTGGTATCTTTTTTGCCTGATATCAAACTGAAATCTGCTTCTGTGATTATCTAAAGATATTTTACTAAGATTATTTTTAGTTTCTGCCTTGAAATAAAGGGGAGTTTAAATAATAAAACAAGGATATAAAAGCACATAAACATGTATGTTTATGTATATATGTAAAATACCTATTATTATTTTGGTGTTTGCTGCTCCAGTTTATTCAAAACTCAAATATTCAAAGTAAAAAATTCTCAGCTCTGTCTCTGTGTTAAAAAAACAACGAGACAGAAGAAGTGAAAAGTTGACAGTCGGCATAATAACAGACCAGACGTGTCTGTAGTTGTGACGGCCTTTTTTCTAAATGTGTCGAGAAACGGTTGGAAGGGTTGTGTGTTTACTGTGTTGTGTGTTTTCTGTGTTTTCTGCGCTAACAACGTTGAACCTTTGTTTAAAAACTCCCAGAGCGTGAATTAGTGAGGAAGCATTTCAGGAATCAGCCGGGTGTCAGTGTGTTATAAAAAGTGATCTGTATGTTTGAGCCACGGTGATAGATGAATGTACACTCAGAGGAAACGGTGCATAAAGAAAGAAGGGGCACAAAAGGCCTCTCGTCATTAAAGCAGCTGCCTTTGACCCTTTCCTCAGATTATTCATTGGCTCGTTAAATTGTGAAAATTCATTTCTGTCAGAAAGGAGTGATCGTCGACTGGAGAACACGACATGCGGTGAAGGTTGGCACCACACACTGTTTATAAAGATGAACCACATGAGTATAGGTCGTAAACCCAGCCTCCTCCATGTTAGTGGATGGAACATCGACCAAAATAATGAAGATTTACTGTTGGAAACTCATTGTTTTACGGAAGAACTCCATGTGAGATGTGAGGATAGTGTACATACTGTGATTCTACCCTGATACTACATAAGAAACATCACTATGGGCCTATAAACTGCCTGTAATCCATTCCCAGTACAACCTCCAGACTACATTGGTTCCACTGGTGCACCAGTATGAGCCTCGGTTTTCTGCCTTGATAGAAACACAACCGGTGAGCCATGAGCAGGAGAACACATCACATGACATGCTGGGTTCCTCCCGGCCTGTAAACAGGAATGTGCCTGTGTGTCCCAGCGATGGGAGAAGTGGGGGGGAGCCTCTGAATCCATGATTCCCTCACTGGTGTGTGACATGTGGTGTCATGACAGACAGACTGTACACAACACGTCAGATAGGGATGAGAGCTCTGGATGATGGAGCCCTACACACTCTCTCTCTGCTCACACACAAACACACACACATGAGTTCTAGGCTTTTTCTCTTCTCTGGCCTTTCAGCTCCATTATCTGTCTGTGCAGCTCCCAGTGACACGAGAGGCCGACCAGCAGCAGTAATGGTTTTCCTCTCAGGACAGAGGAGCTAAGACATAGTGACACGCTGCTGTAATCACAGAGGAGGACACCCCACCAGGCAGGAGCCGAGGGAGACAGCACTTTCTGCATATGGCGTTCTGTGTGTGTCTGTGTGTGTCTGTGTGTGTGTGTGTGTGTGTGTGTGTGTGTGTGTGTGTGTGTGTGTGAGAGAGGATAAATGGTGATGCAAGAGGAAAAAGAGAATCATTAGTAAGCACACGTCTTCCAGCGCAGGCTCCACCCAAGGTGACTCCTCTCCACGCTGCTGCCGTCAGGAGCCAGGTGATTTATCACTCCTCCTGGGGGGGGGGGGGCCTTTGGCCTGAAGGCCCCCACCAGCTTGGCCTCCTCAAAAGCTGCAGCAGCATTGGACGGATGGCGCCCCCCCGCTCCCCAGGGAGCAGGAGTGCCACCACATCTCGGCCCCTCTGAGGCTAATGGCTGCGTGATGAGGCTGTTAGTGCTGTCGTCACCGTGGCCTCTGCTCCATGAGGCTCCATCAGGGCCGATGGGCCGGCCTCCTGCCTGTCTGCATGTTTACAGACAATTTTAATTCACTTAGGCCAATTTGCAATGCGTTTGGGCTCTTTCTACACGAGCGTGCACGTGGTGTGTTCTTCAGATGAGACGGTGGATCATGGTGAGAGCACTGCACCATCCTGGAGGAGCTCAGTGTGTACATTGACGCTCTCACCACATTCACTTCCTGCTCGTATCAGTCATGACTCAACCACCGGCCGTGGAGGCAAAATGCTTTTACACTGAAATTAGTTTGTATTTAAACTAAGAAGCTCACAAAACAAAGGCAGAAGTTAACCAACGCTCATTCATACTTTCAAAGCACAGACGTTTCATTCATGTTGTTGCTTTTCATCTTTGTGGTTTCTCGTTAGTAGTCATTTCTGTAGCTAACTTTAAATTGTCACTGTTACGGAGATAAAACAATTGTGTTTTCATTTGAATACATGTGAGTATTAGTGAATTAGTGCTTCAGCCCCTGTGACCCTGCACATGTGTCAATGATGATGGATGTCGATTGAGGGCTATGAGCTGTTTAATTGAGATTGTTGTGGAGATTCGTATTTTGAGGAAACCAAATATCTTTAAGTGTTTAAATGTCAAAGATTGGCTTGATTGACATTTGAAGTTCTTCTCACACAGTTTTTCTCACAAACTGAAATCCCACCTGTGCACCTTTGTTCTTCCTCTTCATGCTCCACGTGTCAGAACACGTTCACTTCTCAGGAATCGTTTATTCCTCCTTTCACGTTTTTCCATCGCTCCATAATTTCACAGCTTCCCAGTCACTGATAGCGGAGGCAGCAGATCATTTTAAAGTTTGACACCTGAAGGTGACACTGATCTTCTGCCTGTGGGCCTGAAGGTTGTCTTTTGAGAAGCTGCAGATTGTGTCTTCACGGCAGATGTGTTGAGCTCCAGGGTCGTTGTGGGTTCTAACTGCAGCATCAGAAACTAACATGTCCTGAGGAACTTCCTGCAACTTCTCCAGTGTCTATCAGCAGCTTCACTTTAAATACTGTCAGGTGAACTCGATATTTCATTATGTCAATATACACCAGTGTAATAAGGGGATTTTTAATATGCACTAAAAATGGTTCAAAGTCCCCGGAGGCGTTTTAGTCTTTTGTAAGGTTCATTTGCACGTCAATATATATTTAGGTGTTTTTCACAATCATGATGACAATTACACACTTCAGACTTTCTAAACTTTTGATCACAAATAAAGGCATCAACCAAACACAGCATTATAGTGGTTTAGGCTGTAGAATTTACCAGCCACCCCAGCACAATTCAAACTCTCCCACTAACATTCCAGTCTAATCTATTTAATACTAACTTCCTATCACTTGAGAGATACTTATGGATCAGTGTTTTTGTATTTTCCTGTTGTGTATCTGTCTCACTCCTGCTTCACTCGAACCTGCAGCTCACTGAAAACACCACAGTGATGTTTTAAATCGAATCACCATAGAAAATGTCCAGCGGGGGGGCTTCAGGGAAATAACGGGGAATAACCACCTGAATCCTTCATCATAACCCGTTTGATTTCCTCTGAGACCGACTCACTGCTTCACGTCCCTTTTGATAAACACTCAGATTATCCGACGCTGATTTCCAGGGATTTTACATCGGACATGAAACGACATGTGACTCATATCGAACAGCGTCTGTCACGGCGCCTGAGGAGGCTCATGAGGGACAAGGTCGGATTCAGGGGACAGCTTACATCATCACCCTCACCTCCTTAGGGGGGGGGCGGCTGAGGATAACAGAAGTCAGATGTGGTTTGTTCGGCCGTCACCTGGAAGTCCCGGGTGTCTGCTGAAGTGCTGACAGTGCGGATATCCTCAGGGATGAGTCAGCACATTCCCAGCTCTGTGCACGGTGGCTTGACTTTGTTTATTATCTGTGTTTCTACTGTTTACCTGTCGGGTTGACCCCTCCCCGCTGTTTGGCTTGTTTCCCCCCCGCTGACGCACCAGCAGGGTTGGTCTGCAGCGATGGGCTCGGCCCCCGGGGGGATGGATCTGCTCTGAATGCCACAGTGACCTCCCTGTTGCTTAAGGTCAGAGGCTGATGTGCACTCGATGACTCGGTGACTCAGATGTAGATTCTTCCTGTGGCTGCCACGCCGACTGGTCACATTAAGTTATGACCTTGAAGAGCAGACGCTTGATGTTAAAATCCATGTTTTTTAACATCCAGTGCATTTATGTTATATCAATTATAATAGAAGTATATTAATGTTACAGATTTTTTTATTCATTGCTGATGAATTCACTCCTGCAAGAGGAGAAAATTCACTCGAGCTTTGCATCCGCTCACTTTTCCCTTATGTGTGGAGTTTGTATTCAAAGTTTCGAAAGCGCCTCAAAAAGTCATAAATTCAATAAAAAGAGGAAAGCTTTAAATAGTCTTAAATATGTTAAAATGCTGTTAAAGTCGCTTAAAACATTAAGGCAGGGGGGTTAATGGTGTTAACATCGATTTATATGCTACCTCCGTCTCGCTCTCTTGACTTTCTTGAAGAAATTGTACTTTCTTGATTGTGTTGTTCTGGGTTTTTACCCTTATGGTCAAATGCACTTATTGTGAGTCGCTTTGGATAAAACCTTTAGCTAAAGGAAATGTGAAATCATAATTTTGTATTCTCTATTTGGCCCCTAACACCTTATCTTCAATATTTAGGAAGTGTCAGTCATTCTGTGATCCTCCTTCATGTCTCTCATACCTGACAGGTCTTACGTTTATTTGACGTGATGCTGGTTGTGATGTGTTTGAGCAGAGAGAGAGAGAGAGAGAGAGAGAGAGAGAGAGAGAGAGAGAGAGAGAGAGAGAGAGAGAGAGAGAGAGAGAGAGAGAGAGAGAGAGAGAGAGAGAGAGAGAGAGAGAGAACATCACTGATTCATGTTCACGTCCCGCTGACATTGAAGATGGATAATGATGATGGCGAGGGGCGAGGGCGGTGATGGTGGTGATGGACTGGTGGATGACGGGGATAATGGTGATGACGGTGACTTTTCTTTATATAACCGAACACTGTCCCATGCATCAGTCCTCTCGTGGAGCCCACAGCCCCTACAGGTGTTCCACCCCCAATGCTGGAATGACCTCATCCGTCCTCATTGTGTCACTTCACACGCATGCAGTCGCACACACACATAGTCTGCACATGTATAAATAGTAAACTAGGCCAGAGCATCTCCAAGGTTTTTGCTCTAGAAGGAGAAAGCTTTGAGCTTAAGTCCCTTTCTGCCCTTTAATTCCTGCACTTGTGTTTCTAACCCCTGAAAATCTGCCCCTATCCCCCCCGCCATCCCTCCTCTGTTTCCAGGCCGGTCAGGGTCATCCATCTGGGGTCAGAGACGCAGTGCGGAGCCTCTCCCATTCATTAGCTCTTCATGTTGTTATGGCTCAGAAAGGCCACAGAATCAATTGTGTGCATCAAAGGCCCGGCTGGCTGTCGACAGGGAGGACGAGGAGTCGGAGAGGCCGGCCCTGTCAGCGGGAGAAATGGAATTTTATCTGGATAAATTGCTACAGCGTTCAACAAGAATGGGAAGAATAGGATCCAGTGTCGCCACTCGTAGAATTAATGACAAAAAGCAGCTAGATAGAATCAATGGGGAAAGCCAGGAAGGCAGCGTTTTCCTTTGTGCAGAAGGTAAAAAGGAACCCCGGCTCCATTTGAGCGTGAAAAGGAGCCATGTTTTGGTAAAATGTGATTATGTTCTTACTCCAGTAACTGGATTTGTTTTTCTTTCTTTATATTCTCCCTGGGTTGAGGTATTTCCTCCGCGGGTGGGAGAGGAGAAGGGATTGGCAGAGGGAATTTCATGTAATCCCATTTGGGATTGAGGGGATGCTCCCAGGGAAATCCTCGCCGGTACAAACAGAGAGACGGCGGCAGGGAATAAGGAATCAGAGAAGAAACACTCAGAGGGACGCAGGGAAAGGCTGAGGAACAGATCTAAGAAACTGCTTCACAAACAAATAATGATGATAATAAGATAAAGCGAAATTAAGATGAGGAACGGAAGGATTCCTGTTTTTATTTTTCAGAGCAAACACAGGAACAATGATTTAATGTATGTTTAAGTTGCTCCTTTACTCTGAGGTATGTAGACGTCTGTAAATGTGGGTGATGCAGTGGAGGTGTTGTAATTCACTGGGTCCTCCAGTTGGATCCTTTGTTGGCGGCGCCTTCTTCCCTTCCTGTCTGCCTGGTGAATAATTCATGAAGGGCCAGCAAGTGTCACTGCCACGTTACAGTAGAGCAACATAAAGAGCGGCCGGAGCAGCAGCTCTACTACAGGGAACACGAGAGGAGAAAGGGAGAAGATGATGGAGGGAGTGAAAGGATAGAGGGTAAGGGAGAGGAGGAGACGAGGAAGAGGAGAGGGTGGGGATCGGTGAGATGAGATGAACGAGAGAGAGAGGGAGCTCTGGTTCTTGGCTCAGAGGATCAGACTCTGATTTCTCCTGAGCTTAAAGGTGAACAGCTGCATGGAACCAGACTCGGTTTATATCAGCTGGTTGACATGTGCTGTCAGATTCACAGGTTTCCTCTTTCACAGTCATTCCAACAACTCTGTTTTCTTGAGGATGGATCCAACAGATTCGGAGAGCCACTGTTCTAGAGGAAGAAGTCACTTCAACAATTATTTAACAACCATAACAACTACAGGACATGAGTTATTGGTCAAGGTTGAAGTGTTGAAGTCACTTACTTGTTGAAAATGTAAGATCATCAGGAATTTTAGAAGATGCAAGCTCGTGCTCTACAGGCTGCTGCTTATTACAGGTAATATCCACCATGATAACCATCAAGGGGTTAATATCAATAATGTAGAAGGTGCAATTAAGTAATATATGTTCTATATGAACGTTTGGGGGATGGGTGGTGTTTTGTAGATGATGCACTTGTGCGGCTTTGCTCATGAAGTTATCACAACTGACACGTTTTCCATTCTCACAGCTGGTGTCTGCAGAACTTCTACCAATTGGAAATATATTGTGTTCATTGTTGCCTGATGAGGATAAACCTTAAAAAAACATGGAGCTTCGTTAGTGTGATAAATATGTATTGTATCTTAGAGTCTATTATTTCAGTTATTTTAATATCAGGCTTGACACGATGAAGTCTTCATTTCAAGTGAATGAGCTGTAACTCCTGTATTAATATGCAAAAATATGGGTTTCATGATTTTCTCAGGAGCTGTGGACAGGCAGGCCTCATTGTGGGGGGAAATATGGGGTAGTGTGTGTGTGTGTGTGAGTGTGTGTGTGTGCGTTGTGTGTGTGTGTGTGTGTTGTGTTCACCCTGGTATGGAGCTGTCACTGAGCAGCCACAGACAGCAGACAGATGGGGAAGGAGCGAGCCTCCGTCTGCAGAGAGCGTGTCGGCAGCACCAGCCGGCAGATTCCTATTAGATGCTCAGGTGCTTTACATCCAGGAGAGACTCTGTTGTCACGAAAGGGGAAATAAACAATCCTGGCATGTGACACAGCAAAAAAAACACGACCAAACAAACCATATACACACAGACCCTGACTGTTCAGATGTATATTCTGTGTATGTGGATCCATATGAGATGGATTACATGAATCAAAACCTGGCTCACACGGTTTTAGATGTGAGTTGACCTTTGATTTGACCTTTCTAGGTCTTCATAAATTGAAACAAATGCACATGAGGGCAGAGAACGAGAGAAAAGGATTATTACAGGTAAACATGACTGTTGTCGAGCATTAGTTTAAATGCTAATCATACATTATGAAGGTAGATATGTTGTGTTTTGTATTTGCGTCCTTTGTCGTCATGTGACCACTTTGTAATGATGGACCAAGTCTGCAAACAAACAAGATAAAGAAATCTGCTGAGGGGAGATTCAATATTTAAATCACTTTTAAGCACGGAGGAGAGAAAACACACAAAGCACATCATCCTCTCATTAAGGAAAAGGTACATTACAAGAACATATATTAACTCAAGCATAGGTCTGCTAATTCCCTACGGAGGAGAGGAGGGAAGCAGGGGGGGAGGAGGGAGGCGGGGGGGGGGGGTGATGTACAGAGAATAGAAAATAGAAAAACAAGAGAGAGGAGAGGAAATGATGTGATGAAAGAAAATTATAGGAGAGGAGAGGATGGTGGAGGAGGACAAAAAGAGGCAGTAAAATGTTCAATCATTAAACAATAATTTAGCCACTCCTTATCCAACAGTTTGCCCCCTGATTCTGAGGTGCAGTAAAACTTAATTATCTGTGTGTATGTGCCTGTGTACTTGTGTTGCTCCACTTCCCCGAGGCGCCGGGAGCCCGGTAATGGCCCCGATAGATCAAACCTCATGTGCCTTTTTATTCTGGGAGAGTAGGAAGTGGCGGTCGGCTCAGCCTCTGCCCTGCGTTTGAAACNTTACTGCCGTTCCTCAGGAGTTAGCACCGGTAAAACCCACAAAGACAGAAGGTCGGCGTTTTAAATCACAATCTATAAAATAAGACTTTATGTCCCTTAGATTGAATCTATCAAATAGTCCATGTTTGATTCAATACTTTGCATTTGGAGCTTTTATTGGTCAGAGCAGTGTCGCTAAAACAAAATCTGTTTAGGACAAATCTTTACCTCTTGATTTACCTTCCATGTGTAAACACTGAATTTTAAGTAGTAAAAGGGTTTAAAGGTCTCGCCCAGCTTTATATAATGAAGCATCTAGGTCGCCACCTGGTGGATGACTGCAGTATAGGTCATAAATCCCTTCTCCTCCATGTTAGTGGAAGGAATATGTAACAAACTAAAATACACGTCAAATACTGGCATTTTTGTTAAGTTGAAATGCTCATTCCTCTTTGATTTGATGCCACGAGAACAGGCTGAAACTTTATGATTGACAGCTGAGACATGACACACGATTGGCCGAGCACATGAATCATAGCGCAAAGATCTTGAGTGGCTGGATTCAGATTGCGTACATGGGCAAAAATGATTTTCTTTGTTTTTCTAAACCGGAAGTAACCCATTGGACGGTACTAGCTCCATTGCATAAGGTTCTTTATGGAAACTAGACAAACATAGGAAAATCTTAACTGACGATATAAATCATGTGAGTAGTAGAGTCGGATTCTAGTAGACTTCTCTAGAAACGACCAGTGGAGTCGCCCTCTGGTGGTCATGTGAGAGAATACAGGGTTAAGGCACCTCCTCGTTGGCTTCACTTTTCATACCTGGAGTCTACGTTCGTCTTTACATGTTCGCTTTCTATGCTTACGACAGTGTACCTGCTTTGCTCTTGACACTGCCCCTAGTGGTCAATACAGGTGGGCCTTTTCTTTTAACATTAAACACACAGCTGAGCTCCACCTTCATCCCCATCGCTCTTACCCACGGACAAATTTGGCTAACGAGGGAGTGTACCGAGTCACTTGAGGGTTAGATCTCCCAGAAACCCCTCTGCCCTCCCCTCAGGTTTCCAAGACTACCTTGATTTACCCCTCCATCTCTTTCTCTCTCTCTCTCTCTTTCTCTTTCTTGTGCTCTCTACCCCGCTCTCTCTCTTTCCCCCCCTCTTTCTGTCTCTTGCTTATCCGAGCGTACTGGTGCTAAAACATCACCGTGGCTCTTTAATTGGCTCTGTCCTCCCGAAGAAGAAAACCTGCCAGTCTGTGAACACTGACATGAGAGTCAGAGGGGTGGTGTGTGAGTGTGTGTGTGTGTGTGTGTGTGTGTGTGTGTCTGTGTTTGTGTGTGTGTGTGTGTGCTTGTGTTTCAATGAGGTAATGGGCTGCTTGAAGACCTCTCCGGTGGAAAACCTTTTCATTTGTTGTATTTCCCACAGACCTCCTAATGGATGCAGCGATGTTGTGTTGTGTTGTGTGGAGTGACCTGGCTCTCCGTCACCCTACTCCACAGCACCAGAGGACCCTTCAGCCTGTGCGGGGGTCTGTGTGTCGTGAAGTGTGTGGTTGTGTAGTGTGTGTGTGTCTCTCTGTGTGCTCTGTCTGCTCTGCTGCCGAAGCAGAGATGCTCTGAGTTGTCTTGGGAGTGGGTGTGGGTGTAGCGACCCTCTCTGCTAGCTGCATTATTTATCCTGGTTTTACTACCAACCTTTTCTCCATGAGACGTCTCCTCCAGCAGAGTGAAGACACAAATATCTGTCCTTCAGCGAGGAGACTGTCTTCTCCTCTGTCTGTCAATCAGTGGGTCTCACTACACAAACAAACCAGCATCAGCGTCTCTTCTTCACGTCTTTATGTTTGGTCGTTGTTCTCTCAGTTGAATGAAGTAATTAACTGGACTGAAAGCGTTTTTTATTTCTTTGATTTTCAGAGTTTCAACACAAACTGGGAAACAAGCAGTGGTTCACTTCCCAGCCAGTCAGTTAGCAGACCATTTGCTCCCACCTAGTGGTCGTGCATGGTCAGTGCATTCATTTGTAAAAGCTTGATGGAGGTGAAGCTGCAGTTTATTCTGGTTTAAGATTTGAAGTATGCTGTTGTTTTAAAGGCACAATTTGGCTTTTACATGAAATGCTGAATTACAGAGGCACATTCATGCTAATTTCCATCTGTTGTCTCAAGCTAGTTTTTACAAGGCAACCTGAGATTAAACACAATGACCTCTCTTCTATAATAACATGGATTTATGGGTAATTAAAGAGCTTTATACACACCATCCACACTAACTACAACAAACCCACGTTTAAAACAAGCAAATAACCCATCATTACAATATCAAACAATGCAATGCAACACTCAGATACACAGGTAAACCAAATAACGTGAAATGATTGCACGCGATCACAAGTTATGTTTGTTAGACTGGTTGAAAAGAGTTGTTCGTGGTACTGGGCTCAGGACGGATGAAAATACCCATGTAGTTAGTACTTGTACCCTGGACTCTGTATCTATCCGTGTCTTGTTTTTTATTTTACTTCATTAAGGTGGAAAAACATCTTTACATTTTATTCCAGTAGACGCTCTTGTGCACTTCTGGGTTGTGTGTTTCTTTCTGTCCACCTCCGGCTTTAATTCAGCTGACATCCACTAATGCTGTGTGTCCTCTGGAGGCTGTTGAGAGTTCTTAAATAACTCCTGGGATGCATTTTACCGTAGCTCCACGATATCTCGGCTTGAGATTTCTTTTTACAAAAGGATTTAACACCATAATTAGAGTCGTTTCCTGTGTGGGGTCCGTGGATGTGTCACTCCAGGCGGCTCCACTCGGTCCCCGTCCGACTCTGAGCTCTGAGCCGCTTCTGTTTCTGCTGAGAACATGAATGAGAGGAGCCGCGACTCACTGAGCTTAATCCTTTCTGTCGGCAAAAACAATGAGTGTGAAATCACACCGTGGAAGGATGTCTTCAGGCAGAGTTAAATCGTGTTATAGTCCCACATGCTCACGGAAGGATTTGAATGTGTGTCTGTGTGCGACAGCGTGTGTGTGTCTATGGCAGAAGATCATATTTAATGTCTTAATTAAGGGGGATTTATTTAAATGAGGGAATTCTATTCCAGTTCCCTGTCAGGCTGTTTTTCTTTTAATCCATTCCAGGGATGTGCAGAGAGATTTCAGGGCGTTTCCCGAAGAAGAAAAGGGATAAATTAGTGTGAACTCGCCGAGATAAGAGTTAATTGAATTAAAGTGGCACCCTGGGCAAAACCTGCTCCGATATGATGACGTGCTTTGTGCGACTAAATTCACTGTTAGAGCCGTCAGCTTCACACATTTCTTAGACCTTTATTCCACTGACGAGACATTTGGCTTCTGTTGGGCTGATGTTCCTTCTTTTTCTTAATGTAAAACTAGAATGGAGAGCTGGTTGTCAGCCTGCCTTCAGGTATTGTTAAGAGGCATGCTGGGAAATGTAGTAATTGACCGATTGAAGGCTAATTTCTGCAAGCCCTCTGTTTTCGAAATGGAGCAGTACCAGTGCCGATCATGGGGGGGCAGTGTAGCCAATAGTTGAAGAGAGATGAACCATAGGACACGAGGAAGAGATTTCTACAAAGAATTTATCGTGATGAGTTTTATCGTCTTCAGAGGAACGTTATCGTAACCTGCTCCTCCTCCGTCACCATGCTGGTCAGAAACTCTCAACTCTGAGCTGCCCTCTAGTGGACGACTAAGCAACCGGGAAGTACGTGGTCAGTGATGGTTACATCATTCGAAGAGGAATTATCTCTGTTTATATGTAAAAGCAGCATTTATTAGCTTTAAGGGAAAAATGGAGCGACAATCGTACATTATTCGCTAGTTCAAAATATCGGTATCAGCATTAATGAGATAAAAAACATACATTTTACAGACTGTATGAAAGATATGCATTTATTTCCTTACAATAAAGTTTACTGTTTAACTGTAAAATGTAAATCTTCACGTACATTTCTTAACCATAAGGTTTGGATAAAGAGTTCTTGCTCAACTTTTTTTAATTTTATTTTTAGTATCTTAAAGTTTTTACTCCTGTGTATCAGTATCACACTTATTCGTATCTTTTTTTATTTGGACTGAAACGTGAGCTCAGCACAGAGACGTCTCTGTGAGACTGACCTCAGATCATTCCTTATCCGTTCTCCAGCTCTTCTCACACACCGTGTTGTTTCAGGAGCTGCTGGTTGTTTGAATGACTCCAGTCGGGAGGTGAAGACTCACACTCTAACGTTTCAGCGTTGCAGACGCTCACACAACACGCACTGTTCGCAGCAGACTTCAATATTGACCGTCTGCAGGGGGCCTGTTTGTTTTGGACCACAGTTCACAGACTCTTCTCCCAGTCAAACCAGCAAAAGTGAAGTAAAACTGGAGCTGGAGATAAAGCAAGAGCTCCATTCAGGTTCCTGGAAAGACATTCTGCTGTTTTTAGACTAAAGTTTCTCCACAACCTCCACATTATTCCTCCACATTATTCCTCCACATTATTCATTGTTGCAGCATAATCAAAGTGTTTCCCTCGTCCAGCTACAACGTTCAGGCCTGCTGAAACATGTGCACCTTTTTAATGGACCACCAGAGGCCACTGCGTTTGCTCTGTGAACCTCTCACACTTTGAACAGGGACTGCTCTTCCCTTTCAAACGTACACACGTTCAAGTCAAGACTGCAAAAACCTTGATTTGATTTAATTCCAAAAAGAAAAGTGAAGACATGTTTAAACAAAATGGAAACTTGACTTTTGAACTTGTCCTTTTAAGTCCTGAAAGCTCAATCGGAGACTAAATTAAGTTTAACATGATCCATAATCCTTGCATTTTTTACCTAAGAGAGATGTTTGTATCAACATCTTTACAGAGGAAGTCCAGTCTGTAAAGTCCCCATTGTTTTTGTCTTCTTGTGAGAGGTTCTTGTCTCTCTGGGGACATAAGTCCTCTTCTCACAGTGTGACACATCCAGGTTCTGTGAGTCTATCCTGGGACTTTTTATTTTGTGTACTTTGGATCTGAAGCTGTCTCCTGTCCCCCCCACCTGCAGGATTATGGAAGCAAGCCCCCCCCCCACATTCAGTTACTAACTATTGAGGAAATAAAAATCGTATTTTTCTCCCATGTAATCAAATGAATGGCACATCACAGACTTTAGAAAAGAAGCCATGGACTCACGTTTAATATTGGTTGTCACCAACAGCAGGTTGGTGTCCAGGAAGCTTAAAGCAAGGATAAGGAGTTAATTGTGTTTGTGTGTGTGTGTCTGTGTGTGTGTGTGTTTGTTTGTTTGTATCCTGGCTACCATCACACATGTTTGCTGAATCAGCTTAATCTCAGGTGATGTCTCTCAGGAGGAAATCTCTGAGGATTTTACCCAGCAACTGTAAATGTTCACATGTTTGTGTTTTGTCTGAGGGATGATCAAGGTCAGTATTTAAGTAGAGAGATAGAGGGTGTGTGTGTGTGTGTGTGTGTGTGTGTGTGTGTGTGTAACCATCTCTGTAATTGCCAGTAAGTGGCTTACCGGTATCTCCACGTTGTTCCTTCTGATAAGGCTGCGTCCTGTCGACCACTTCTCTTGGGACTGATAAGAAGAACACTCCTCTGTCTCCACTTTGCAGAAAACAAAACCACAACAACAGCAAAAAATTCTATTTGAACAGGGATATATTTGAAATATGCATTTTATACGTCAATAGTTTTGGGGTAATTTTATGTGACATGACTGCAAAATCAAGAATATCAATTCAATTTGACCAGAGTGCAATTCAACACGTGTCTGACCGTGCACGGATTTTTAACATAAGAATTATTAATGTGATTTCACTTCAAATACGTTATCATATCTCAGGTGCAATTCAAAAACCAAAGCAAAACTTTCTGGAGGTTTTCATGAAGCTGACTCTGGTGAAAGTAAATCTTGTAATTCCTCACACAGCTGTTATATTTGTTTAATATGTTAAATGTTGCTTTACACTTGTGTTGGTGGAGACCAAACCAGAGCTCAAGTCGAGTGAAACTCACTTTCATCAAGTGGACACAAACAAACTAAATGAATCTGAATGTTTCTCCTTCTTTCTGGATGTAAGTGTGGTTCAGGAGGACGAGACAGTTGACGCCATTTAACAAGCATATCCAGATTCCCCCAGAAAGCCGTACATCAGGTGACCCTGTGTTGTTTGATGGAGCATCAAAAGTTCTTGTTGAAGTTTCTTTAATGTTCTGCCGTCGCCCTCATCGACACCGACTCTGTAGCTGCTCTGTGGCCTCAGAGTCGAAGGCGTCTGAGGCCCAGATGTGCTGTGTGGGAGACAAGCTGCTGCAGCCTCTAATAAAAAGCTCCGTCTTTTATCTCAGTGTGGGACAGCTCTGCCGTGTCGCTGATGCCAAATCCTGTTTGGTGTGAGACGCCCAGATACCTCCTGTTGCCTCTCTCTGTGGCGGCAGCTCGACATGTCAGAGCCTGGAAGTGAAAACCAGTGAGCTGTGGAAATGCTGGTCACGGGAGGATAAGACGAGAAGCTTGACGAGCTTTATTTACACAAAGGTGAATAGGAAATGGATCCACTGGATGTGTTGTTCACCTTGTTTCACGACTTTACTGTCAAATCAGGATTCCACATGTCTCTTCTCTCATCGTCCAGATTCACTCCAGCAGTGTGACAGTGATCTGTCTCAGTTTAAACTGATGTTTGACTCATTCTTCACGATTTAATCTCTTTCTAAACATCAGAGTCTGAACACATCGCCTCTGGTAAATGTCACATTTTGTGTTGTCATTCCTTAGCTGCTCCATCTTTCCTGTATGTGTGTGTGTGTGTGTGTGTCTTTGCTGGTGGTCCCTCGAACCCCCGGGGGTCCACCCCCCGTGCCCGTCTGTTTACCCAGCAGCCCACTCTCTCCCAAACACGGCCGCGCTGCCTTTAAATCAACAGGTAACGCGATGAAAGGTCGCGTCCATGATTTATTTGCACTCTGCCGCTCCGGCTGCGTCGCTGCTCGGGAGCGTTGACTCGTTGTGTTGACTCGTTGTGTTGCTTATTGCTTTTGTTGGCACCGCGGTCTGGAACCAGAACAACCAGGAGGGTCCGTCATCCGCTGGGGGCCAAGCCAAGCAAAGCACTGCCCCGTGTTTTATAGCAGGACTAAGTCATTTAGAATAGACACAATTCACTAAGCTCTCTTTACTTGATTATGTTTTCTTCTCCAGGAGAATGTTGAGTGCCTCGGTTTATTCGGCCCGACTGTGCATGTGACCCTCGGTGTCCTCCGGCCTGTCTTGTCTCCCCTGATGCCTCGTTCCCCTCAGCTCTATTTATACACCTTGTTATCCGGAGCTTTCCTGGCAGGAGTTGCTGAGTGGTGCCAGCCCAGGAAAGAATGCCCGTCATGGGCCTCCGCAGAGGACACGGCCCCCGGCCCCTGGAGGAATCGCTCAGTGCCACTCGGGCGTCCGTAGTTGGTCATGTGAGCGGCCGAGCTGCTCCGGCTGATGCAATACGATGGAGTCAACATCAAATGGCTGGAAAGCTATAGAACTCATTGAAGACGACTAGAGCTATTGTTCTTTTACATGAGCGTATAAGACAAAGTTCACGAGACTTGGTCAATCGTGATTTTTCCTCAACTGACACAGTGTTACGGAAATAGTTTCATGAACAGTGTAAAGAGCTAGAGATGTTAAAACTGAACACTAAAGGATGACCTCCGATAATTCTATATTTATTGCTTAAATAATATGAATCAGTTGATAGAAAATTATCAACTCAAAGTTCCCAAAGTGAAACAAGTCATCTTGATCTCTCTGTGGCTGCAGTATAGTTCATAGAACCTCCTCCTCCATGTTAGCAGATGGGAAATGAACCAGACTAAAAAGTCTGCTTTGAATAAATCTTCTCCTAAAGATGGTTTCTGTCATTTTAGGAAGTTCTCATCACACTGATGTATCGTCAACAGTTCAAGTTCCTGATAAGTTTGGTTTTTGATTTGTTATTTGATGATATGGGAGAAATGTCTCGATTGACAGCTGATACTGAGCGACTTCAGAAGATTAAGATGGCAGCGTTCATACCAGGTATATTTTGTGATTCATTTCACAGTAGGAGGAAGTGGAGACCTGTCGTCCATCTTTATATAAAGTCTATGGCACGTTCACAGAAGCTCACACGCTCAGGTCTGAGGAGAAGAGCCCACGCGGATGGAAACCTACTTAGAGAAGAAGTGGGTTAAGACTTGCCTCACACGGCTGGAACTCGGTAAGCAGGTCGGGCTGAGAGAAGCGAGGCTGTCAGTGACCCGCCGGAGAGAGGAGCCGGCTAATTGGAGGAGACGCAGGCGAACGAGGACGAGGGTGTTGAGCAGCAGATGTTTTGCTACATGGTTCAAATGGAAAAATATCCCAAGTGGAACCGAAGTTGTGACGCTGGTTGATTCCTTTATGTGGCTTCCCTCCCTCCCACCTCCCGGCCTTCCATTAGAGGTTTCGGGAGATGTCGCCTGGAAATTAGGACTCTATTTTGCGTCATGGGCTCAATATAACTAAGTGTGTCTCAGCTCTTAAAGGTGTGAGACTTTACACTTTGTGTGTGTCGCCTCTTACTCACACACACAAGATGCACAGAGCAGCTGCTGAAGAGCAATGGTTCCCTCGTGCAGGAGGAATAAAACAGAATGTTAATGAAGTAGTAATCGACTTTCAATAAAAAGGAAATCGACTTTGACTGAATGCTCAGAACGATAACAGCCTCCAAGCAGCTTGTGGCTCTTCTTCAGATGATTTGTTTTCTGGCTCAGGAATTATCTGTGAGAGAAGGTGACTAGAGCTGAATCTGCTGCTGAGGTGAAATCTGTGTCTATGTTCATGCACTTCCACACATCCACACTTACTGATATACGTGCATGATGGCAGTATATTGTCCAAAGGAAGACTGAATGATGGATTACCTTTATTATTCTGAAGGGGCAATTTGATTTACAGGGTTAGTCAACAGCAAACTTAACACATTTCAGACATTTAATATGACAAATGATGAACACAGGACAAATACACAAAGACATCATCACTATAAAAACACTAAAAGTCTCCTCGTCCTCCTTAAAGTGTTGTGGATCCACAGCTTGTGTTGTCAGTCGCTGATTTGACCAATGAACCTAAGGGTCGGTTCAATTTGGCCTCACCCCCGATGGGAGGAGACACAACTGTGGGAGAAGAGGATGTTGCGTCTTCTCCACCATTTCATTTCCATGACACAGGAACCAGGACTCAGGAGGAACATCGAAGAAAGGAAAGTGTTCATTTTCAAGTGAAGCGAGCAAAGCAGCTGGCAGGTATTTGGGCGGGGGGGACAACCCTACCCTGTGGAAACTCATGCACTGTACCGTGTACATGTACTACATGGGAATACACTGAGTAGTATCTGATTTGAGACGGAACCAGTGTAATGAGAAGAAAGTAAAGGGAACAACCACAGAAAAATACTTAAATATCGTTAAACACATTCTAGTGATTGCTCCAGGCTGGGTTGAATTATCTATTGTTATTATAATTTATGGTTTTACGATAACAAGGATGCACAATTCTCATTTCTTAACTTGTGAGAAGAGAATGAAGGAAGACACGTTTATAAATATGGATTTATCACGTTCTATGAAATATTTCTCATTTAAATCATAAGGTCCTGATCCTCTCTGTTGAAACATCCACAATGAAATCCCAGTTCCTATTGAACGTGACCTTGACTCTTTCCTCGTACTATAACTTGACTGTAGCACAGAGGTGGCAGATCAGAGGTGAAAGGTCCTCATACTAAATATTCCCCCTATTGATAACTATATATATAGAACGTGAATACATTTGTGAGTTCTGTACGAGGAGGAATCCTTCACACCGGCTTTCAATATTTCAGAAAAATACTGTTAGAAACACAAAAAACGAAATAAAAACACTTCCATGTGGGTCCCTGTAGTTCTCATGAGCAGGAACCATCTAAAAGTTGACATGAAATATGTTTTATTTTAAGTCTGTCCTCTTTTATGTGAGTGGAACACGACTGTTCTGTTGCTGCACTAATTCATCTCACCCATTCTAGTCACTTCAGTTTCCTCATACGTCTTGTGAAAGGTCGGGAACAGAAATAGAAGCTCGTGTTTATATTTTATCGTTTTCCTCTTTGCGGTGCTCAGAACACACTCACGTAATGCAATAGTCAAATAATATTATCCTTAATTTTGTTCAGGACCCCACTCTGGGATCCTCGGTGGTCCGGGAACCCTCCGCTTGGCAGCTGCTGCTTCACCTCCAACCACAACACGACCGCCACGTGCGTCACTCGGCCTCGCATGAAAACACGACACCCACTCGTTCCTCTTCTCGCTGCCATGTGTGTGTGTGTGTCTGTGTGTGTGTGTGTGTGTGTCACTGCTTTCTGTGTTTGTGAGGAGAATAAAACTTAACGAGAGTCCAAACCCTGTCTGTGCTTCTAGGTGTTTAAATTCTCACCCACGGGGATAAAACCTAAACCTATATGTGTAGTTTATGTTTCTCTCTGCCGTAATGAAAAACATTGATATTCCTGTGATCCACCTGTGATGTCACTGTAATAAACTTCATATTTAGTGCGGTCGCACAAGAAGAAGAAGTGTCCCTATGAATGAACAGAGAATAAAACAGAAGATTTCTCACGATTACACATGATCCAGTTGAGCCCTTGATTTTCCATAAAAGGCTTCAAAAGAATTACAGTTTAATTGAGGCCCCCCCCCCGGGTTCTCATGAGCAGGAACCATCTAAAAGTTGACATGAAATATGTTTTATTTTAAGTCTGTCCTCTTTTATGTGAGTGGAACACGACTGTTCTGTTGCTGCACTAATTCATCTCACCCATTCTAGTCACTTCAGTTTCCTCATACGTCTTGTGAAAGGTCGGGAACAGAAATAGAAGCTCGTGTTTATATTTTATCGTTTTCCTCTTTGCGGTGCTCAGAACACACTCACGTAATGCAATAGTCAAATAATATTATCCTTAATTTTGTTCAGGACCCCACTCTGGGATCCTCGGTGGTCCGGGAACCCTCCGCTTGGCAGCTGCTGCTTCACCTCCAACCACAACACGACCGCCACGTGCGTCACTCGGCCTCGCATGAAAACACGACACCCACTCGTTCCTCTTCTCGCTGCCATGTGTGTGTGTGTCTGTGTGTGTATGTGTGTGTGTGTGTGTGTCACTGCTTTCTGTGTTTGTGAGGAGAATAAAACTTAACGAGAGCCCAAACCCTGTCTGTGCTTGTAGGTGTTTAAATTCTCACCCACGGGGATAAAACCTAAACCTATATGTGTAGTTTATGTTTCTCTCTGCCGTAATGAAAAACATTGATATTCCTGTGATCCACCTGTGATGTCACTGTAATAAACTTCATATTTAGTGCGGTCGCACAAGAAGAAGAAGTGTCCCTATGAATGAACAGAGAGTAAAAGATTTCTCACGATTACACACGATCCAGTTGAGCCCTTCATTTTCCATAAAAGGCTTCAAAAGAATTACAGTTTAATTAAGCCCCCCCCCCCCCCAGGGCAACGTTTACTGCTGCCACCAGTCATAATTTAGTTTTTACATCTCACCTCATTAGAGCCACTTCCCCGTACACTTAGAAATATGAGCGTGGTTAATATGGAAATCTGCAGGTGTAGTGGAAAGAGAAGAGAAGACTGGTTTTACAGCTTATTTATATACGTTAGCTTTATATGTATATATATATTTCCACTGCTGTCTTCACAGTGTAGATTTATTAGAAGTTTGATTCCAGCAAGTTTTAACATGTTTAACTGTAGTAATCTCACCCCTGCTTGCAGAATCAGAATCACAATCAGAATTATTTTTATTGCCACGTATATTTGCATATATTGGAAATTGCCATGGCGTGGTTGGTGCACTGTACATTTAAACAATACAACAAAACCACAATATATACAATATATACAGTGCCTGTTACAGTTTTGTAAAAACACTGTTAGGACTCCTGAGCAGTTCCTGTGTGTTGCTGCCACACTGAGCGTCTTAACGAGCACAAATAGCTCCGCCTCCTCTTTGCTTCACTTCTCAACCGGTTCCATCGATATGGTGCGGCGGGCGGCACGTCGCCATGGAAACAGCAGACAAAGGGTGTGTGCGTGAGGTTGTGTGCCTCGAGCAGCGGTATGTGTGTTTGCATTGTGGATCCTGAGCAGGTGTCCCTTTCAGTGTGAAACGTGCACGTTCACCCGCCCTGTGTTTTCACTGGGTGACGCTGTGAACATGGAGGAGACATCAGAAGTCAGCAGGCAGCTTTGATTCTCCTGGTTTCTAAAGAAGCTGGAGACCCGGCAGCGTCTTCACACGGCTGACGATGTTTGGAGACACATGTGGAGTCATCGTTTTTTTTTGTGGAAGGCAGGTTTCATATCCACTGTGTTGTTAGTTTGAAGATACGATGATAACAAGTCATTAGTTTACTGTCGCAGATGTAAGAGCACACGCCTCTGAACGACTCAGATCCAAAATCTTTCTCTGCACATTTCTAGATTATTATTATTCCGATCACTGCTCGTGTTTTTACCCTCATTACTCTACATAAGTATCTTCGGCAGAAAGCAGAGTGTGAGCTGCCTTCTCCTCGTGCAGCGCAAATTAATCAATCATCATTCTCTGCAAACTGTTCTATGAGTTGAGGCTTTGGCTTCGGGATCCTGAATTTATCAGAAAAACTATTTCTATTTCATATGTGCAGTTTTACAAAACAGAATTGTCGTGTATCTGAGGAGGTTAACAGTCAGCACTCTAACATGAATCCATTTTTATTTTAAAGATTATTATAATGTTATCTAAACACTGGCTTTGTAAATTAGTTACTTCTCATAGAGATATTTCACATCAAAACCACGTTTTCTTTTATGATTTGCAGGGAAATATTGAAAACAATCTACAGTTTATCCCCTGAATTACTAAATGTAAATAAATAAATCCATAAATATACCAAAGTTTAGCATCTTAACTGAACTTCCCAGTCGGTTTAATGCGAGAAATACGTTTAATATTAAAGTAAATTCAGAGTGTCATGCTATCGAACCATTTGAGCTCAGACGTCTGAATTGAGTGTTAACCGGTTGAGTAAAAGTTTATGTACTAAGAAATATGCAGAGAAAGGCTCTTATATTATAAGGACACTGATTACATTCATATTCCGCTGGTATGGGTTCACATTCACAGATTGGTGGTGCTCTTACTTAGATTGGTTCCCTCTTCTGGTCCAATAGTCTCTCTGAGGGACAGTCCAATCAGCTTGAGGACACAATGACCCTCGTCCCTGAAGTGTATCAGCTCAGATCCCACAGAGAGCAAGAGGAACGACCTCATCACACACCAGTAAAAAGAGATTACAAGAGGAAGGGACAGAGAAACTGGAGGAGGTGAAAACGTCGATGATCATCTTTCATCTCTTTCGTTGCCTGATTGGAAAAACGAGCAGTGACTCTTTAACCGCCTGAACTGCCCCCCCCCCCACCCCCCATCCCTCAGAGTCTCCTGCAGACAGAGTCCAGAGAGTGATGGAGATGCATACAGATGAACTGCGTTATGTTCACCGGTCTCCATGTTGATCACAATTATCAGCCCTTTATGTCCCCATGAGCCCCGGCTGGAGAGGGAGATCTCAGATTGGATTTGAGTCACGCCTCTCAGCTGCAGTGATCGCTGCCCCCCCCCCCCTCCCCTGTGGAATCATGGCGACATCTTCATCAGAGAGCACCACCGATCTGATTAGTTCAGTCTAATTCAATTTCTATCATGTTTGTGGTCATGGGAGCAGATTGTAAAGGGACTCTAATAAGTGGCCGATGAGAACGTTCTTTAAGGACATTAGAGTTCAGGAGAATTCCCCTGAACTCTGCACCGGAAAATTCACTGTATCTCACAAAGTCTGATTGGATCTGGCTGGTGATGCTTCTATCATGCGTCTGAATAACCAGGTGGATTTGAAGCAGTTGTGAACGCGTCCGTCCAGAGAACCTCCTGCTGTGAAAGGAAAAAATCGGAAAAACTCAGATTTGCTCATGTGGCTCCCACATCTCAAGAATCGTTCATCTGAGGGCTCAAGAAAGTGCAGTGTCCAGGTTGATGTGATTTGGAGTTTCACCGAACTTTACCAAACTGGTGAACTTGTGTTTGTGCAGGTCCCTTTTAAAGAGTGAAAGAAAATCTGCAGCCACCGTTACCACAGGTTTCACAAACAGCCCATTCCAAACAGCCATGTTCTGCACTGATAGGATTAAACACACAAACCTGACAGCGGTAGGGACACAATGCTCTGCCCTCATCCTTTTACAGTTTCACACAGCAGACACAGTGAAACAACTCAATAAGGAACAGAGCTAACTGTGCTGTGAGCGGCGGTTAACTCAGTCTTTTACTCTTCTGAGCATCTTAAGGATGCAGAAGGTGCCAAGTTGGGATTTCTCTCCAACAAGTGGTTCCTCTCTGGGGAACAGAGTGAAGTGAAGGCAGCTATGGAAGCAGTGGAGAGCATTTAGTTAGCCGCCTCTGGTTTGCATCTCTCTCCGTCTGCTCTTAGCGTGTCCTGCGTGGCTCTCTGAGGCTGGAGAGTCGGGTGGAGCTGTGCCAGCTGAGCAGAGGTGGAGCTGTGCCAGCTGAGCAGAGGTGGTGCTGGGCTGCAGCCAGCCACAGACTGGGACCGGCTCCAGAGGCAGCCATCAGACCTGCTTCCGTCTATATGGAAACCTGCTGCTGAGCCTCGGCCTCCACTTAACTCCTGAAGAGGATCTACACCCCCCTCCCCTCACTCTTAATATAAAGAGCATTCTAGTTCTCTCAACTTGTTCCTCTATATTAAATGAAAACAGTCGTCCTCCAGTAGATGTGCACTACTTCCTGCAAACACAGATGTGAACATTGTGTGAATTCACACCTTCACACACATCTTTGAAGTGTCTGAAATCTCAGAAATAGTCAGCAAGGTGTGATTCTTTAATAAAGCGGGGGGGTGGTGGGGGGGGGGGGGGGGGGGGGGGGGGGGTAAATAATGATTGTTGACACATTTAGAAGACGGATTGAATCTAATTTGCGTGTTGAGTCAAGATATAACAATACCAAGTGTAGACTAGCTTGTGAATTAGCATTAGCTAGAAACCTATAGTACTATATACATCTAATATTGATGATGCTAGTTTAATCATAACAAAAGAAACTAGAGGGTGTAATTGTTATAGGTGACACTGTAACACCTATACTGTACCAAACAAAAGCTAATAGATGGCAGTGGTCTTCATTTCACTGTGTCTGATCATGAAATGTGAGCGATAAAGAGAACCTGATGATCTTTGCTTTTGAGGAACTGACCTCAGAACATGACCTTTACCACCAGATCACCACTTCAGGTTGAAATCCTCTCTAATAACGCGTCGTCCACGGAGCGGTCGATATCGGTGACAGAGCATCGAGGTGCAGATTAAAACCCTAATTCAACTTCTCTGTGCACGTCTGAGGTCGTTCCACCTTCCTCTTCGGGGTTGTATGAAATCCAGGGCTCAGCAGTAAGAGGGGGGGGGGGGAGAGGGGGGGGGGGGGGGGGGGGGGGGGGGGGTCACGGTGAAGTCACTCTCACTTGGCTTCAGGGCAGAGGCAGAGCGATGACCCTTCTCCAGGGTCGCAGTAATATCCTGGGGTTTCCAGAAGGGCTGGGACGACCCAACGACCGAGCAGCATCTAAGTGAAGCCATCTTTACTTTATGAGGCAATATACAGTATATACCTGTGATCGCTTGTTCCCATAGATGAGGTGGGGAGCCGGGATTATCTCCTGTCGCTTTCTGTTTCCTGTGAGCGGGTCGCCGCAGCCCCGAGGGGCCGTGGAAGTAATAACTCTCATAACCACCGTGCTCCAGTGGAGCCTCACATAAACACAGTGAACAGCTGAGTGTGGTCAGTTGTGCAACCGGCCGACCGGCCAGTTAATTGCAAAGTACAGTTTGACCACATTGGAGCTGACATTCATTCATCCGCCTTCTCCTCACACTTAATCCCATTTGGGGTCGTGGAAGGTGGGGCTGGAGCCCGTCCCAGACAGCGCTGGGCGACGGGCAGGGAAACAACCCAACCAACAGGTTGCCAGTCCACCTCCTGGCCTCGAGTTGACACGGGGGGGCCCAGTATGAAACCAGTGTGGCTTTTTCCCAAACCAACAGTTTCCAGGTTTTGAATACAGAGCTGACAAGTTGATTCCACTGTTTCCTTCAAACTGTTTTTAGACGACAACTCTGGAAAATGTCTGGAAAATTGGGTCCTGACAACACAAATGGGTTTACACAGCAGGTACGGGTCAGACGCTGCAGGGAAAGGTCCAGAGAATTCTGGGGAGGGGCGGAGTCTATACAGCCAGGAGCCAGGACCTGAAAAAGTCCATGAAGAGGATTTAAATGGCGTGCACCCCCGGGTCAAACGACTTCGCAGTAGACACAGGTTTTAATCGACTCTGGCTCCGATAGAATGGAAATATGACACCTGGGTGAACGTGTTAATTTGGCAAGACAGCGAGGTGAGAGACGGGATGCATCATGGGAAAATAAACTGAGAGGCAAACTCTTACTGGAAATGAGAAAGAAGTCCATTGCCTTCCCAATCTCCTTTTAGACATTTTACCACAAGGCTTCCCCCCACATTGGCTGAAAAATCTGCTTTTCACTTGTAATGATCTCGACCTCCTCACAGATCTTGACATGTCGAGCAGTGAGGATGGTGAGTCATCTATCGGGAGGAGCTGAAGGCGGAGCTCCTTCCTTCTCTCCCATCGAGCCCTGCAGGAACACTTTCCTCCTCTCCAGTGAAACCAATTATTCTCGACAGCAGCGCTCGACAAGGAGAAGAGCGTGAGCGAGGGAGGGCAGGAGAGAGAGAGAGAGAGACAGAGAGAGAGATAGAGAGAGAGCGTGCCCCCGGCTTCCTCTCCGATGAATGAACCAATCTATTAGTGAGCCATGTGATTTACCCGAGTCTTGAGATAGGGAAATGTTATTGTCCAAATAAATTCATTCCGGCTGCACAGAAGCAACTGGCTCCTCTGAGGCTTCATTTAGAGTCGCTGCACGCTCCCCCGCTTTCTGAAGAGCGGCCTCAGGGCCACTAGCAGCGGATGGTCCCAGACCTCAGATCAGGCGTTCAACAGCGAGCAGCTCCTTTCACTGTTTCATCTAAACTGTTGTTGTGGTCGTCAAAAGTTTTGCTTCATTGAACAAACTCTGGTCCAATCACCAAAAAGACATTTCTGTGCATTTACAGTCAAACACAACAGAATCCCTCCTCAGCAGGAGGAGCAGCCGTCTGGACAACACCATAGCACAATACAGCTCATAAGATAATCTGACCTCTTGACCCTTCAAACGTGCCCTTAGGATTTAGCTTTGAAGAAAACAAACAGGCTAACGTTGAACCAGGAGCTAATGAGCCGCGTCCACCTCATTTCAGGGAGTTTCACTATATATCACAATGTGTTCATTTTTACTTTATTCACGAAACCAGGAGTAACATTTGGATTTTTGTTGTGTTTTGCACAATACAATGACAAAACAAGGCTTTTTATTCAATTCTACTCTTCCCTATTCTATTGTCACTCCCTCAGTAAAGACGTTTCTAAGAAGTGATTTAAAGGAGGGCTGTGATCTGGCTCGTCTGTTGTTGTGGGGTATTTGTGCTGGAATCCTCGGGGGGGGGGGGGGGGGGGGGGGACTGTCACTCTCAGCATCACACGAACAACTCAGCCACCAAACATGCTTACCTCCTCGTATCCATGTTTAACACAATGCAGGGCGGGTCTGTGTGTGTGTCTGTGTCTGTGTGTGTCTTTACTAAGCTGCTGTTGTGAAATTAGGTTGCAGAGGTTATGGGATAAAGAAGGAGATGAGTTCAAAGAAAGCATCTCATGGAGGCATTTTCCAAGGTTGGTGTGTGTGTGTGTGTGTGTGTGTGTGTGTGTGTGTGTGTGTGTGTGTGTGTGTGTGTGTGC
>CM028859.1:3612051-3622099 GCA_016801935.1 Platichthys stellatus
GTGTGACCGCTATGCAGTGATGAGAAGGTTCAGGCTCGGCCTCTTTATCTCCCGCAGTCACTTCACCGCTGAGTAGATCCGCCAGCGGTGAAGGCGAAGCGAGGACCTCCACCATCAGATAGTGAAACGCCAGCACAGACATCTGACTAAGCCTCTGTTTAATCCTTGCACACAACAATTTTACTCCTCCATGATACAATCCAGTGAGGATTTCCTTTCAAGGGGCAGTTCACGGATTTAACACACGTCATTGTACGGGAGCGTGTTCATGTGATATCAACTGTAATTGAAGCTTTAATCAGAATCAGAATCAGAATCAGAAGTATTTTATTGCCAAGTAGGTTTACACCTACAAGGAATTTGCTCTGGTTATTGGTGCATACAATGAACATAGAAACATAAAAACACAATAAATACAACATAGTGTGTAGATTTATGTGAAAATGATCTATTGTAAAATGTCTGTTTCGTCTAAATTGCACTAATAGTTGTTTTCTCTACCCTAGAATGGGCACTTTATATTTAAACACTTTATATTTACATCAGGAGCGGGTCCTCTCCACAAAAGCAGCCATTTTTTTTTTTACAGGAGCCCAGACTGGACAAACTAAACCTTTATGTTTGAGGGGTCTTCAGCTGCACCATGACACTTCACCACTAGATGTCACTAAACTCTACACACTGAACCTTTAAACGTGACTTAATCTGCTCATATTCAGGTTCCTAATTTGAATCAGTGTTATTACATGAAATGCTTTACTAATGTTCTGCTGTTGCTGCAGCTCCTCTTTTCAGCCTCTGTCTCCAAAACTTGGTTTTAGCTCCTGTCTCTTTAAGACCCTCCTTCTGATAAAGACCAGTCTGCTCTGATTGGCCCGGTTTGAAACGCTCTGTTGTGATTGGTCAACTGCCTCTAGCATGTGAGGGACATGTCGGCCTCTTTTTCTTGCTTTTCCTGCTTTATAAGGGGACGTGTCACTTTGGTTCAAATACTGTCCCTTCACAATAAAAGTGTACGTCTGTTAGGTTTGGGTCTTTGTCTGATGTAAGGCGTCCATCTATGTTTGGTTTTGATCCTCTTCGATATCATAAAGTGTGGCGTCAGGTGTGAGAGCTTTCAGGAACATTCCAGTTCAATTTAAAACTTATGATTATGAGCAGTAACTAAAGTACAACCAGTTTTCATCTGCAGCAGAAGGTCGAGGACTCTGAAGTATGTGGCTGTTTATCATAGTTGAAATTGTGAGTCAGAGGATCCTGAATATTTTGAACTGGATAAGAAACTTAAAGTCACAACAAATCCACCGTCACTGCCTGATTTTGATCTTCTGTTTCCCCCCCTCAGCATGTTTCAGATGAACACACTGGATTGTGTTTTCAATAAAAGATCGGCTCAGAGGTGAGGGATCATCCTTCCAGCAGCTGGTAGAGAAATAACTTACACATAACGAATATATTACATTATAAATACTCATAGAGGCTTTGACTTGGCTGCTGATTAACTGAAACATGAAGCTGGAAGACAAGGTGAATTCTCTCTGTGGGGTTTTATTCAGGCCTCTGTGTGATGAACACTGGAAAACCTTGAACACACGTTCCAACCTTCTGCATTCCCTGAATGTTCCACATTCACCTTCTGCAGCTGAATGCTTTATGGCGTCAGAACAGGAAGAATAGTCTTTGCCGCTGCGCAGCCTTCAGCGCGTCTCCAGGCCTGCTCGCTCTCTTGCCCCTTGTTGTCATCACAAGGATAAACACGCCGATGCTTTGTGTTTTTTCTCTCTCCCCCGTGCGTTCGATGCCGTATCTGCGGCTGCACGTTTGGCTCCGGGGTTGGCACGAACACTCGGCACCAAACAGGATTAACTGGCAGCGCAGAGTGGGCGACGTGGAGCGGGCGGCCTCCTGACCCAGCACGCTGTCGGAGGCAGCCCGGGCCCACACTCGCTAAGCTCTTTAAAGGATTGCTCACCGATAAAGAGAGCACACCTCTCTAATCTGATCTCCAGATTGCTACTGTCAGAAACAGGAGAGGTGCTTTTAAAGTGGCATCTGCTGCGAGGGGCCCCGGGCAGAGGCACCGGAGAAGCTGCTGCTTCAGGTTGAATGGAGTCAAGGACAGTGTCAGTAGGATTTGAATGTGAATGACGCCGGGGCTGATTAATTATTCAGGTTTAAATTAAATTTTTTATAATCTTGTTTTGCAAATTAATAAAAGTATATTTGAATTGAATTGAATGGTGGGCGGACATTTGGAGCTTACCGTGGCTAAACACATTAGAAAAATAATATTTTAAGCTGACATATGCAGATAAACGAATAATGGTAGATATCCGGTGCATATTTATGTATAATAATTTATTATTACTTCTGCAGGAGGTTGTTTTCACTGCTGTTTGACTGTTTATCTCCCCTTTAGCAGGATTATGCACAAACTACTGAATCGATTTTCGAGTCGAGGTTAAAGTAGATTTTGAACTATTTGGAAATATCTAGCAAATACAATCCTCATACAAATATGTTTATTTGAGTGTTATGAAATATATATATATATATATGTATATGTATATACATATATATATAAGACCCCAGAGATGAACCATCTCAGTTTGAAAGGGGCCTTTAACACAAATATACAGACAAATTTAAATGCAGAACAATAAATTTGCATTAAAACTCACACATACACAAAAAGCTCAAATACACCCCCACACCCTGAACCATGGTGTCAAATGCACAAACCGACACAAAGCTCCTCACATTCATGTTCAGTGCAGCTCATCTTCCTCAGGGTCAAAAAACACTTTAACAAGCAGCACCAAATGAGCGTGGGAGTGTTTTCTCTCATAAATCCTGAGGAATATCAACATCATCAAGCTTTTACTGCACAGTAACATTTAGATTTCCTCAGGGACCTGGTTAGAAAATAAGGATTCCTTCCTTGTGGCATCTATTGCAGCCTCCTCTGATCTGCACCAGGGTGAAAAAAAGAGTGAAGTGAACTTTAAACCAAGAAACCTTTGCCCAGAATGTCTCTGTCAGCGTGAGAAGTGCACTGCTAGGACAGCGTGGACCTATTTTGGGTTTTATTGTGGGCGGGATTTCCGCGCCACTCCATCCGTAGATTTCTACTATCGCCAAACGCTGCCGTGTGATCGTCAGTTTCCATCTGACGCCTCCACAAACTCCACCCACACACACAAAGCAGCATGTGCATGCACTTCACACACACAATCTAAATTCTGTCCATAAACGACGCTGTGCTTTCATGTTGCTGCTCTTTGGTTCACTCACCAGCTCTTGGTGTTGCCCGTCTATTAGAAACATCCCCGGCCAACCTCCGCCAAATTAGGACCTTTAATTGTGATTCCATTTCGTGGCTTGTAGTTCGGTGTGTTTCCTTTTCCCCGAGCTGCTTTGGCTTTGAACATTTAAAGATCCTGCTAGTTTCAAACTTGTTTTTTTTACAGCGTTTCGTAAAAGTTCCGTGTTGAACCTTTGAGTTTCCATCAAAGTCTCTTGGGCAGGAAATGAGGCCTCGGGCTGGATTTCCTCTGGAACCGATATGTTTACGAGTCGTGTTGGCTGTTTGTGTTGGTGCTAATTTCCTGTGCGGGTCCTTCCAGGAGAACCCGACGCCCGACCTGTTTTATTCCCCCCCCCCCCCCCCTCCTTAAAACAGGTGTGTGAGCACCTCACATTGAGTTTGAATTTACCGGCAGTAAAAACAGCTTTTATTGGTTTTACATCATCGTGCAAACGGCGGTACTTATCGAGTGGAAGCCGGGAGTAAGTGGGGCTGAGCTGGGTGGGCAGCACTTGGCAGCACGTCTCAGGCCCCCCCCCCTGCAGGCACAAGCTGGTTGTAAACATGAAGAGCGGTTCCTGTCGAGATACAAATAGAAGAGTGTAAACATCTCGTCCTCTTTCTTTCCTGCTATAGTTGAAAGAAAAGGACGCCTCAAAAGCTGTAAAGTGTGTGAATCTGCACCATCAGGCATTCCTCCTGGTTTTTGCAGGTCTTTTCTTTTTACGTGTTTCAGTGGTTTTATTACCTGCATCATTAAAAAGGTTTAACAGAGGTATGAGAACACGAGTCGATAAAAGTCTCTCAGGGTTTTTAAATTTACGTGATATCTCGTGATGGAAGATAAAACCTGTGCTTCAAAATCGAACTGTTTGGAAATGATATGCATGGTATTTCTGCGTATTAATAATGTTCTCTTTCCTCTTCCCTCCTGCTTCCCTTCATCCTCCCTGTGGGTGATGCTGTGACCTTCCCCTCACAGGTAAGAGGAGCTTTTCTTTTTTTTACTTGTGTGCCTGTTCCCGTGTCCCATGTTGTTTCTTGGGCGCTGCGCTGGTTTTAGATTCAGCTGAGTGGGAGTTTCTGCCAAACGCCGGGTCTCTCGACAGAAGCTCACACGTGTTCGCCAGATGTAGAGTTTGAGCACTGCGAGACGAATCCTCAAATGTGTGTTTGAGTGCACACACACACACACACACACACACACAATGATGCACCAATCTGTGTTTGTCAGCAAGTGTGTGGAAGCAGAGCAAAGTCGTCAGAAAGTGAGAAGGAGCAGTGAGTAAACAGTCGAGTGAAACCTCCTCAGTTTATTTTATATCAGAGGGAACGACCCAATGTTTTGGTGACGAGTTTGAGAACTTAAATCAACTTTTAAAAGATCCTGTTGTGGAGGCAGGTGATGCAAACATGGAGGGAAATTGGAAAACAAGTATTCTTGCAACATAGTTTAAGAAATAGTTGAAGAAAAGTTAAAGCAGGGGTGTCCAAACAACGGCCCGCGGCCCATCCGAGGCCCGCCATCCATTTTAAATTGGCCCACCTCAAAAAAACATTTAAAAAAAAAAAAAAAAAAAAAGTTATCAAGCTGTACAATACTCAGTTGTAAAAATAGAAATCCCCCCCGGCCTTCATATTTCCACATGCTCCTCGAGTGAAAGGAGACGTCTGTTGGACTCGTTCGGTTTCCTGCATCATTAAAAAGTTTAACAGAGGTATGAGAACACGAGTCGATAAAAGTCTCTCAGGGTTTTTAAATTCATGTGATATCTCGTGATGGAAGATAAAACCTGTGCTTCAAAATCTAACTGTTTGGAAATGATATGCATGTTATTTCTGCGTATTAATAATGTTCTCTTTCCTCTTCCCTCCTGCTTCCCTTCGTCCTCCCTGTGGGTGATGCTGTGACCTTCCCCTCACAGGTAAGAGGAGCTTTTCTTTATTTTACTTGTGTGCCTGTTCCCGTGTCCCATGTTGTTTCTTGGGCGCTGCGCTGGTTTTAGATTCAGCTGAGTGGGAGTTTCTGCCAAACCGGGGTCTCTCGACAGAAGCTCACACGTGTTCGCCAGATGTAGAGTTTGAGCACCGCGAGACGAATCCTCAAATGTGTGTTTGAGTGCACACACACACACACACACACACACACACACACACACACAATGATGCACCAATCTGTGTTTGTCAGCACGTGTGTGGAAGTAGAGCAAAGTCGTCAGAAAGTGAGAAGGAGCAGTGAGTAAACAGTCGAGTAAAACCTCCTCAGTTTATTTTATATCAGACGGAAACGACCCAATGTTTTGGTGACGAGTTTGAGAACTTAAATCAACTTTTAAAAGATCCTGTTGTGGAGGCAGGTGATGCAAACATGGAGGGAAATTGGAAAACAAGTATTCTTGCAACATAGTTTAAGAAATAGTTGAAGAAAAGTTAAAGCAGGGGTGTCCAAACAACGGCCCGCGGCCCATCCGAGGCCCGCCATCCATTTTAAATTGGCCCACCTCAAAAAAACAATTTATTAAAAAAACAACATTTAGTAGCACTTAAACAGTATTTTGATGCCCGATAGTTTCGCTGAGAGAGAAGAGTTGTAATTTACACAGCTGCCAGAACTGTGAGTTGTTTTTTAAGGTGAACAAAATGTCTGTACCTGTCGCTCCTCTTGGGACTTAAGAGGTTGAATTGTTATTGTTCATGTGAAGCTAGCTGGTGAGGCCTCTGGTCCGGTGGAGCAGGAATGTTCCCGTGTTCCAGAGTTTGCATGTTCTCTCCGTGTCTCCCCCGGCCTTCTACCACCAAAAACATGCATGGATTTGAACCTGGTTGTTTGTGTCTGTAAAGCTGTTTTCAGACATGCATTCAAATCTGGAGCATCCGTTCTCTGGAGGAGCTGTGAGTGAGAATGTAAATGTCAGAGTTAGAGGCTCCAGTAAAAAGTTTGGAGGAGATCCTCTGCAGGATTCACCACGAGTGAGATTCTTACATGGGGACCAAGGCAAAAATGAAAAAGACGAATATGAAATGAAAAAGCAACACAGATGTGCTTTAAACAAAAAGACAAACTCTCCTCCGGCCTCTATCCTGAAGGTCTCTGCTTTGTTCATGTGTGAAAGACAAACTCCAAAGAGTTTGAAGTGTGTTCATGTAGTTTCTTTTATGAATTATTAGAAAGTAACCTGCTGATCATGCAGAAGGAAAGCAGTTCTGTTTTAACAGACTCTCCGTTCAAGCCCACAGGCGACAAGTGTTTGATATTAGAGAGATTGAGGTTGGAGCATCCCTGGAAGTTTTACTGCCCCTTTAAAGCAGCTCAGCTCACATTATGTGTTGGCTGCGTGTCCAGTTTCCTGCGTTTCATTTGATTCAGCAGCAACTGAATCTGATCCAAGTCACCTGGAACAGATCAGAAATACCTGACTGCAGGGGGAGCGAGCGGAGAGAGAGATAACTGAGGAGAACTGAACCAATCTGATGTGGGAGAGGTTTAAATATAGTGATTGTTGGGAATGATTGTCAGTGACTTTCAGTTTCTCAGAAGACGGATTTATTCGTCTTCTAATACTCACAAACTGACCTCAGTACCATACGAGCATTCAGCCTCATTGAACTTTCACTTTTTCTCGTAATGCAACCTTAAGCACGGAGCGTTCTTCCTCCTGCAGGGTTGAGGAACGATACCACATGTAAATAATGAGTCTGGAGTCGATGAATAATGCATCAGTACAAACATCCACCTCGAAAACTTTGTTGCTGCTGAATCACATTTGCATTTTTTTTACCCCTGAAATCCACTAATCCGTGATCTGTGCTCCTGCTCGGTGCAGCTTCCTGCAGTCGACCCCAGCTCTGCTCTGAGGAGAAAGAATGTTTAGGTCTCTGAAGTACATTGGAATCTCTGTTTAGTTCTTAGTATGGATTCAATGTTTGTATTTATACTCTGTGGTTTATTTTATTTAGCAGTTAAAATGTGTTTTTGGTCGCTCCAGTTGATGATGCTCTGTTGGATTCGTTGTTTCCTTCCTGGACGTTAAACGACCGGGCTGCATTTTGGATCAAATGCTCGTCTGCTTTGTTTTTCTCTCGCTTCATGTTCTTCATTCCTGCGTCCGAGCTGCCGCGCTAATGAGACGTTAATCGTGTAAATGATCTGTGGGCGGAGTTGCTGTACGTGCTGCTCGCAGGTCGGAACCATAGACTCGATAATGAGCCTCGTTTTCTCAAGGAGAAATATGTCGGAGCAAAAAATCTGTATTTTGTTTAAGCATGAAATTCCATCCAGGGAGCCTCCTAATCACCATCCTGTCTCCGTGTAATGCTAGAGAACTGAGAACTGTGGAGTTTGACTCGAAGCCTTTTCAGGTCCACGTGGGGCAGATGTTCAAGGTCAGAGCCGGCGACCTTGAGTTTCTCTCTCAGTCAGCTTCAGACTGAAGTCTGTGATTTAAACCTTTTTTTAATCTTTAATCTGATTATAATTTTGATGTCAATGTCCAGTTTGCATTAACAATTGACATCAATCAGACCAAAAATAGAAAGCTAGGGCCAGTGAGTAGGTCAAACTGTTATTTGAGTAAAAATATATTTACATCAATCTGCTTTTATTCACAATTAACAAAATGCTCATTAAAAACACATACCTCCCAACAGTCCCATTAAATCTGATCAAACTACATAAAGTTGAAGTAAAATTGTATATATTTTTTTTATTGATATCTTCACATTATTCCCTTGTAACTTGGAACGTGGTGAAAAAAGTTAAATAAAGAAATTTCCTCAATATGCCTTTGTTTCCTGATCGACACCAAAATAGAATATTTTCTTTCTCAGCTCATTTCCTCTCCTTTCCTTCAAGTGTCGTGGAATCTGTGGAGTAACTTTTGTGTAATTTTCCAAACAAACAAACAAACAAACAAACAAAGAAACAAACAAAGCGACAGACAGGTTCGTCAGTTTGTGTCTCTCTGTGATTGTAAGAGTCTTATTCAGATCCTGTCTCTCCCGGATCCATCTCGTCATCTTGTCCATGCCTTTTTAATGAATGTGATGTTTGCTGCGGTGGTTTTTTCGATCCAGGTCAGTTACAGAACACAAACATTTCTCCTCCTCCATCTTTTCTTGTTCTCTCTCTCTCCTGTCGGTGTTTTATTCGACCCCTCCTGAATCTATCTATCTACGTCTCTGCTCCTTCTCCCTCTCCCTCCATTTCTCTCTCTTAACCCGGGTCTGCCCTCCACCGTCTTCCTGTCCGGTCCCATTTAAAAAAAAGAAAGAAATCACTAAGTGCTTTTGTGTCACAGCAGTTGGGGGGTAATTGCTATTTAAGCCCCCGGGCCCACATTACACCAACCTGGTTTATTGCCGCTCTTTGTAGGTGATGCAGTTTTTTTAATCTCACCCATATTGATTTTTCCTCCGTTAAGGAACAGACTCAGGTACAGTTGTATTTCCACCTTCTGCTCGGTTGGGGGCTGGTGTTTTGAATATTTAGGCCATTCCCAGTCGTCCCAGTGGGATGTTGTCTGAGCACTGGAGGCGTAAAGGAGGTCAAATCAGCTAATATTGACCCATCGTCGTAAAAAATATATAATCTGGGGCATTTTGAAACGTCAGCGAGGCTCCGAGGCTCAATTTGTTTGCTCTCAGACATTTGGTGTCCTCTGCTTCACCCTCGCTCTTTCATAAAATATTCACTGCCGTCGCCTTGTTGAGTAAGAGGAGCTGAAGCACGGCTTCATGTCTGAAGGAGGTGGAAATAGAAAAGGATTTCTAGAAGCTAAAGATGTCGTGCGGTTGATTACGGGAAACGTCCGACACGATGTGTTCACGTGTGATTCTACCTGCGGATTAACTGAGCTGTTAAATCTTGATTAGTGATGTTTAATTATTCAAATTCTTGTTAGAAAAGAGTGAGGGGGGCAATTTATTTTGTTTCTGCTTTGCTTTATTCACAGTGACAAACACACACACAGACACACACACACACACAGACACACAAAGACACACACACACTGCAGGCATGTAGCCGCACCGACTTCTCCCCAGTTCCTTATCTGTCACCTCAGTTTACTGCAGCGAGACGGTTGTTTGGGTGCTGCTGTCTCCTCTGTCTCGCTTTTACTCCATGTCTGACTCTGTGTGTGTTTGTGTGAGTGTGTGTAGCGTTGTGTGCTTGACTTTCCTCTTGGGTTTTTCCTCCTGTCCACGCCTCACGGGTTGTGTTGTTTTTTTTGCGTGCATGTAGATCTGCAGGTGCTCTTCCGTGTCCGTGTTCGGCAAAGACCACTCTGAGTTTTCAACCTTGAGAAAAGAACTTTGTTGGAAAGTGTCGAACATTTAAAGGTTCGTTGTGTTTTCATGTGTCGGCAAGTTGCTGTGATGGTTTGATAACGTGCTCGAGAATAAGGCTTAAAGTAAATGATGATCCTCAGGATTGTGTACGTGTGACTGTCACAAGCAAAGACAATAAATTAGATGTCCCATCTGCTAACACGGAGGAGGCAGGGTTATAACCCTATGTCTATGAAGTCATTTGTGTTTTTGTGTGTTTTTTTAATGCCACTTTGTGATCAAATGGACTTTTTGAATTCAACTGAATGACTTATAAGCTGAATATTATTTGCTGTGTGTCTGTGTGTGTTTCGGTGTGTGTGTGTGTGTGTGTGTGCACTCACGATGATGACCAGTGTAAGTGACTTTCGATAACAGGAAAGTGACAGGAAGTCCCCCCCCCCGCCGCCCCAG
>CM028859.1:3622248-3635854 GCA_016801935.1 Platichthys stellatus
GAAGGTCCCCCCCCCGCTGCCCCAGAGACCCATTTAGATCACTCACACACATTCACCCACACACATGTGCCACAGCTGGAGCTGGGCATGAGCACAAACACACACAGCGGGGGATCCAAACCAACACACACACACACACACACACACACACACACACACACACACACACACACACACACACTCTCTCTCTGCATGTTTCCTGAGCTAACAGACCTCGTGTCTCCTCCTCCCACTCGTTCTCCGAGGCTGCTTTGTGTTGAATATGTAGTAGGTGTGTTGCTGTTGTCGTTTGTTTGTGTGTGTGTGTTGGTCCCGACAGTGTGTGTTGTATCACCCAGCGTCACTTGAGCCGTGCCAGAGCTCATGAACTCAGCTCCTCTCCCCCTGTGAACCAGCCTCACTGTGCTGCCACTGCTCATCACTGTACCTGCCTTGTACATACTTGTGTGTGTGTGGTTGTGTGGTTGTGTGTTTGTGTGTTTGTATGGAGATGTGTTCAGATCAAGCTGTAGTTCCTGTCCTGTCCTGTCGTGGTGGAAATGTCAGACCATTGCTCCAGTTTGTACAGCTCTTGTCAGCGAGCGACGGCTTGTTCTGCTCCGCTAACTCTGCTAATGAAAACCATCAGCAAAGGACTTAGGTGTGTGTGTGTGGGGGTGGGGGGGGGGGTGGGGGGGGGTCTGTGTGTGTGTGTGTGCAGTTTAATTCCATTTACGATGTATATATACTGAAATCTGTCAGTAAAGATGTTGGAAGGAGGTGGATCAAGTGTTTTAATACATATACGTTTCATTTAATTCTCATTTTGACCAATTGAATTTTTTTAAATAATCACAAATCACAATTTCAAGACACACAATGTAACAACTGCTGCAGTGATGATTCTGTTGTCGTATTGTGAGACTCTGTGCAGCGTAGGGATTGTTCAGTTCTGTCCACTACCCACACGTATATTAATAAATTCTGCTACTTCATATAATATCTGTTGACATTAATCTCCCTCCACAGAACTCAGAGCTCCACCCCCCCCCTCCCCCGCCTGCCCCACACGACTGTTTGTTATCCGAAGATGAAATACAGTATAAATACACAGCCGAGTGGAGCAGCGGGTGTCCCACTTATTACTGTCAATACCACACGTTTACAGCCAAAGCAGCTCTATTATTAGCCGGCTCTGGACTGTCATCAGGTGGCTTCAAACGCCGCCGGTGCAGAAATCACACACAACAGCACGTTGTGTGTCTTTCTCCTCCGGCTGTGTGAAGTGTTGCGTTGTGATCTGTGTGGGGCACGTTCGCCATCACAGAGGGGAGCGGGGGAAATAATGAGAGTTTCCCTTGTTATGCTGAAATCTGTTTGTTTGTTTTTCCCAATTTCTAAATGACAGACTGACGCGTGAGGTCAGAGGTCAGGAGTGGATGTGTTATCCTGCGTCCTGGTGTGTTTTAGTTGTCAGGATACGGGTGCGCGTGTGTGTGTGTGTTTTTTTGTCGAGCTTTTCTCTCATCGCCAGTTGCCAACGTGGTCAGTAGTTTGTGACACGATGGAAAATCGGGGAGCTGTAGTTAGTCGTCATTATCAGGGGAATATCCACAACTGCAAATAATAAGAATCAGAAGGGGGGGGATGCATAACCTGCATGTGCTGGAGATAAGATAAGATAAGATAAGATGTGATAAGATAAGTTGTACCTTTATTTATCCTCTGTAAAGGAATTCATAAATGAAACAGCAGCATAAGAACTTAGCTGGTGAGGGAGAGATATACTATGATTCAAATTATCAATACAAATATAATAATATATAAATAAAGCCCCACAGGCAATGCTAACTTTCTAATAATACCATTTTCATAATGATGTAATCCTGATGTCTATTATTTTATTTTATGTAAAATGAATTGTTTTAGAAAGTGTCCTCCGATCGCTCCAGGTTTTCCTCCTATTATTTATTAAGATATTCAATTTTCATTGACCTTGACCCCCGACCAATCACCTGGAGATACCCTCCAAACATTATACTCACACTCATACACACTCTCACACACACACACACACAAACACACGCACACAAAATCATAATCAGATATTAGTATTTACATAATTTAGGATTAATGTAACAGGATTAAGATTAACATACTAAACACATCCACTCCTGGATTAATACGTTGCTCTTATAAAGTCCATGTTAGAAGTGTGTGTATGTGTGTGTGTGTGTGTGTGTATGTGTGTGTGTGTTTGTGTGTGTGTGTGTGTCACATCCATCTCTACTTACTTTAATCTCTGATTAGCTGCAGTATGAACTCAGATGATCTTTTCAATTTGAAGCAGAGTAAAGTGTTGGGCTCTTATTTAATGTCTTTACGTCTCCGGTGTTTCTCTCTCACACTCGTAATGTCTGTGGATTCGAGTCGGTCTGGAATCAGTTAATATTCTTCTTCTGACAACATAAAGCATCAAACTCTTCAAAGTAAATTATGCGTTAGGAGGTTTTTTCCACAGAGGTCATAGGTCATTGAGTTTGGTCTATTTGTTGCAGGGGCAGCTCCTCTACTTCAGGAAGCTGGGGATCATGGGTAATGTCCACCGCTCAGTCAACACATTGATAGAATTTGTTTTCCTCCACATGAAAACCACGTCATTGCTCTGATCCGGACCCCTGCAGGATTTATCCCCCCATGCGGCTGTAGAGGGCGCTGTTGCTCAGATAAACGTACCTTGTGTTGCTTAAAACAAACAATCATCTAACGAATCAGCTAATTTTAGTTCTTCATCAATAAATAAATGGTAAATGCTGATTTGGAGTTTGTTAAGCATGGCTTTGAAAGAAGAACGACACTGAACGTGTGCTCTGTGTAAACGGCTTCATCCCAAACAAGTTGAAGAAGTTAAAACTCCACCAGTTCGTTAGATTGGCTGCCCGATTTTTAAATATGTCTGATTTCAGAGAGATAACCAGGGAAATATCTTGATTTAAGTACAACTGGGAATTTAAAATCCTCAACTAACGTGTGATGGAAGAGAACATGTAAATCCCTACCCCCCCCCCCCCCCGTCTTCTATTATTTTTGGTTCTGCAGCATAATTTGAGCCGGTGCCTTGGCAGCGTTCACTGCGCCTGCTGGGAGCCGGGCTGATCGGACACGAGTCCACTAATTGGCCGTGCTCGTGTATAAAAAGGGTGAAGCTTCGTAAATCAGAAGAGGGAGGTGATATGGAGGAGGTACCTTTAGTAATGTTGTGTTTCCTGCAGGATTCACAAAAACTGACCCAGTGATTCGCTCAATCAGCAGCTTGATAGATTTTAAAATCTGCCTTCTCTCTGGTCCTTGTGTCCTTTACCTCAATCCATGCCTGTGAGTCATCTGAGCATTTTACCATCGTGAGATTCAAATGAACAAGTAAATACAATCATCAACCATTTCTTTTTTAAATGGTGCATGAGATAAAACACCAGAGATGACTATGACTGAATGAATTCATGGAGAGAGAGAGAGAGAGAGAGAGAGAAAGAGAGAGAGAGAGAGAGGCTGGAGGAGCATACTGAGTAGATTTGTTCAGCTCTCCTCCACATATGTCAGCCCCGATCTAAGCCACACCTGCTGCTAACCACGACTTAGAGAGAGAGAGAGAGAGAGAGAGAGAGAGAGAGAGAGAGAGAGAGAGAAGCAGAGAGCAGCGTCACAAGCTGAACAGTCGGTGAAGCGAATGGTCGCTGCCGCCTTTTCATTTTCCTCTCAGCTCCCCCCCCCTCTCTCTCTCCTCTGCTCTCTCCTCTTGGAGCTCGGTCTCTCCTCCCGTCCTCCTGAGGCGATGGTGTGATTAACAGGGCTCAGTGAAGCCGCTGTGCTTCCTATAGGATCCTCTGGCCAATCGCTGACACTCGCTCTGTGCTGGGAACACGATGAAGGAGACGCTCGCTCGGCCATGAGGCAACTGGGAATTCCTCCGACTGGGAAGTGGGATTTCTGATTTTCTCTCCTGGACTTTTTCTCATTTCCATCTGGAAATATATGTTTTTCATAACATTTGGTGTCTGAAGCTCCTTGGAACCAGGAAGCAGGTGGGACTGGTGGATTTTCAACCCTAGTGGGGGGTCGGGGGGGGTCAGCTCACACCCCTGCTGAGATCCAGCACCCACAGGTTCATCACACTCACTTCAATCAGGTGCCAGATCAGGTTCCAGATCAGGTGCATGTGTCAATTTGGTCACACCTCGGCACTCAGAGAAGCACCAGGACCCCATGAGAGTTGAGGAGGAGTCTCGTTAACCAGCGTCAGGGTTTCCAGCTCAGCGTGACGGGGAGGGGAGAGCGTGTGGACACCAGGCAGCTGAGGAGAAGATGCCAGCCATCCTGGTGGCCTCCAAGATGAAGTCAGGACTCCCCAAACCCAAACCGGTGCACAGCGCCCGGCCCATTCCCCAGCAGACCCCCAGCAGGCCGGCGGCTCTCGCTCTGCCTCAGGCACCCGTCAAGAGCCACATCCCTTCTCTGGGCCAGCAGGTGGGGTCAGGACCCCCCCCGAGGAGCAAGGCTGCCGGGTCAGAGGCTGGAGACAACACTCAGGTACACTGTGGGGTGGTGGGATCAGGGCTGAGGGTTCTTCTTACCCCCATAGAAGCTGTGAGAGGAGGTTAACATGTACGAATGTGAGGTTTAATATGTGGTTCAGTTGGAGAGGTAACTGGGAACACTTTTTATACTTTGAGAGCATAACTTTCAGATTTACAGATCATTCATTATCATCGGTTTTGGTCCCATATGGTCCAGATGTTGTTTGAATGACTCCCTGACGGACAGGAGTCAGATCAACAACGGAAAATCAATGTTTACATGTTTGAAAAGTCCTGTTATCTTCTCACATTGTGCCGTCGGGGGGGTCTGGACCTCGTCAGCTGCCGTCGTGGCTCCTTGACGGATGTTTTGTGATTTTAAATCAACACACAGCATTTCAGTATCACTCCCTCTGGCTCAGTTTATCATAACAGAAGCACGACGCCAACATTCAGCGAGTTCCTGGAAGGAGCCGGCTGCGTCTCTGCTGTCCAAGCTGCCAGCCGAGCAGGAGACCCCGGTGCCTTGTTTCACTGTGTTTGTGAAACATTGGCTGAGCTTAGCAACCCCACGCAGAACGGCTGCAGCGTCAAGAGGGATCGTTTTTAACGCCATGTAAGGCAGCGAGGTGAAGGAGGTGCCTCTGTGTGTGTGTGTGTCTGTGTGTGTGTGTGTCTGTGTGTGTGTGTCCTCGAGCCAGCAAGTGCACGCTTGGCAGTCTGTGTTATACAGTAAGTGTGACTCAGAGGCGATGGCGTGAGGAGGAGATGAGGGAGGCCGGCGGCGCAGTCGAGGCACGAGTCCGATGCTGGTGTCGTTTGTTTTAGTGGCTAATCACGTTTTCTCACTGACCTACTTTCCGTGACTTTCTCTCTCTCTGTCCTCTCTCTCTCTGTCCCCCTTTTCTCTCCCGCTCTCCATCCCCGTGGTGCTGATGAAGCAGCCGCCGTCCCCCTCGGCTGCGTTGACCTCTGACCTTTCTGGGCAGACGCAGCGATGTGGACATTGCAGTCATGTGCTCAAATGCACCAGTGTGTGTGTCTGTGTGTGTGTGTGTGTGTTGAGTGTTTAATGGTGAGACTCCTTTTTGTTTTTTACTGTCAAAGAAAATGACGTAATTCAATCTGCAAAATGTCGAGTCAGCGCGTTTTTATTTATTTGATAACTGCTTAATAACTTAATATAGGATTATGTAGAATTGTTAAAATGTCCGCATCAAGCAGTTGAACTATTTTGAAACATTAATTAGACTCCACAGGTATTTGTGCTCATCTGCTTCAGTCACATGTGCAGAACATCTCAAATAATCACAGTTTCTCATCCACTTGATAATAAAGACAGAGTTTAGCTCATATTCATCACATTTTATGCAAAACTTAAACCAGATTTCACAGACTCATAGTTAACAGTCGTCTTAATTTGCCAGATTCATTTAGATCTGTGAATTATTCTCTGGAAAATCGACGTCCAAGTAAATGCTCTGTCTCTCAATGTTAAAGAAAGTGATGGAGATAAAAAAACAAGCAAGAATAGAGGGAGTGAAGATGTATAATGATTAGAATATGTAAACATCAGGCTCAGTACAGGCTGGAATAACTATGGGATGTATAATGCATTTCTTCATATTGGAAAACAAACTGACAGATTCTCTAATAGTCCAGGAATAGATATATCTCTTAATAAAACCGGGCAGGAGGGTCGACTCAGTTCTATCGTCCTCGTTTCTCTTTCGTCTCTGCCGGGCTTCACCGCCGGGAGGAGTTGAGGCCGAGGAGCAGAATCACTGGCGTGGACTCGACGCTGCATCACTGCCGGTCCAAGTCTCTGTGGATGTTAATGCACAAGCACCAGTGGAACTCAGCGTGAACCCAATCAGCTCTGAGGGCAGCGTGAGAGGAGCTGAGACTCTCTGGAGACACGGAGGTTGACTCTCACGTCCGGAGAGTGGGCTGAGAATTGAGTAATTTCTCAACATGAAATACTTCACCTCCTGCTTTGGGTGTTTCTGCCCCTTTATTTTTTTTGGAGAATCGAGGCCAAAATTAAAGCAACACAACACTTAATGTTGAAGAATCACAAATTGTGCAGTAGACAAGCCAGGGTTTGGGTTATCGGACGTGTTTGAGGGAAAATGGAAACATCTCAACATCTAAATGCAAACTGAGTGACGGCTGTAACAGCACATGTTCCTGAGGATTAGAGGAGTCACAGCCGAGTGCAGCCGAGGCATCGAACGCACAAACATGTTGTGTACACCTGTGAAATACAGTTAATCCACAATGCAGCGAGAGCAGCAGGAGGCTGAGAGAGATGTTCAGACTGTGTATGTGTGTGGCTTATTGTGTGTGTGTGTGTGTGTGTGTGTATGTGTGTGTGTGTGTGTGTGTGTGTGTGTGTGTGTGAAAGAGAGAGAGAGTGAGAAGTCTGGCACAATCTGCACGATTCTAATGTGAAGGTGATGGTTTCGGGAAATGTGTGAATGGTATTTGATGCTATCTTCTGCATATGGGAGAGAAAGAGAGAGAGAGAGAGAGTGTTTGTGCGTGTGTTTATGTGTGCAGTTGTGTGTGTGTGTGTGTGTGTGTGTGTGTGTGTGTGTGTGTGTTTGTGTGTGTGTGTTCTTGCGCCTACAGATAGCGAAGTTCTGCACACATACTTTGCTGCCCTCTCGTGGCTGGTTCTTGCCCTACACCTGTTTCCATTCACAAACACTGATTTTGTGTGCGTGTGTGTATGTGTGTGTGTGTGTGTGCGTGTGTGTGTGAGTCTGTGCGTGTGTGCGCGTACATGTGTGAGTGTGTGTGTGAGTGAACAAGTCATTCAAGGCCGCTGTCTTTGCTGCTCTATTCATCTTTAATACTTCTCTGTTATCCATGACCAACCTCTCTCTCTCTCTCTCTCTCTCTCTCTTTCTCTCTCTCTCCTCTCACTATTCTCTTTTCCTCTTTCTCTCCTCTCACTCTTTCGTTCCCCTCTCATCCCTCTTTACCATCCAAGTGTTCAGAGTTCCCAGCTCATTATTTTCCGCAGCCGAAACTTAAATTCGTTGAAACCCAGAAACCTCTGATTCTGCCACGTTCGCAGCAGGAGGCCTTGAAATATAATTTCTGATGCTTTGTGCATGTACCGTTATTAGTCATCACATGGAACACACACAAACACAGACACACACACACACACACACACACACACACACACACACATCTCTAATGGGTGCAGAGCCACAGAGAGAGATTTGTCCATGTACCCGTGAGATAAGCAGCTCTTATCTTAATAAGCATCTTTCTGCATAAAGGCTTAAGTCCGACTCGGTGTAAAGACTCACTTTATTAAACTCATTATGAAAACTCATCTGTGCCTGCGGCTGAATAACAATCTCATGTAGAAACATATTGAGAGCAGTGCAGAGGGTCTTCAGGCTCCCTGGGTTTTATTTACCGAGATGAATTAAATAAACCACCAATCCACAATTTAGACTGCCCCCCACCGCACCCCACCCCCCACCTTCTCCTCCATCCATCCAGGACAGAGGAGCTCAGTCTGGATATTAAACTGTCACTGTCACATAATCACTGTGTGAGAGACACATCAGTGATGTTGAGCTACATTAATTCTCCGAGATGTGTAATTGCCCAAGATTATGATTTTCCCCCCTAATTTGAAATATTTAAATTGGGTGTAATTTCATTCAGGGGTTTTTGTTTTGACCGAGAACTACGAGTGTGAACTCATTTGATTTTTATAGATTCACAGCTAATTAAATGACCCTTAATGGCAAAGTATTGATCCATCGAGGTGAGAGATGAGACTCAGACTGATAAACAAGTTTCCAGGCAGGGACATTGGGAACAAGATCTTTCATTCATGTACAACTGAAACTCTTAATTTAATTCACATAATCTCTAATATTTAGTTTATATGAACATTCAAGATTCAAACCGTCAGTCACTTTAAAAGACATTGATAACATGATGAGTTGATTAGATCAGTTGACTTGATTATTACTTATTATCATTTTATCATGATAAATCTTTTCATAATTGGATAAATTCATTAATACATGTGTTCTGTACTATGCTGGTTGTTTCCTTATGGAATAGGGTCATGTGATAGGAGTCTCTGTTTCTGCTCGTCCAGACTAAAACGCAGGGCTGCAGTTTTCAAACTAAAATGAGACCTGCAGATTTTCCAAATTTATCAGATTTTTTGGCTCTAAAATGCCAGAATAGCGTGGACACCAGGCAAATATGTAGGAATCTGTGGAATCTGTTTGAATCTGTAGGAATGTGTTGGAATCAGTAGGAATCTGTAGGATGCAGCCTCTCTTGAATAAACCATTTGAAGGCGTTCTCTTGGATCCCGGGCTCCTGCAGTGGGTTGATAATTAAGTTAATCTTCAGCTTCCAGCCCTCATGCTGTCCCACAATGATCCATGAGGATGTTTCAAGCCAGTTAAAACATCTATGTGCCATTAGTAATTATGCAGAAAACAAATATTGGCCATCTTGAGTCTGAAGATGTCAGCTTTGATATGAGAGGTTTTCTCTGATGAGCCTCTCTCCTCCTCCTCCTCAGCTTCCTGTGAAAGACAATCATGACTTTTATTTTATTGCTTCTCCATTCAGCCCCAGTCTGGTGGAGACCCGGCCCAGCAGGTGAGAGTGGAAGCTCCGTCCTGCTGCATTGGGTTGCTAATGCGCTCCTGCCCACCCGCAGCAGCACAGATTGGGTGGGGGGGTGGTGGGGGGGAGCGGCTGCGTGACTATATTGCTTCTCCTTTTTTTTTAAATCACCATAACAAAGGGCCACACACAGACATATGTCTCCTCAGGAGGTGCTGCGAGTTAAAGCCAGATTTAATGGACGTTTCAGAGATTCATTGAGGGAGAGTTCATTGTTAGGTGGACGGAGGAAGGTTTTAACAGACTGACAGAGTCCGGACAAAGAGCGCAGGATAAAAGCTTGTGTCTTGTTAGGCCTGTGAGGGGTTCACCTCCCGTGCTTCATCATTTTGTGGTCGCGTTGATCATCTTCCAAATGGGACTAGCTTCAGAAAGTGTCCACATGTCAGTGAGTTCCCTGAGCTCCTGTGGGTTTGGAGATCAGACACCTTCACCAGGCGGTGACCACACATGTGCTCCTATCAGTGTCGGGCAGGAGGGAGCTGCTGTCGATAAGAGAGACATCACACCTCTGGTTCCTCCTCTCGGAGAACAAAGATGGTCGTCCTGGAGGAGCCGGCTGAGATACGAGCTGAGGCTTCACACAGATCAGGAGATAGAGTCAGGCTTCTTCTATCTGAGCTTTTGAGAGGCAGGTCCTCCATCAACACCCTGAGCAGCTCTTCAGCATGAAAACACTCAGAAGACACAGTTTAGTTCAGCTTTTCCTATCTTTAAAATATGGATATTTTTCATGTACATTTCAGATGAACTGTTATCTTTAACTCGTGGAATTTATTTCACAGTCTGAACAACTGTAGTGTGACTTTTTCTAAAAAATGTAAAAGTAGATTTAAAAAATGTTCTGCCAGAGAACTTACCGTGTGAAACGAAGGTCAGGGAACGGACAAATTTAATGTTCACGGGTTTAACAATAAAGTTACGTGAGATGTTCATAAATCAATAAATAAAAAGCCCTGAAACTGTTTTGAGAAGTGAATCTTTGTCATACTCTTTGATTTATAAGAGTTTTGATGGATTTTCTTGATGATCTTCCCTCAAATGAACCTTGTTAAAACATGTCTGATCACATGTAGCAGTTGGCTCCATTAGTTATGACCTCATCTCTGTCTCATGTGTCTCGATCAGATTCCACTTCCTGTGCAGTTGTCCCCTCGCCTTCCTGTGTGAGGTCATGGCTGCGGATATAACCCTATTAATTCAGTCTGGGCATCTGCCTCTCCTGAGTCAACATCCCTCCATTGATTTCCCCCCCCCCAAGGTTCTCTCCTTCTCCTCTTTCCTTGCGGTGCTTGTCACAGGGAGCCCGTTGGCGTGGACAAACAGGCCATTGTGAGTGGCGCCCCCTGGGACGTTAGCGAGGCAGAGGCGGTCGGACTAACGCAATCAGCTCCATCTCAGTCTGAGGACAGGAGATGATGAGGAAAAAGGAGAGAGGCGATGAGGTAGAGGTCAGTCGAGGGCTCCCCCCCCCCCCCCAAGAGGCTGGTGCCCGGGGTCACTCCGGGCCCAGAGGCAGGTCGGACAACTTCATGAGGATGAGAGAGATGATGGTGTTTCAACAAATCAGAATCAGGAAGTCTATCACCTCCAGTTCTTTGTTATCACCAGCTACACCTGCTTGTTCCTGTGATTCTCCATCAGACTAACTCGTGCAGCAGAGCATGCAGACGTGTGTCAGGAGCTTCGGGTCATGTTCCTTTAAAACGTGGGCTTGAGTATTTATCAAACTGCTGATCTGTGACAACACAAAACAACCTGAGTCCTGCAGATCTGAGTCCAGCAGATCTGAGTCCTGCAGACCTGAGTCCCGTAGACCTGAGTCCTGTAAATCTGAGTCCTGTTGATCTGAGTCCTGCAGACCTGAGTCCCTTAGACCTGAGTCCCGTAGACTTGATTCCTCTAGGACTGACTCCTGTAGACCTGAGTCCCGTAGATCTGAGTCCTGTAGATCTGAGTCCTATTGATCAGAGTCCTGTAGACCTGAGTCCTGTAGACCTGAGTCTCGTAGACCTTAGTCCTGTAAATCGGAGTCCCGTAGACCTGGGTCCTGTAGACCTGACTCCTGCAGACCTGAGTCCCGTAGATCTGAGTCTCGTAGACCTGAGTCCCGTAGACCTGAGTCCTGCAGACCTGAGTCCCTTAGACCTGAGTGCCTTAGACCTGAGTCCCGTAGACTTGAGTCCTGCAGATCTGAGTCCAGCAGACCTGAGTTCCGTAGACCTGAGTCCCGTAGATCTGAGTCCTGTAGACCTGAGTCCTGCAGACCTGAGTCCCTTAGACCTGAGTGCCTTAGACCTGAGTCCCGTAGACCTGTGTCCTGTAGACCTGAGTCCTGTAAATCTGAGTCCCGTAGACCTGAGTCCCGTCGATCTGACTCCTGCAGACCTGAGTCCCGTAGACCTGAGTCCCGTAGATCTGACTCCTGCAGACCTGAGTCCCGTAGACCTGAGTCCTGTCGATCTGACTCCTGCAGACCTGAGTCCTGCAGACCTGAGTCCTGTAGACCTGAGTCCTGTAAATCTGAGTCCTGTAGACCTGAGTCCTGTAAATCTGAGTCCCGTAGACCTGAGTCCCGTAAACCTGAGTCCCGTAGATCTGACTCCTGCAGACCTGAGTCCCATAGACCTGAGTCCTGTAGATCTGACTCCTGCAGACCTGAGTCCCGTAGATCTGACTCCTGCAGACCTGAGTCCCGTAGACCTGAGTCCCGTAGATCTGACTCCTGCAGACCTGAGTCCCGTAGACCTGAGTCCTGTCGATCTGACTCCTGCAGACCTGAGTCCTGCAGACCTGTGTCCTGTAGACCTGAGTCCTGTAGATCTGAGTCCTGCAGACCTGAGTCCCTTAGACCTGAGTCCTGTAGACCTGAGTCTTTTAATAACAGTCGTAACCATGAGCTCACGATCTCTATGGTTAGAATCTGACGGCTTCTTTTGAATAATCAAATAGAGCCGGCAGGTTTTCTTTTACTCTGCAAAGCTCAAAGTTACAAACATCACGTGGTCCATGTCCTCTGAGTCTGCAGACGTGAGGACGTGTTCCAGACTCTGTGTGTCCTGGTTGTCCTCAGCGTTGTGGTCTCAGCTGGTAGCTGTGGAAACCAGGGCCAGATGGCGTCCTGGACTCAGAGTGGTCCAATCAGGTTTCTAATTAGATACCAGATCTGGTTAATGACGTTTCCTCTGCTCTGGAGGATAAACTGCAGGTTGAGCTCAACGTTCTGTTGAGAGAGAATAAAAGAGACGACCAGAGGTGAAATGAACCTTTTAGCCTTAAACCTAATGAAATTATGATTCATGTCAAACGATAAATTAATAATTATAATATTTAAAGTGCTTGCTGTAGAGTAAAATGGAGGGGGGTTGGATATTATCTCAAATAAGTATATTTTTAAGTTTTCACATCTGATCTTTGCTTTATCAGATTAGCAACATCACAAATATTATATAATAATTACACATCACATCTTAAATGCAAAATAATTTCTGTATATTTTAAAAAGTAAGTTATACTTGTACTGTAGGACCATTTTAAATACATGTAAGTGCTTGATATAAAAGATGAGAAGTCCATAAAAAGACAGATCAATTCCCCATTACCCACCATGCACTGCAGTGCCCTGTCCAATTCCTTTTGTGAGAGTCCATATGTCCCTCGCCCCCCACCACATCACCTTCACCCACAATGCAACAGCCAGGCAGCAGAGCAACCCCACACCCCCACCCACCATCGCCCCCCAATCTTCCCTCCCCAGCCTCCAGAGCTTGGAGGTGTGGGTCCCCCGAAACAAAGGCCCCTCCAGAGTGGGGCTGTCCCCCCCTATTGTCCCCGACACACTGAGGTTTATCTGGGGCTGTGAAAGGAGCCACACTCAGCCCATTCACCGCCACTGCACTTAATGAGCCTGTTCTAAAACTGTTAAACACCAGCTCTAAATGCTCTCAGAGCCACAGTGTCATTAAATCAATGCTGGTTAGGAGCAATGGGGGACTGAGGTTTCACTGGTGGAGCTGGGATTCAGATTGTTACCTCAGGCTGTGATACAAATACAGTATGTGACAGAAGAGGTGCGTTTTACAGCAGGAGTTTCATTTTAAGTCTTTACTTCAGTCAGAGATCCCTTCATAAACTAATGTTCCAGGGCTTTTTGTGGAGTAGTTATTAATCAGTTATAATAATCATTTGCTATTGAAATCAGATAAGCAACACCCTATGTCTATTTTAAACCATTTGTATTGGGAAGCTTGATCTGTGTCGTGTGTAACTTCATTTAATTCCTAATTTTTGCTGCCGATTTTCTTTATCTCGTTCAAATTGTCATTGTTTCTTCAGTTTAAGCACTTTGGTCCTTTTATTTTTTTTAATCC
>CM028859.1:3641328-3652061 GCA_016801935.1 Platichthys stellatus
AATAAGAAGAAGAAGACAAGCAACTGAGAACAAAGAGTGGAGATGAGGAAAGAAAAGTGGGGAGCAGGAGGGAGAGTGTATATACAGTAAAAGAGGTGTGGTGCACAAAATGTATGATTTGAATGGTCAGACAGACAGAGTGATTGACACCCAGAGAGAGAGAGAGAGAGAGAGAGAGGGCAAGAGAGTGGGGGGGGTAAACAGTGTGAGAATGTCTGAGGCTTCTCTATGAAGAGTCGGAAGTGAGAGAGAGAGAGGGAGGTAACAGAGGAGTAAACCAGGACCTGTCCTCACAGACCAGGAGCTGAGCTGCTTCAGAGATGAGAGGAGGACGGGTATCAGACGGCTCCTCTTCACCTTCATAGAGATCGAGAGCCGATAACCTTCTGGATTTCTAGACCTTTACGGACGTGTTAGTTGTTTCTGTCAAGGTGACATGTCGGCGTACAGCGGCCTCAGGGTGCCGACCCGGAGCTACAGCCACTTCTCCTGCGAACACTTTAAAATGGTAAGAGGGGGCCGCCCTATAATAAGACCTGGTAGTAATTCTTAAAAGTTTAAAAACCTGACTACAACTTTGACGTGGACAGTGAGTAACCTGGAGGGAAACCATTGAGCCAGGGGACTGGGGCGGTTGTGGAGAGAAATAGTTGTCGGAGGAAAGGTCAGCTTGAAATAGAAATGTCGGGCGTAGAGTCACATCTCCAGGAGCAGCCAGGAATTATTTCAGAAGGCTCTCGAGAGAAGCAGGTAACACACACACTGAGTCACACCAGTGAACCAAACCAGTGGAACCGAAACAAGTTGAGCCAATGCTTGCAGAGGCATTGAACTCTGGATATTAACCTGAAAGGTCCATTCCAGAAGATGTCCAGACCCAACTGTGCGGACGTTCTGCAAAGTTCTTGCCTGACAGCGGTTACTGTTCAGATTTGGCTCTTCCTCTTGAATGGATGTTCTAAACATGGTCTAGTTGAAGACGCCTTCATCTTCATCTTCCTCGTTTGAAGGTAGATCTTCTTTGAAAAGGGAGAAGAAAGCTCTGTTATCAGCGTCTGTCTTTCATAGACTCGGCTCTGGGCTCGGTTCAGTCACCGGTGTCATTATAACGAGAGCTGTTTTACTTCCTGGCTCCGTATGAAGGCTTCTCGTGAGAGATAGCGCTTCACAGCAGCTCTGGTCCTGCTGGGTTCTCTTTATAGTTCTCGCTCATGTCGGTAGATTAGCTCATAATGGCGTGTAACGTGCAGCAGCTTTTCAGGTTGCTAACTGAACCCTGAATGTAATAAGGCTAATAGTCCTGAAGTTATCGGCGTAATAGTTTCTGGAAAGCGCTGCACGTGAGCTCCTGGTGTGAGGGACACGTGAAAATGTATTTTCTGATTTGTGATCTTCATGCTTGAGCTTCGGTGGAAAGACTAAATGATCCTCGACAGGTTGAGAACATTCACAGGCCTAAGTTCGGCTGTGAAACTGTAACATGGGATAAGTAAGATTTATCTTTATCATTGAGCTAAAAACAGAAGCTGCTGTTTCCTGCTTCTACTTCATGTATTTTTGCTGTAATGTGGAAAATGTTAGTTGTGATTTCATTCAAATAAAGAGCTCGAGCAGTCAGGGGTTTGAGCAAATAGGTTCAGTTGTTTCTCCAAAATATAATCTTGACACTATTTCTGCATTTATTACAAATAATGTGGCTATAACCCTTTTGTCTGGGTCAATCTACTTCCTGGGTCATATCTCATCAAGGTTTCAAGAAAATGCCTCCAGTAGTTTTTGTGTAATCCCGCTAACAAACAGATAGGTTCATAATTTAGTAGGATAGCTGCTAGCATGTAGAGCTGATTATAAAGTTAACATCTAATGTTAGTATATTCCACTGTGCTGTGAATCTATGTGTGGAGCCGACCACCTCCTGAAACTTAACACTGACGGAACAGATTAGAAAAGTTGTGGAGTAGCCTGAGGACAGATCCACAACACGAGGAGTCTTAATCTCATAGCAGTAAGAAGGAGCTTGATCTGTGCACATCGATGCTCGCTGGGTGTTATGAATTTTAATATTTTAACATGGGAAACTGGGACAAGTGTTGTTTCCAGTTTAAATTTGCAAGAAGATTTGCAAAGTGAACTTATTCCATCAACCCACAGGATGAATAAACCATCAGACACATTAACCCCAAAACTAATGTGGTGTTTCTTTCAAAGTGAGGGATGATGCCGGCGTGTGCATTTGCTCAGTGAGCAGCTTCACACTCCACAAGCCGGTGACAGAGCAAACAGCAGCAGAGCCCAGAGAGCAAAGCCAAAGCAAGCGTTTGCTCCAGCTGAGTTTCAAAGACGCTTCCAAACAGGAACCACGACCAATCAAAAAGCACATCTGCTCGGCTCCTCCTCCTGGATCATCAGCCGCCGTCATGACCGGTCCTGACATTTGCAGCTGAGCCAAAAACAGAAAACATCCCCTTAGACTCAAGGCTCCCGATGTGATGCCCTTGTCCTCCCGCCCCCCCCCGCCCAGGCTGACCCAGCGCTGTGGGGATGACCCCCGTGCGTCATGCCTCCTTTCTGGAGGCAGCCCACGGCGGCCTGGTGACTCAGCAGTCCGAGGGCAGCAGGATGTGAGGCAGATTAGTGTGTTTGTGTGAAGAGGAGGAAAGAAGAAGATGCAGCTGTGTGAGCGAGTGACTCATCGCTGCTCGTCACGAGCTCTGAGGAACTGAGAGAGCTGTGATCATGCATGTGGGTCCAGGCAGCGTGTGCTTGTGAATTGACAGAGCAAATTGTGTGTTGACAGAGTTTAAAGTGCGTTTGATTAAATGTCAGGATTTACACAGATCATTTATCTGTGTGTACAGAGTTTGAGTGAGTTGGCTACTGACCTTTGTGTATTTGGATCTCAATTAGCCTCCATAAGATAAGACGATAATTTATTCAGGGTAAATTTGTTTGTTGATTGGTTTTGTTAATACGCAACATTACAGAAAAACCTCTGAATGGATTTCTGTGAAACCTGTTGGAAGGATTTTTGTATGAGTTTGAAACATTTTTTGAGCTTTCTCAGGGACTATTTTGTGGAAGTTCAACTTCTATAAGTATGTAAAGTTTGCTGCAGCAGATTGGAATTAAAGGGACTGTTGGACCTTAAGATTCTAGATAAACAAAGCTAACTATTTAGTTGTGTTCTTGTGGTCCACCCAAGATGATAAATGAATATGAATCATGCTATATAAATAAAACCAGAACAATCTAAAAAACAAAAACAAAACTTGTCGCCGTTAAATCTAAATAGGATTCAACCTTTTGTTCATGCCAGGTCACAAATTCCCGAAGCAGGAAGTCAAAAGACCGGCTCGGGCACATACGACACTTTCCATAAGGCCCCGACACCGTGAGTGACTCAGTGTCATGTGTCTCTCTGTGGTGACGGGAATGTCTCCGACTCCACAACCAATTTACAGATCCTAAAAAAGAACCCTGTTCCTCAGAGGTTACTGAGCACGAAGGGGTTTTCCCCTCTTGTGCATCAGACTGGTAACACACCCATCACTGTGTTGGTGATGCTAATGTGAATGTATCGGGCACTGGAGAGTGAGGTTGTATTCATATTTTCATCATATCCAAATGTATCATGATCTGAAGATAACGTGTATAGACATTTTACCTCCAAAACTTTGCAATGGGATTTGGTCCAATTGTTTTGGTGTCCAGAATAGATCCCAAAGTCTCTGGTCATCCCCTGACTTCAGTTCATCTGGTGGCAGCAGCTGCTGGATATTTGCATGGATTCATGTTTCCCAGAGGCTGAACACAGAAGACTCTACTTATGTACAGTTTCCGGTGTCCATGCAAAACTGACTATTCCCTCATTTTCTGGTATACTGTGATTGATGTTGACTTGTCCAACTGAGCTGCTGTGCCTGTCTCCAGCGTCACAGAGTCACAGAGCTACAGACATGGCTGTGGACATATCTCATTGCTGGCCCTCCCATCATGCATTGAGGCTGTAGGGTTATAAAAGATGGTTCTATACAAACAGTCAGCGAATCGAAGAATTCATATTGTTTGAGTTTCTATACTTTTAACCAGTTCTTCATTTTGAGGAATCGAAGCCTGTTTATATACAGATCATGTTTTCATTTAGCGAAATAAGCCGAAGCTGAAAGGGAAGCTAACTCTTCTCAATGCTGTCAGAGATATCTGATCACAGATTGATCACAGGAAGGAGAAGAATCTGCTTCTGAAGTTTGCTGTCGTCATATTTCGTTGGGTACAATCACATTATTCAGGATCAATACACTCATGAACGTCCAGAAATCGAATCTATACTTCTCTGTCACTCATAACAAAGCCTCCCTCTTATCCAGTCAATTGGTTCAACTTCTGATTTAGTGACATAAACATAAATTCATCGGCTGTTTGAAACCCCGGGGGGGGTTTGATTATATTTTCTGTTCAATATGCAGAGTGGTTCCCTGTGAGCTGCAGGTTGATAACACACAGAGTCGATACTACTCTTCTCCAGTGGCCCTGCAGCTTATTAAAACCTCTCTCACTTGTCATCATCAGCCACTCGATCGTCCTCCTTTCATGATCAAAGAAGCTCCAATAAATCTGTGGTTCAAACTCTTGATCCAGTTTAATGTTCTTAATGTTTCGAGGCCTGTGGTGCATGTGACCGGTGGAACGTTTTCTGTGGTGGGATTGAAAGTGGTTTCCGGTTATTTATCGTTGTGGTGATGACAAGTAATTCATTCTCGTTGCCTCTCATCGCCTAAAAGCTCTGAACTCTTGTCTTTCAAAGTTTAGCTCATATCTGAAAGCAGTTTTAAATGAGTATTTCTGCTGAGTTAAGCATTTATTGAGTTTGTAAATTAGTATTTCTCTTTTCTGTTGCTTAATATTTCTGCACAATTCCTCCTTGTCTTCCCCCTCACTACCCCCTGAGGCTATTAGCCCCCCCTCCATGTTTTCAACCCTTGTGACTGACAGCTGCCCATTTCACCTCGTTTTTAATTACACTCCAACCCCTCAATTTACCTGCCCCGAAACTACATCAAAGGAAAACCTGCACACGCACACACAAGCTCCTGGGCGCCGCACTTCCTGTTCTGCATGAGCAGCTGAGTGTGTGAACCGAGAGCTCGGAGTCTAATCCGGCTGCTGAAAGGTTTTCTTAAGCTCCGTGTGTCACTCCGTTTCCCCAACTGTGCGTTTGTGTTGGGCCACGCAGCTCCGAGGCTCTTTGTGTGCGTTGTGTGGTCGTGGACTCACGTATACACCTCGTTGCATTCAAGCCTTTGAAGCGCTCACACCTGTTTGTGAGTCGTCATGAGGGACGGTGAGTCATCCGATGAGTGGCGTGTCAGGAAAGCTCCAGGTCTGTTTACAGTGCAAAACACAAAGAAACAAGGGTCACAACCCGTGCCACACACCCGCACACATGTTGTGTGTCGAGTATTTCAGCTCAACAGGGCTGTGTGTGCGCTCATTCGCCGCTAATGGATGCTCTTGAGTTTCACAGTAAAGAGACAGAGAGGCTAATATTCTAGTTTCCAGTCTGGGAACTGGGAGAGATCAAACTGGTGAGTAAAGCCGTTTTCAAACGTGCACTAAGGTTTGGACATTCTCCTTCAGGAGGCGGAATGTCAGAACAGAAATGTCCGAGTCAGCTGATCCGGAACTTTAGCTGCAGCCCTAAAACCTCAGAGTGAGTTCCCGTGAGAGTAGAGCAGGGAACTGGAAGAAAACAAATATGTCAACTTGGACAAGAAACAAGATTCAAGAGCTTTCGGTGTTAAGGGCCAACGCTGGTGTGGATGTGTCAACATAACACTGAGCTTTCTGCAGCAGAGTTCAGTCTGAAAAGAGCTCAAGCAGCGACTTTATTGACTTTAGCTTCAAGAGTTTATTATCAACAGTTTCTCCCCCTGCGGTGAAAACATCTGAAGAGCTGTGGTTAGTTTTAGAAGCTGTTTCATCTACATCGATGGTTTGAGACGGAAGGAACGAGTTTTGGTTTAACCTGCTGTCACAGCTGCTCTTTGTCTTCATGCACATGTAGGTGAACATCAGAATAATCTGCGGCCTGGTAACATGTGTAGTAATCTGCTTTTTACAGGAGAAATCTCAGGTTAATCTCAGGTTTATCTCAGGTTTATTTCAGGTTCATCTCAGTTTTATCTCAGGTGTATCTGAGTTTAATCTCAGGTTTATCTCAGGTTTATCTCAGTATTATCTCAGGTTTATCTCAGGTTCATCTCAGGTTTATCTCGGGTTTATCTCAGGTTTGTCACAGGTTAATCTCAGGTTTGCCTCAGGACTATCTCAGGTTAACCTCAGGTTTATCTGAGTTTAATCTCAGGTTTATCTCAGGACTATCTCAGGTTAATCTCAGGTTTATTTCAGGTTCATCTCAGTTTTATCTCAGGTGTATCTGAGTTTAATCTCAGGTTCATCTCAGGTTTATCTCGGGTTTATCTCAGGTGTATCTGAGTTTAATCTCAGGTTTATCTCAGCATTATCTCAGGTTAATCTCATGTTTATCTCATCTTAATCTCAGGTTTATCTCAGGTTTATCTCAGGTTTATCTCAGATTTATCTCAGGTTTATCTCTCGTCCTTTACTCGATTACCAAAGACTTCTTCTTGATAAAATGTCATCACAGCAGAAAGTCGACAGTCACCCAGTTACCTAAACGTCCTGGTTCTCTCTTCCCTGTCATCTCTTCACCAGACGGTCATACAGTAACAGCTCCTGTGTTTGTGTGTGACAGCGAGGAGGAGGAGGAGGAGGAGGAAGAGGCCCGGAGGGAGACGTGTCTTTATTTAGCCGAGCTGTCGCACACGTCTCTGCGGGGCTTCTCTTCTGAAGTCGCACTTTTCAAAACACTCTCAGCAGTTTGTGCACAAAATCCTCACAAAGCTGCCGACTCACTAGGGATCAATTTCTATCAAATGCAACACTTTCTTCAGAGGGAGAAAAAGTTCTGTGCAGCTTCTCTTCGACCGCTGTGTCTCCTGTTTGTCAAAAAAAAAAAATATCTCCTTAAAAGATGGAAACTCACTCCTGAGGAGAGGCAGTAAAAGAGAGAGTTTGGCAACTAATTATGAAGGAAGCTATTCAGATTATTCAGATGCTTGCTCCGCCTCGCTCCTCTCCTCCCCCCAGGCAGTGAAGGGTCTTTTCTGTCCCCAGAGAGTGATGTCAGCGTGGCCCATTGAAAGCAGCCGCCGTGCGCTGCCAGATGAATGCCCCGGCTCAACACAATGGCCCCAATTTGAATACCACGCGGATATGTGCCAGATCGGAGCCCCAACAAAAGAAGGAGGGCTCCTCCGCTCCCATTCAACCATGTTGTTATTTTATTAGAGTCGTAAATTTGCTTCAACCATTTATACCTTTTGTAGTTTTCAAGTGTTTATGGAGTTTGAAACACGTGGAGGACCTGACGGGGTTTCCCCCCCACACCCCACACCCAACCCCACATCCCTGTATCCTGGACTGGATTTTTATTTCGCGGTTGTGTTTGTGTCTGACCGCAGATCTACACGGACTGGGCCAACCATTACCTCGCCAAGTCAGGGACCAAGCGTGTGATCAAGGATCTGCAAACAGACGTCACGGACGGAGTGCTGCTGGCCGAGATCATCCAGGTCGTAGGTAAGGAAATCACACGCCTGGTTTTAGAAACCTTATTGTGTGAGGGCTGAAAGAAATGTGTGAGATATGTCATGTTGTTTTGTTTAAAGATCCGAGTGACAAGCAGCTGAAGCTTCATTTACAAACAGGAACAACATACAAACAAGCTTCTCTTCTGATTTAATAATTTCAACATCAGTCTTGCACAGAGGTTATTTACAGATGAAATGGTTTCTGCCAGATATGAGGATGAGGGACAGGGGACAAAAACCTAGAAGTTCAAGTTCCTCCTCTCGAGGTTGGCTCTTTACTTCTGAGAGAAGTGTGAGAAGAAAGTTTTGTTACCTCATTTAAACACTAAGACTTATTTATTTATATAAACTTATATGTATTTAGTGATATGTGAGATTTAGACTTTAATTCATATTCTTTATTATCACTTGAGTGATGTTACTAGAAACTATTTGCAAGAAGTAGAGCTGCAAGAGCACCAAATAAGAAAAAACATATTGTAGAAACCAAATTAATGATATGGTGCTTCTGCTCTACATTCATATCAGCCCATTTTCACTTAGACCAACATTCAGTTTTTAATGTCTAAATTAAATTGGTTATTTTCTAATTCTTGGAGAGCAGCTCCACAGAGCAATGAGTTCACGAGACAGCAGATGCATGAGGACAGTGAGTCGAGTGCAAGCTGTGAGTGAGAGCGGTCCCTCTGTTCTTTTGACCCCGGTCTGTAGCGTCATCGCTCTTGTCATCTTGTCTCGTCGTCCGCAGCCTGTCATGTCTTCTGCCTGGAGGCCGAGGCCAGCTGAACGCTGACTCAGCATGTCGCTGCCTCTCGATGCTCTCACTCTCTTTTACCCTAACTCAGATTTTATACTTCCTGTGTGAGACGTACATTTGTTTTTAAGACTGAAAATACCAGAAATATCCACCTGAGTGTTTTCTTTTGATTCTTGTGATTTAACCTTTTGAACTCTGCAATAGAACTGATGCTCTGACATTTTGCTAAATAAACAGATATGATTTATTGATCCAAAAGATTTCTATACACAGTCACATGATCGTGCAAGTTAAGTGAACTATCTGCATGTTTTCCTGCTCATCTCCTGCGATTATCTTCTTCAATATAACTTCATCACGACTATAGAAGTTATGAGTTGGAGGACACAGACGCGTTCTGCTGCGAAAATAAATAATGTTATTGATTATAGTTTCTTTTCTAGATAGATTCAAACAGTTTAAAACATTTCCAGAGGGTTGTTATGGAACCAGTATGAAGCATGTCTCTCTTTCTGGCATGCAATTTGTAACCTGATTATTCCAGAACTAAAATACAGACTTCAAGTGCTTTAATTTCTAAAAAAAATATTTATGAAAAAGGTTCCTGTGGCTGAAAATGTCCACAGCCTCATCCAGTTCCTTCTCTCCCACACAGTATCTAGTCCACACACAGTATTTACACAGAGCATCCACTCTGACAGCTGACCGCTCTGGTTCTAACAACACAAACAGAACTGTCCGTTCACCTGTTCTGTTCCGACCGCCTCTTGTCCACACGGAGAAACCTCACACCACACATTTCACATTTCACATTTCCCTGGTGAAACCGGAGCAGCGGCCTGCTGGTGTCAGAGCAGCCTCACTGGGAACCAGACCAGTTCGGATACGACGCCTGTTTATACATTTCACCAACTTATTCCAAAGGTCAGGAAAAGGAAAAGCTCATCAAGTTCTGAGATGAATCTTTCCAGCTAATTTCAGACAAATCATATATTGTGTTTTGTCCGACTGCCGCGTTGTAACCAGACAAATTATGCCTGGTCATTGTTTATCTTTATTTTGGGAACATTTATTCTGTGTGGATGTTTTAATTGTGTGTCTCACAATTACAGAGTGGCCGTCTCTTGTGGGTGTCACTCACCACAGTGTGTATTTTATGTCAGGAAGCACACAAATCACAGCCAACAGTAGTAGTGTTCAATCCTTCATGATTTAATTATGTTTGTTTAGGCTATTTATACAAAGCGTGGAGTTCTATTTGCTTTGTTTGTCAAATATATTCAGTCGTGATGATACAGCTTTTTAAAACCAGAGTTTGCTCAGGATCAGTGAAACCTTTAAAGTGTTTTCATTTCACTTTAGTTTCAGGAAGTAGACAAGGATTAGTTTTATACGGAGGACAGAGTAAGTGCCCTCTATTTGTTTGTTATTTCCAGCAAATAAACATTTCATCTCAGCCAAATTTGAGTTTTCAATATGAAAAATCAATTATTAAACTGTAGAAAATCTGAGGATGATAGGTGTTTCCTTTCGTTTACATCGAAAAGATAGATTCTACATTTGTTAATAAGAATATTACAAAATTATGACGTGATTAAATCATTGATTGATTGAAATATGGAGATTCTGTGCCATTATTTTATTCAGCACAGGATGCAGGGGTTGTAGATGATGTTGGGTCCTGAGGTGGAACTGCTCTGTGGGCCCCAGCGGGCCTCCTGATGGAGGAGGCTCTGCTTGGCACAGTTGTCAGCTGTGAGCCGGCGGCAGTGTCTCAGCTGCTGTGGGCCGGGCCTCTAATGGAAGGGAGGAATCCCTGACACACACACACACACACACACACACACACACACACACACACGCCCCCTTTGTAAAGCAGCAGCCCGACACTCCCATACTGGTCGGGCCCCCAGCGGCCCCCGTTCCCATTTGCTGTGACTAGATAGTGTTTCATGTCTCAGTGGGAGGAAAGTGGGGGGGTCAGAGTCACCGGCATGAACACCTCAGCTCTCCTCACTCAGCCAGAACCCGTCTGGACAAACCACACTCACTCACTGGGATCTCCACTGGAAATAAACGAGAGGATCTAACTGAACCAAGCTGACCAGTGTTTTCTCTCTCTCCTCCTTCACCTCTGTCTCTGCCTCCGCTCTTCTGCTCCTCCTCAGCCAATGAGAAGATCGATGACATCAATGGCTGCCCCAAGAGCCGCTCTCAGATGGTAAGTGACCTCCCGAGCTTGTTTTGGCAGAAGGTTGTGAAGTTTACGCCTGTGTGAAGTAAGACACTTCCTCATGCCCCCC
>CM028859.1:3652095-3662668 GCA_016801935.1 Platichthys stellatus
CCCACCCTCGCTGGGAGCTGCAGTGCAGAAGTCACTGGTGATAGTTGTACATGGGGATGGTTAGTCCATTTATTTTTACTCTAGTGGTTTGCGGGCTGCCGTCACTGAAACCTCGGGCTCAGACCTCTGGCAGTTGGCGCTCAGATGAAAGCGCCACAGGCTTTGGTTTTTTGGGGCCTCGTCTTATTTCACTTGCAGACGGAAAGAGAGTGAAAGCGGGGCAGGCAGCTCCAGCTCTGATGACAAAGAAAATGTTTACAGTCGGGCCGTGTGTGTTGTGTTGTGTACTGTGACATTTAGCAGGTACAGTATGTGAGTGGGGTTTTCTCTCCTGGCGATGCCGGTGGGATCTCAGGTGCTCCCGCAGTTCTGTGTTCTCTGTGGGAATTGAACCGACGGCCCCGAGACAGGGCTGCCCTCCGCTGAATGTGAAGGGTCATAAATTGGGCCAGTGTGCCAGCTGAGGGGCTATTTGTGGCCACCAGGCCGACTGCTGAGGCCTCTCCGAGCAGCAGAGAGACAGAGAGGGACACACACACACACACACACACATGACTAACAACTGAAGCACAGCTGATCCCTGAACCCTCCTTCAATGTTTTCAGTTCTTTTACATTTTGCTGATTTAACAACACTTTGGAGAATTCCCCTCTCTTGTAAATAGCAACAACCTCAGAGCCAGGATCAGTTCTCAGTCGGTGAAGTCCGACTCTCTCCCGGTCGTCCTGGATAACAAAGCTTCTTTAACTCTTCGGTTTCCTGTCCAAAAGAGTTTTTTAATCACACGCGACTTCATCGGAAACAAAGTACAAAACCAGACACCCATGGGAAAATCTTAAAATAGCAACATCAGAAAGGTATATTCACGGAGGTGTGAATACAAGCAGCATAACCGCAAAACCTGAATAGGTAGTAAAAACGCTCCAAGATAAAAATACTAGCAGAACCTTTAGAGAGGATTTTGAAAATGTGAGGTGCTTAAAAAAACAAAACAAAGAAACGTGGGATAGTTTCTGCTGCCAAAGCAAAGAGCAGTTAAAGCCTGTTGAGGTTTATCTGTTTACATTTTACTGTATTTTTAATTAACTGGCAGCTAATTTACAGCTTGTGGGTTGTTTTTCTATTAAATTCAGTTATCACCTTCGAGCTGCCTCGTGTTCCACTGATAGAATAATAATGTAGAAGCGTCACCGGCTCTGTTCATCATCACGATGTTTAGTCTCGTTAACTCTTCTCTTTTTTTGTGAGAAGCCTCTTTTTAAAACCGGGTTACTTATATAATTATAAGCTCTTTATTGTAAAGTCAGAGTTTTTCGCTGGGGTCCTGTAGTGATGAGAAATCTCTTTCTAGTCATTTTTCAAATACTTCATTCTTTAAATTTTGCAATCAATCAACATAAAATGCAGAAATAAATCAACACATTGTGTGTAGATGTCCCCTCCGGCCCTCCCTCTCTCCCATGGTGTGTTGATCTCGCACAACTAGTTAAAAAGCGAAACTTTGTGATACTGAAAAACATAAGTTAAATTTGTATTTGTAAGATCTACATATATGTTTACATTGCTCTAGATTTTTCCTCTTTTGACTGTTTACACTAAGTCCCATTCGCCTGTAATTGAGTACGTTGAGCTCTCTGGTCTCCGAGGTCCGGGCCTCTGTGGTCTCTGTGGTTGTGTTGTGCTGTTATCAGTCCTGTGTGAGCTCTCTTCAGTCCAGCTCCTCTGGGGTCTGGAAAACTCTGCACAAGCAAATCAAATGCTAATTTAGCTTCTTTTTATGATTTGAATTGAAGCAGTGTCACATGGTTTATGGATGACGGAATTCAAAATCTGCTTTCGTTTTGAATGGATAAGCTCAGATGTTGCGGTGTGTGTGTGTGTCTGTTTGTGAGTGTGTGTATCGCTGTGTAGAAGTCTGTCAGCTTAAAAGCAGAATCCGAGGCAGTCAGGCGGCACTAAAGGCAGGTGCAGCAGCAGTCATTATGCAAAGGTCTGCTTTGTGTTTTGTCGTACTGTCAAAACAAACACACACACACAACACACACGCACACAAACACACACGGGGGTCCTGAGAGTGCAGTGGGCAGCTGAGTGCGAGAGACCACTTTACTCAACTTGATTTCATTGCTTTCAAACCTCGGTGAAGCTGCTGCACATTACCAGCAGTGAACTCAACCTCTTGTCTCTAAATGAGTAAACATGGAAATAAGCTCCATCAGTGGAATAAACTGTCCCAGTCTCACGCCCAGCCCCGGTGCATTGTGGGTAGCCAGGCCCAGGAGAGTGGCTGTTTTTACAACTGTCAGATCCTCGTGAAGCCGACCCCCCATCAACCGGGTCGCTCCTCCACCACCCAGTCAGTCCTGAGCACCGGGTGTTGATGTGACACTTAGCTGCTGAAACCACACAGGCTGCCACACACACACACAAACACACACACATACACACAGGAACACAAACAAACACACACACACACACACACTCACAAAAACACAAACAAACACACAGGGGCTTGTTCACGTTCGGGGAAACTTCAACAAGGACTAATAAAATAAATGATTTGTGTGAGCGTTGTTTAAAAACTTCCACACGCTATGTAAATATGACCAGAACACACCCACCAGTTCACCAGAGGGCTCCCAGTCACCTCCCAGTCTGTGTGGTTTTACTCTGTCAGGAGAGAAGATCACAGATTCAGACTGGGCTGTCGATGGATGTAGATTTTGTTTTCATCGTTGTGTAGATGGTGAAGCTTTGTGCAGGTGAGCCCAACAGTTTGGTTTGTGTTTGATCAAAGGGAGAGGTACTTTGTGTGTCTGTGTGTGTGTGTGTGTGTGTGTGTGAGGGGCAGAGGAGAGAGAAATCCCAAGTTCTGTCAGCTGGTGAAAACTCAGTCCGTCACATGGGCGACTGTAAACAACCGAGCGTTCACGGTTTGTGTTTCCAAGCAATTAAAGAAAAACTTCCAGATCTCTATTTCTCAGAACACAGACACACAAAGCTGCTGAACCATCGGTCGACAACAGCTTCTTTCATACTGGTCCTCCTCTGGTTCCATCCTCGTTATATCACGTTCCCCTTTTCTGGGTTTGTGTACTTTTTATATGGCAGAACCAGAAACACTAATCTAACACAACTGCAGCGCTTCCTCTGACGCAGACTGAGACGTGAGAGGTGATCACATGGCGTTGGTTGTGTTGTGTCCGCCCCTTCGGGAACACACACTCTGACTTTCTGTGCCATGCCCAGGTCACCTGCTTGAATAACAGTCGATCCATTCAGAGGAGATGTGACACAGTTAGTCTGGAAATCATCGAGGAAATATCTACTTGATAAAGTGTGTGAGTGTTTTAAAATAAGATAAAGTCGACTGTTTTCTTACTTTGTGTATCCGTGCAGGCAAAAGAACCAAAGGTGTTTTTTGAAGAGCAAATTGAAACGTGATCTTTTTTGTTATCGTCTTTGTGAACAGTTAATAATAATAAGATAAACACAATAAAGAGTCACAGACATGAATAAAGACAACAAGTCTTTAAACGTGACTTTGCCTCCCTACGTTGAAGTGTGTGAGTTTGTCCACGATGTGTGTGTAGATGCTGCTGCTTCACTTTCCTTCAACAAGCTGTGAAAACAGGTTCTTCTCTGAGACTTTGAATCCTCCTCAGAGAACGAGTCGGGTCAATGTCAAAGTTCTGCAGGAAGCTGGAAGCTGCTGACGTGTGTGTGTGTGTGTGTGTGTGTGTGTGTGATGGCAGATGCTGACAGATTTAGTTACATATAGATACACACACATTCTGATGCGACACGTTGTCTCACAACCATGTTACATGACCGGATTCCACAAGACACAACTTCCACAAAGTGAAATGACAGAGAATCTGTGATAACCTGCAGTCAGTTAGTTACACTACAGCTACACTACAGTTAGTTACACTACAGCTACACTACAGTCAGTTACACTACAGTCAGCTACACTACAGTCAGTTACACTACAGTCAGTTACACTACAGTCAGCTACACTACAGTCAGTTACACTACAGCTACACTACAGTTACACTACAGTCAGTTACACTACAATCAGTTACACTGCAGCTACACTACAGTCAGTTACACTACAATCAGTTACACTGCAGCTACACTACAGTCAGTTACACTACAGTCAGTAACACTACAGTCAGTAACACTACAGTCAGTAACACTACAGCTACACTACAGTAAGAACTGTCAGTAACAGTTGCAACATGTTGAGAATGACCTATAAGGGGCCTGGGACAGAACCCCTCACATCTAGCTGTGTTTTATGACACTTGTATAATTTGTGTTATCAGGCCACTTCCCTCTCTCTCTTGTGTATTTCTGTGAGAACCAGACGATCACGAGGAGGATTGTTCAGCCCTGGTGGAGCTGACACATTTAGACAAACTAAGAGAACAAAGACACAAACAAAGGCTCAAGCTGTGGGTCACCTACTTTAGAGGCTGCGATCTACGCGGCCCATGAAGGTGGGTGTGGGGGGGCCGAGGGGGGGGGGGGGGGGGGGTGGTGTTTGTGGTGACGTCCTTGTTGAGCTGCAGTGGGTTTTTAACATGTTAGCTGCTCGGTGGAGTTAAAGCATGAACCTCAAGCATCAGTCGCCTCAGAGCTTGAAGGCGTCGTTACCTTGGTTTGTCAAGGAAGTGCAATGCATCCTGGGAAAGGTTAGGCTGGGAGGAGTCTACCCTGTTTCCCTTTGAATCACTAACTCCTTTCTGAAGTTGCTTGACATGAAAAACAGTCGAATACAAAGAAGCTGTTGCGTAAGATAGTCTGTCAGCAGCTCTGATTTAAAAATATCAGCCTCAGTTTCAGTGTTCTGTCATTTTCTGCTTCAGACTCACGGTCACACTCCCTCCCTCTCGCTCTGTTTTTTCATTCTCTCTCTCTCTAACACACACACACACATGCACACATCCCTGTGATGGGAGGTTGTGTTTGTTCAGAGGGTTGTGTTGTGCTGCCCGGCCTCATGCAGCTGCCAGGAGCCGGAGCAGAGCAGGAGGTGCTGGCTGCGGTGAAGGAGGCGTGGAGCCTGGGAGAGCAGATCTTTCCTCCAGGCAGGTACAAGCTTCCACACAGAGCTGGAGGCGACCCGGTGACTGTGTGGATTCATCGATCAGCTGCTTTGGACTTTTTTGTGTTGTCGTTGTGTTGATGATTCAGGAGATTTAATGGTAATTTGTTCACTTCTTGTGGCCGTGGTTGAATTATTTCCATTTTTTCAATCAATTATCAGCCAGTTGTCTTCATGGGTAAAGAATAGAAGAGTAGGGAACGAAAGGCAAAACCCGATAACTTTAAAAAGTCAGGGACAAATTTGGCTTTTCCAAATTCCTGTTGCTGTTAAGCAGGAGTGTGGAAAGGTTGGAGCAGCTGAATGGAATTCAAGACATCCTGTCGATAACTGTACCAACAGGTGATGAGCTATGTAATGAGTGAAGAGTTCTGAGCTCGATTGCTTTTATTCCACAAAGAGGAAAGACGAGCAGATTCAAACCAAAGAATACACAAACAGCATCCTAGACAAACATCTACACAACACTCACACCAACTCGTGGAATATATCTATGATCACAGGCCGATCAGGGATTTAGAATCAAAGAGAAACACAGGCAGGTTCCGGGTTAATCCTGGATTCTCTGAGCTGAACTCCTTCTGTCTCAGGAGCGAGTGTGGATTGTGACTGGACAGTGTCCCTCTGGTCCTGTCAGGGACATGTCTCAGTACTGAACCCCCCCCTGAGAGGCGGTGCTCGGGTTCATCTCTGCAGGACGGCTCTTAATGAAACGTATTTTCTGTCGCCTGCTGCTATTTAAGTCACATCCATACCATGGGAGTCTGGAGCCGGAGGGGAGTGGTTCAGTCCCTCATGTGAAGCTCAGGCCTCGGGGTATTAGAGCGAGTCTGTGGGTATTTCAGTGGAGGTCAGAGGGGTGTTTCGGAGAGAGGGTTATTTTGAAGGCGCTGTTGGCATTCAGAGAGCGACGCAGTCTGAAGTCCTGCTGTTCCAGAGGGTTCTACTGGATCACCTCCGAGGACGACACATGTCAGCCCCTCCTGCACCTGTTTCTGGGGTCAGAGGTCACAGAAATGACAGCAGGGGGATTCAACCCAATCAGTGACCGGAAGTCTGTGGGCCTCTTGTTGTGTGTGTGTGTGTGTGAGGGTCGGCCTCTAACCTGAAGGATGTTGGTTCCTTCCCTGGCTCCTTCGGTACCGGCTGTAATACACGAGAGAGAGACGCTTATGAATGGGTATGGGAAATGGGTGATATCGGTGAATATGACAAAACATGTCGTGAATTCATTTAAGTATTATGTAAATAAGTTGCTAATAGTTTCTGGATCAGGTTATAATAGGACATACATGGAGGAAAGTTAGGAAACATCTTTTGGTTGAAGAGATTGTTTTCTTTCAGACCATTATCAATAGAGTTATTACCAAATGATTTGGTGATAGCAGCAAGTGATAATCTAGTAAGTGTCATATGAGATAATCACATATGCTTGTGAATGTTACTGATATTAATATGTTTCTTTTATTGTTTGGTAGTAAAATATTTAGTTCATATCAAGGTGCTGCTGGGTTTAACGTTTACATTTATGGTGTTTGAGTAACTGTTGGGGCAATCGGGGCAATATTTAAAAATATAATAAAAAATGTTATTTAATTCGAAAGATAAGCTTTCTCTCCGCTTGTTCTTTAGTTTGAATTCACTGTTATAGGTCAAAAATCAAAACTTGAACTAAAGTTTTGAAAAAAAAAATTTTGTTTACTGAAATTCAATCTGATTTTGATCTGTATGAAAGTAACCAGGATACAGTATAGTATCTACAGCCAATAGCACTATAGTAGTGAGTCTGACTCATAGTAATAATGACCATTATTAGTGTTCAGTGTTAAAATAATAATAAACTTGTGTGTTTCATTGATATAGATTGTATTGGTGACTGTAACTAAATGTAATCTGGTAGAAGTAAGTAGTAAGATATCAAAGTAATCTGAACTAATGTAAGTTTACAGTCGTGAATAGAAATAGCAGTGATGTGTTGTAGTAAATTTAATTAACTGGTGAATAGATGTAAATATGTAACTCACAGCTGCACAGATGTGTTGTTAATAGATGCAGATGTGTTGCTTATAGATACAGATGTGTTGTTAACAGATGCAGATGTGTTGTTAATAGATGCAGATGTGTTGTTAATAGATGCAGATGTGTTGCTTATAGATGCAGATGTGTTGCTTATAGATACAGATGTGTTGTTAATAGATGCAGATGTGTTGCTTATAGATACAGATGTGTTGTTAATAGATACAGATATGTTGTTAATAGATGCAGATGTGTTGCTTATAGATACAGATGTGTTGTTAATAGATGCAGATGTGTTGTTAATAGATGCAGATGTGTTGCTTATAGATGCAGATGTGTTGCTTATAGATACAGATGTGTTGTTAACAGATGCAGATGTTCATCGGTGTGTTCACCACCAGTGTCTGCAGCTAGAAGACGTCAGCAGGGTTTAATACAGAGACAGGTTTTCACCTCAGCTCCTCACTTCACAGTCGGGGACTTCCTATCAGGAGGAACACAGAGGGAGCTCTGGGTCAGGCTATATTTAGTCACCGCACATTAACTGTAATCATGTCATTAATCTTCAGAGGGGCGGCCCACACCCAGCCTCCTTCACCGAGGACGTGGTTCATGTGTGTTTGAGTCTCCAAACCACACACACACACACACACACACACACACACACACACACACACACACACACACACACACACACACACACACACCTGTCGTATCTCCACTCTGCATCTTTCCTCCCTCGCCCGTGACATCACATTTAGCCGGTTAAGCTTTAAAAATAGGTTTTGTCCTGAGCGTGTTGTTTCAGATACACGTCACTGAGTTGTAAATCTACTCTCACGGGAAATAAATGTGGCACTAAAGAAGATTTAGCACCTCTTTGACCTTTGTGCCTACTGTAAATGTGTGTAAATGTCCCTTTCACATCGGTGCTCTGGTTAAATGCTCTTCCTGAGTTTCACCTCCTGGTCAAACACGGTGTGGAACGTGGCAGACGAGAGACGCCCAAGCCTCGATGACGTGTGTCCACGTTGTGCTCATGGTCTGTTTGCTCATTAAAAAACAAACAGTTGGTAAACTTCACTCATCTGCAGCTTGTTGACTTGTTTAATGTGGTTTTACTTCGTGATTACGTGGTTCAGCCAGCTGGCATAATGGTTCTAGACAAAGCCAGTGAGCCAATCAGGGCCGCTCACAGTCCAGTGACAGCTCAGCAGTCTGCTCAGGTGCCAGGGCGGCTGTCATAGAAACTGAGGAGGTATAGATGGTTATTATGAACGTCTGCTTGGTTTGAATCCCGTTCTGACGACGTCACAGTCTGAGGTTTGAACCACACGACATGATCATGTGAATCACATGTAGCTACATGAGAATACCAGTGGGTTTTTAATGAGAAACCTCAATAGATAATATGGACATTTAAATTAAATTAGGTGAAACAACTGATTTCCTCACTCCTCAAACAAACCTCTTTATATTCAGGTGAGTCGTGTGGGAAGAAAGATGACACATGTCGGATTTACTTCAAGATCAAAATTTCACAAACGCTATTTTACAGATTTCCACACATATTCATTTAAAGTTAATTCAACATGTGTCACGTGGGAAGAGCCCATTCAATTTATGTGTGGATTCAAATCAAGGGGTGGATCTGTGATTTCTTTCCGTCAACATTGTTTTGGAAATATTAACTGATTTTCCAGGGAATCATTTGTGGATCTTCATTGAAAGGAAACAATCACATGTCATATATATGTGTAGAGATTGTGCAATTTGGTGCAGCTTGATTGACAGTTGGGTCTCGGCGGAGGTTTGCACGCTGCTGAGAGTCGTTCTAGTTCCTGAGCGAGATTCACTCATCGTCCTCGGATTGTGCTGATTGTGATATTTTGTGCCTTCTGATGCAGATGTGCGTTATTATGTGTTTTATAAACTATGATTTCAGATGAATGCTCACTGTCAGGAAATAAGTATTTACTGCCAAAGGCCAAAACAACATCTGTAGATTTAGTTTCCCATCATAACAGCCCATTATCCCACTGGTATGGAATCAATACATATTGAATGATGTATTACCAACATTTTTATTAATATCAGTATTGATGTCCAACAGCTCTTTTCACATCATTCTAACAGGTTAATACATGTTATACTTCCTCTCACGTTATATGATGCATGGAGATGTTGTGTGTCACAGCTGTGTGTGTGTCTGTCTCTGCAGATTGAGAACATCGATGCCTGCCTCAGTTTCCTGGCAGCCAAAGGAGTCAACATTCAGGGTCTGTCTGCAGAAGGTAAGCTGGACCCCTGCATGTCTGTAGAACCCGAACCTCCACCTGCATGCACCGGGTGGAGTTTAGTCCTTTATGCTGCGGAGGAATAAAGATGAGGCAGCACAACATGTCACTCAGAATCATTCTTTTTAATGGCACAGCTCTTTAGTCACACTAAATTAATGTTTGGAAGAGGCTGGTCAGACCACGCATTAAACTAATGTACCAGAAAACTTACAACGGTGCAAAATTGTGTATTAATGTAGCCTATTTAAAATGTACTGGCTTGATTTCTCTTGACATAGTGCATTATTCACACAGGGACCCCAGAGACAACAGTGTTAGTGTGATGTCCACAAACATATCCTGCAAGTGTTCTCATCTTACAAGCAGTTTTAATAAACAAGGAAAACATAGTGTTCTAATTTAATACAGACACGTTAGAGTTCTTTTTAAATGTCTGTGATTAAACTGAAAATATGCAACAGGGATAAACGAAGATGTTTATGAATATATTTATCTTATACTCGTCATTTTCAGCCTAAATAACCGGGTGAAGGCCATAAAGGATTTTCCTTCTTCTTCTCGTCCTCGTCCACTTAACAACTTCACACCGTCCCTCTCTTTGACCCACAGAGATCCGGAATGGAAATCTGAAAGCCATCCTCGGCCTCTTCTTCAGCTTGTCCCGCTACAAGCAGCAGCAGCAGCAGGCCCAGCAGCAGCCCCCCCTCCCGTCCCAGGGCGCCCACCCGCCCCTGAGCCAGCAGAGCAGCGCCCCGGCCCAGCTCGGCCCCGCTCCGGCCCATGGGACTCCGGCCCTCGCAGCCCAGAGAGCAGCGCAGGCCGACATGCAGTCCAGGTGAGGCTCTCTCCTGTTTAACCCCCCCCCCCTGGACAGACCGGGGGAACCTTTGGATGAACGTCTCTGTCTCTGATTTCTCTGCTCTCTTTCTGTGTCTACTCTTCTAATCCATGATGGCATCGCCTCTATCTTCCTGTTCACGCTTCCTGTCATTTTGAACTGTGACCCTCATGACCTCTCTGTCTCTGTCCTCTGCCACTTCTTCTCCTCTCCTCTAGGGATGGATCTCAGAGTAAACTACTCAAGTTTTCCCTCGGTCAGAAAAAGACCTCTAGGTCAGATGCTCCTGCGTTTTGGTTTCTTGCTCCC
>CM028859.1:3662683-3680250 GCA_016801935.1 Platichthys stellatus
CCCCTCCCCCTCACCATCTCCCCGACCCCTGTCTCGTCCCCTTCCAGGAAATAGGAAGCTAGAAATTGCCCCTAATCACGGACAACATTTCGTTAGTACTCTAATGTTGTTTCTTTGTCTGTGGTTAAGGGCAATCTCTACCCCGAGCACCATCTAATATGCATGAGTGGTGTGGTGCCGGGCAGATAGGCACCAAAGCCCCAGGCTCGTTTCTGGACGGCCCTGTCTGTCTCGCACCGCGCCTCATTTGGCAAAGTCTGCTAAATGGGCTGTGAGAGACCTTTAGATAACCTTTAAGGGAGCGTGTGTGTGTTTGCCCCGACGAGCACAACACAACGTGAAGTTAATAATTAACACAAGAGGATTCTGGGGCTGGAATGTGTGTTTACAGTGGCGTTCAGGTCTAGCCCCTCAGTTTGTGTGCGATGCCTCACAACTGTGTGCGTTCACGCTCCAGACTCAGGTTGAGCATGTGGTGTCTTATTGTGTGATAATGCACCTTGAAATTGGATTTAGGATGTGGTTTTGCATGTTGCCCATCCCGGAACCTATCTGCACTGCACCTGCCCTACACCCAGCTGATCTGTGAAGCAGTGCATTGACGCCACCCTCAGGCCAGTGCTTGTAACTGCAACATGAAGCTCTCTTTTTCTGCTTAGTTCCCTTTTACTTCAAATATTATTTAAGCTTCATCAAATTGTGCTTCATTTAAATGTGCTTGACTTTAAGTATATTTAAATTTGAGACGTAAAAGATTTTCAATGATAATCTGTTTTATTTTTGGAGTTAGTCTGAGATTATTCTTCAATTCACCAATCAGTTTTTTATTGTTTTCTCAACAAATACTTTAATATTAATTAATATAACAATGTCTGAGATAAGTGCAAATGTAACAAATCAGTGGACATCAGTGTAATTAACTTTTGTAATATCAATAATATCCAGGTATGGTCCAGATCAAAACTTTCTGGCAAATATTTAAACTTTTTCTCGAAGTGGAACAGCAAGAAACTCATTTTATATCCGAAACAATCAAGTCTTATTCCACTTAGAACATTTTTCAGATAAATACCAGGAAGCTCTAAGTGGATCCAGAGACACGTTGTTATCTTAAACTTCAGTTACACAATGATATGTTATATCATAAAGACTTACTTTTAATCTGGTGTTTTTAATAACAAGAAGGTTCTGGGTTCAAACCTGCGAGCTGACCAAGGCCTTCCTGTGTGGAGTGTGTGTGTGTGTGTGTGTGTGGCATTAATAATACAATATAAGCCAATAGGGGAGAGATAAGTGTGAGACTGTGCTTCCTTCAGGAAACTATTTTTTGACCCAGTGCAGCTCTTAGTGAATTTCAGAAATACGTGTAGATTTTTCAGATTGAATCAAATTGAACATTTCTTTCTGACTGTTTCTGCCATAATTGCAAATCAAATGAGCTCAGACCGGCTCTTGACTAAATAATATGGTGAAACCTCTATTACCTTGCAATGATGAGATAAATAATGGTCGGTCAGATTGAGTGGCAGGTCGGAAATGAGAGTTTCTCTAATGTACACAAGAGCTGGGAGAGAAAGAGATGTAATCTGCTTATCAGCTTCCGCCTCCCAGTCCCAGTATGACGAGGACGCCAGCGCTGGTAAATTAGCATTTTATTAGCCGCATGTGCCGCGGACTGGTTAGATTACATAGACGTCCCCAGTGGCAACAGATCGATTTACAACATGGAACAAAAGTGTTTCACCAGGGTTTATCCACCAGGGATTATCACCATTTCATGTTGAATAATGTATTTTTTAGTGTTGCACTATTCGGTGTATATCCAATAAAAAATCTGGATCGAGTGCCATTCCAGTATTTTAAGAAATTCCAAAAGCATTTAATATTAAGTCAAATGTTAAAACGCATCCACCCGCTTCCTCAATCCACTCCAGAAGTTAATGAGATGGTCGTTGGCTCGTAGCCCACCCGTCCACCAAGTTAAAGAGAACCTTTCCCCTCAGAAACCAATAATTTACATAACGAGTTCATTAACATTCAGGATGTGGAAGGTTACAAACTGAAAATGTGGAAGACAAAGTCAGAATCATGGTCAGATTTTGGCAGCTGCTCGTTTCAAACAGCTTATTAATATTCATGACTTTATCTGTGCAGCAGTTTTCTTAACACGGGGAGATAAGACAGATTTGTTTTCACAGTGAAAGTTTCCTACTAGCGGCTTAGCTGTAGCTGTTAGGATTGTGTTGTAGTTTGAATCCGCCCTCTAGACGCTCCACTTGCCTTTTTTTCCAGCGTGTTCAATAAATGTGTAATAAAGCTGCAGCTCAACAGTGACCCCCCCCGTGCTCTCGGCCCTAAACGTAAGTGATACCCCCCTGTTGGAGTTTACAGGCCCTCGACAAGATGTCTGTCCTTAGTGAAGGTGTCGTAAACCCTGAGGAACCTGTTGTGTGTCTGTGTGAGATCAAGACTTCAAACCAGATGTTCTCCTCCAATGTCATCACCCAACGAGTCTGTGATAAACAAACTAAACTCTGTGGCCTACTCTCTCTCTCTCTCTCTCTCTCTCTCTCTTCTCACCTCTCCTCCGTCCTCTCTCTCTCCATCAGACTTCCCGGCCCCACCACGAGGGCGTCCACTGCCGGCGGTGACATCCCCCCCCGGGGCTCGGTCGGTGCTGCCGGGAACAGACGCAGCCAGGGCTTCAGTGACAAGACCAAAGCCAACTCGCACCTGAACAGAGGTAGGCCTCGCGTTGCACAATCCAAAGCACACACATGTTGGTGTGAATGGAGCGAGTACACAACTCCCCGTGGACACAGAGCGATGACAGTGTGGTCAAACTTCACACTGAAATATATTTATGCTCCTATTTGAGTTACAAAATAAACTCTCCAGCTACAAACACTCTGCTGCTGTGTTTCTGATTTGAATTATGAATCCTCCGGGAGCTTTTTGTTATCGTGCTTACGAATGCAAGTTAGCTGTGTTGCTTTGGGACCAAGAGGAAATATTCAAATCTGAGTCAGAGAGGAAGGCATCCCCTCCAGCCGTGCAGAGAAATGAAAAATACATGATCATAAACTCAAAATGCTTTCAAGTGAATCATTCCTCGTGGACACAGTGGGTTGTGATTGTGACCTCTGGTCCTCTGTTGTGATGATGGTGTTCATCCCCACAGGTGGAGAGGTTGCAGCCGGGTTTTAATTATTATTATTGAATATTATTGAATGTTTTTTTCTACCTGAAAGCTCCTTGGGATTCATTATTAATTTCTCTGTGTACGTTTGCCTGCCCACTGGTTTGCACCTTTTGGTTTTCCCTTTGAATCACCAGTCAAAAACAGTTGCTCGTGTTTTTCTACTAATGATGAGACTCATTAGTACTAATGACAAATGAATGCACAAATTATTTCCCACTACTGGAGAGGTTAATCCCATTAGAGTCAATGACCCTCACATCGCCTCTGCAGCAGAGCAACAGGTCTTTCAACGGGAAAACTTCTAAATGCAGCGACTTCATCTGAAGATAATAAAATCTGGATTTACAGGAGGTCAGCACCAGTAAAACCAGAATAGACCAGTGCACTTTATTCCAAACGTCTCTGACCCAGTTTAACTCGTCCTAACCAGTGAGTTCTGCAGCAGCACACCAGCTGAGCGGGCCTGGCAGCGTGTTCAGTTGGACCCGTGTTGAAACGGCCAAGGCTTTATATAGACTGTGTTAGTGTTCACAGCCTAAACTCATTACCCTGCATTAGACAGAGAATTCCGACCGCCCAGAGAGAGACGGGACCAAAGTGTGTGTGTGTGTGTGTGTGTGTGAGAGAGAGAGAGAGAGAGAGAGAGAGAGAGAGAGAGAGAGAGAGAGAGAGAGAGAGAGTGTGTTGTGTGTGTTTAAACGGTGACAAATTAACTGGGACCACCACTGTAAGCAGCTCTGTTGGGCATTTATTCTGATGTGCAGCTCCACTGGAGATGAGTGGACAGTCTGAGGACACGTTCACAAGCTGCAGGACTTCATGCAAAGAAATTCAGTTTTTTATGAAATGCTCAGTGTTAGTTGCAGAAGTGTTTGCAGCTTTTGGAGTTGAAACCTTTTCTCTTTCTGGATGCTAAATACGATTAGCTCGTCATAAAAACTGGAAACTAAGGGGACTGAGCTCAGTTCAAAGATGAAAAAATTATAATATAGACATTAAACTTTATATAAGTTGACAAACCAACCTTGCATTCAAGTGTGTGTGTGTTGGGAGGAGCAGGTCACATGTCAGGGCAAGGTTGACCAGTGTCAACCTTGCCCTGACATACAGCCAAGCCCCTCCCCCCCTTGCCATAGCGCTGCACCACACTGCTCCTCCTCCTCCTCCTCCTCCTGCACTCTCTGGATGGCTGGACATGGTGTGGGACTGTCCCCTCCTCTCATGCCCACCTCCTCCTCTCCTCTCCTTCTGTCTCTGCTCCTGCTGGACGCCTGCAGCACCCATGAGGTTTGTCAGCTTGCACTTGTAGATCACCTTGAGCTGTAGGCCTGCAGGTCTTAGTTTTATATGGAGTAATAACTTGAGGTTTGCATTGAACATTTGGGAAGTTGGAAGCTGGGTTTAGTCAGTTTTACTTGTTTGTTGCTGTTGTTGAAGAGAAATGAATCTTGATCGATTTGTAGAATGGAAAGCAGACGTGTCTTCTTCTAAACTATGAAGCTGACACTGATTCAAAACTTCCTTTTGTCACCGGGGATCGATTCAAAGTCAAAGATGCATGTTGGGACTTCTTTGCTGCACGTTGTGTTGCACATGCATGTTGTGGGACTGTGCAGAGACACCTGCAGCTTCTATTGTGAGGCCAGAGCTGCTGTGTGTCAATGGCAGTGACACCAGAATGGAGTCACGTCGCCTCACGGCTGCACAGTCGACCTGAGTCTTCTCCTGCGCTCCGTGTTAACATGAGGTGACAGCGGCTGGGTGTCCACCGAGTGACACTCTGCTCTTTGGTGGTGTGTTTGTGTGAGTTGTGTATGTGCACGTCTCCATGTTTTCATGTGTGTGTGTGTGTGTGTTTGTGTGCCCTCGCTGAATGAATAGCCTTCTGATGAGCTGTAGCGTCACTGTTTGAGTGTATTCATGTGGAGGAACTTTAAAAAGTTTCTGTCTCAGCACAAAGGCCGGCTGTCCCTCTCACTTTCTGGAGCACAATGACTGAGGCGAGCGAGGGAGAGAGAGAGAGAGAGGGAGAGAGAGAGAGAGAGAGAGAGAGAGAGAGAGAGAGAGAGAGAGAGAGAGCAGGCCTCTGAAACCCAAACATGATGAGTAAGCAAAGACCTGCCGTCTCCAACTCCAGCTCATTTGCACAGATCCCAAATCAGACCTTTGAAGGTTCCTGTAAATGAAATCAAGCTGACCAATCAGGGAGAAGCGTCTCTCACGTGCCCAAACACCACGGGGGGGGGGGGGGGGGGGTGGGGGGGGGTTTAAAGCACAAACATCTTTTTCATTCTCGCTGTATGTGGTGTGTGTGTGACTTGCATGTAAGCAGGGCACGCTCAGGTCAGGACTGAGAAGGTTTAGCTCGGTGTCTTGTGACCGGTGCAACCATGAGTTGGACGGGTTCTGAGAGCTTGTGATGTCTAAACAGTGTCAGCCGACGCTACCTCTAATGCATTTAACGCTTGTTTTTGTGTGTGTGAAGTGTGTTGAGTGTGTTCACGCAGCTCTGCAGTGCGGCTTGATCAAGTGTTTTTCGGTCTTTGAAGTCGAAGCAGAACAAACACACAAACGCATTTTCTCCTGAATTCGACGTGCACACACATGTCAGAGTGTTGACACTCGCGTGAAATTACACGGTTTTCAGAAACGCACAGAAACGCACACTTTGAGTGTGACAGGCCGTGAAGAGCAGCTCGGAGGCCTCTTCCTTCAAAGCCTCGATGTGATCAGGACAGAGCAGTTCGACAGAGCCTGAGACAAAAAGCCTCTTTTATACCGAGACGCCGTGCAGCAGACAAAAAGCCTCTTTTATACCGAGACGCCGTTACATCGCCATTAAGCAGATCCTTCATTACGCAACTTCTAGGTGTTAACACTGAACCAAAGAGGCCGATGTATTAGTGTGTGAGATTTTAGATGCGTGACGGAGCTCTGGATTCAGCGTCCTGTGCCTCTGTTCCACTTCCAACACTGACCACCTGCTCTGCCTGTAATGGTGGAATATTAAAATCCTCATCCATCCACGTTCCTGTGTTCTATACATAACAACCGAGGTGCAACATTCCCCCTTTGAACACGCCATGTTAAAGCATGAGGGCGAGTTTCTATGGCAGAAGCGAAGCACTCAGGTTTTTCCTCCACTGTCATTTTCTGCTCTTTATCTCAAACCTCCACTGACTGAAGCAATTAAGTAGTTCAGTTGTAAATACGAAAATTCTTCCAGCATGTTTCCTCGAGCCGACTGAGGAACCAGCGCGGTGAGCGAGCAGCAGGATTGTTTGGGCCCGAGGGGGGGGGGGGGGGGGGGGGGGGGGGGGGGGGTCATTAGGTCAGTGACCCGTTGTCTGGACATGTTCAGACAATTATTTGTTTCTTTTTCGAAGGAGAAGTGCGTCGTTGAGGACTCGTTGTGTAATCTGATCTGATCTGGTTTCTCAAAGTGCTGCCAGACGAATATCAAGTCATTTGTCCACCGGGTTGTTTATCCATTTATTGTTGTTGTCGTCAAGCGTGTGTTTCCTGCGTAGCATCAAAATGTTTATATATTACATCTCTACTCCATCCTGTGGCCACTTCTGTAAAAGAACAAATTAAAGTGTTGGTGTTGACTCAGCAGAAAACACTTTGACGCTGAGGTTCAAGCACTTCTGACCCGACACGTTGAAGATTGACCACTTTCCCTCGACCTCACTGGAGCGTCAGGGCCGGTCAATGGGTCCAGTGTCCGGGTGTCCGGGGGCCTCTCTGTGCCCCCCTCCCCCCCCGCCTTTCTTCCTCTGTACCTCTTCTGATCTTACCCAGTTCACGGTCAGCACAGCCCGTCCCCTGCTGGCCAACATCAAAGCTTCACTCGTCCTCAACCTGCGGAGCCAGTCCACTTATTCTCTCTCCGCCTGCTCCATGATCACAGCAGGCCCCCCCCCCCCCCGGCGCCCCCCCCCCCCCCCAACTCGTTCAGCCGCCTCCAATAGGAAGCCGGCTATTAGCAGCCTGACCCACTTTTCAGATTGCTAACTGCTAGCACGGCTAATTGGGGCCTAATCACTTCCTAATGGCGGCATTGTTTCAGGCTGCTCTCGCTAAACGCTAACCAGGGAGAGGAGGAAGAGGCGGCGAGCGGGTGCCTTTTTCCAATTAGAGCATGGAAGACGCTATAAAAATGAAATGAAGCAGAGGGTTAGTGGAGGAAGTGGTGAACAGGCGGACGGAGGGTTTAATATCCTATGTAAAGTTTGGCTTAATTAAATAAGGATTATATACAAACATGGATTTAATGGAGCTGGCATCAAGTAGAGAAGGGTTGGGCAAATCACAGAGAACTGGGTCAGATGGGTTGTGATAATGAATTGTTTATCAGCCAAACTTACAGATGGATGGATGGATAGATAAGAATGAAAGACTTAAAAAAGTACCAATTTCAAGTGCAAATATATATATGAACATGTAAAAACCAGCTGAATAATTGCTCTTGAAAATATAAATATATCTATATCTGTCGTGACCTCGAAAAGGTTGTAAAAGATGAATAAATAACACGAGCACGCTGCTGATCACTTGATCCTCATCCGGCAAAACTTCCAAGAGACCAACAACACAGGGGTCGTAAATACATAAATACATAAGTAACACGTGAGACAAACAGCTGTTTTGTAAGTTGTTTTGAAGGAGAAAAAAAAATAACTTGAAAGACTCAACAGTTAACTCAAGTGACGTCTGGAGGTATTTATGAGCTTACAACGGTTGTAACAGAGCAGCACCAGTGACTTAAATATAAGTCTGTGTGTGTGTGTGTGTGTGTGTGTGTGTGTGTGTGTGTGTGTGTGTGTGTGTGTGTGTGTGTGTGTGTGTGTGTGTGTGTATGTGTGTATGTGTGTGTGTGTGTGTGTGCATTGCAACGGAACTGTAATGATTCATTCCACCCAGTGCTCCCTGCACAGGCCCTCTCCTCTCTCACTGGCCGTTTGGTGTTTGAATATTCAAATGTTACTGGTCTGAGGCTCCAGCAGGACCTCCAGCAGCTCTTAGTTTTCAAAGCAGGGGCAGCGACTCGCACCGTGACTCTCCGCTGCTGGCGTCCTGATCCCTCCGTCCTCGGGTGAGTCTGCTCGTGGAGATGCTGCTGCACCATCTCCAGCAGATCCTCTGTATTTTGATCTTGTTCGTGCATCTGATTCACGGTGGGGGGGGACGGTGTTTCTTGGTGAGGCGGAGGGCTGCTGACCAAAAGCAGCCCATATAAGTCCGGGCCTTATAAGTGCAGCAGCTCTGCTTCTTGACTTGACCTGCTTGGCGGGACTTGAAAGCACTTGAGCCTGCTCCTCGTTGTTTTTATAAACAGCCTGTGATGGGTCCCCTCGTATTGTTAGTGCTGAGGGGTTTTTAACAGTTTTGGTGGCTCGCCCGCAGCTAAGTAATGGCACATTTGGCTGTATCAACAGAGGCCACCTCCAGGCCCTTATAAGGCGACTTTGTGTGGGGTCAAAGAAGACTCACCCTCAGCATCTGGTTTCCCTTCCCTCCCCGGGAGTCTTCCTCCACTTGTTTCACCTATTCTGCATTTCTGCAACTCACTGTTTGATGAACTCTCTCTTTTCCGATGCAGATTCCTCAGAGGGCCTGACCTCGCAGCCGTCGGTGATGACTGAGCATGCTCCGTCATCTACGGTGACCGTCGGCTCCTCCACCAGCATCCCCGCTGCTACCTCCACCCTGATTCCTCCCTCGTCTTCATCCACGTCCTCATCCTCCTCGTCCACGGCCATTCCCCAGCCGAACAGCAACAGCAAGCCGTGGAGGAGCAAGTCGATGAGCTCCAAGCACTCGTCCTCCACCTCTCTGTCGTCCACCAGCACCCCCACGTCTGCCATGCAGTCCGTCAAGCAGGAGAAAGACACCTCCTGCAAAACGGCTGCAGCAACCGAAGCTCCTCCGAAGGCCGTCGCTCAGAGGTCGATGCTGGAGAAGCTCAAGCTCTTCAACAGTAAAGGAAGCTCCAAATCTTCCAACTCCTCCAATGGAGGAGGGGCCCAGACTGATAATTCTGCCCCAGCCAGGCAGCTCGGAGCAGGGCAGGTGGAGACCGGCTCCAACACCGATCTCCTGGGACAAGATGAAGGTAACGTCAGACCGGGAATGAACGGAACCAGCAATGGTGCAGCTCCAGGAGCAGGAGCGACGGTCTCCACAATTGCCAGCAGCCCCAAAATCGCCCTGAGGGGTATCGCCCAGCGGACCTTCAGCAGAGCTATGACTGCCAAGAAGAGCTCTGTCAAAGGCCTCGAGAAAGAAAAGGAGAAGGAGAGGGGGAAGGAGAAGGAGAAGGAGAAGGACAGAGGGAAGGAGGTGGGGAAACGCGCCTCGGTCCCTGACCGGACAGAGCTCAGGGGAGAGGACATGAAGGAGGAAGTATCGCCCGTCCCTTCAGACGCAGACAGCTCGAATAAAAGGACGTCTAAAATCGCCAGCTTCATTCCAAAGGGGGGTAAAGCAGCGAAAAAGGAGAGTTCCACCCCTGCACACAGCGGAATACCAAAGCCAGGAGGCAAAGCCCCGGGAGTGGGGGGGAAGGCCTCCTCAGTGAAGGAGGCAGGGGAGAGGCCTCGGAGCATGCGGTTGGGGGGGGGCCTCGCCATGCACCGCGGCCCCCTGGAAAGAGACAGGGACAGCAGACACTCCAGCTCTACCTCCAGCCTGGCCTCCAGCGAGGGCAAGAGCAGCACCGCCCCTGTGGCCGGAGGCGGCACGACACAGAGCACAGCCAGCAACACGGTCAGCGTGCAGCTACCTCAGACCCAACAGCACCACAGCCACCCCAACATGGCCACCGTCGCCCCTTTCATGTACAGGTGAGTGGATGCATCCTAAACCCTGACTGAGCATTGATTCTCTGTGGTTTAAAATCTGTTTTATGTGCAGGTTTAACTTTGAATTGATTCTTTATTTAGTAAAGATGAGCAGCAATGACACAAAAACATTTAGAATAGAAATACAAGAAGGGGACAATAAAAGGAAATGTGCAATTATTAAATAAGAGTATATTATTAAATATTACAAACCAAGAAAACTGAAAAACAAAAGATTGCAGGATCAGTTAAAAAAGACTTAGAAGTTATTAAAAACCAGAGTTTATCTCCAATATTTAGCAGGAAACTTTTAAAACATGAAAAACTCTAAGCAGAGTTTGGTGGATTTGTTACAGCAGCAGCTCTTCAGGTTCAGGAAGCAGAGGATCATGGGTAATATCCAGCAGAATCAATCATCACGTGTGGCTACAGAATACGATTATAAATTAGATAAAGCACATCTATGCTTTTAATACAAATTGGTGAATAAACCTGTATTTACTCTGGTATTACAAACATGACACAGCATCTGAAAGTACCACATCTGGATGTAGCCATCTGTGGACTGTCCACCAGGAATGTCACATCTGTGTTTGTCCGTGTGTGTGCAGTGTGTGTAGTGTATTGTCTGTGTGTGTTCAAAGTATCTGGACAAACACATGTGGCTGTGGTGCCTCTGACCTCTGTCCTGGTCCCAGTGTGATAAGGAAGGAGGTTCCTCTGCCTCTCAATGAGTCTTTTCTAACAACCCACTCATTAGCCTCCTGACAACTTCCTGCCCCCGCTGCCCGCTCTCCCCCACACCCCCACCCCTAACCCCCCCACCTCCCTGAGAACCCCCGCCCCCCATCATCGGGCCTCACAAACTGTATACCTGTCAAATACCATTACCGGCAGGATTATACCACCTCCACCTGTCAGAAAGGGGGTGTCATAAAGGAAAGTTAGGAATGTGTGACCAATGATTTTCTCTCAACTGCTAAAAACACTGAGGAACTAGAAAAGACAGAGCACTTGAAGGGTCTGAAGTAATGTTTTTAAGTGTTGTAAGTACTTTAAATAACCTCAAAGTGTCAAGTAGCATTATGTCAGTTGCCCAAAATCAGTTTACATGTTGTGTAGAATTGTGTAGCGGTGCAGGAGGCTGTGGTTTGTGTGTTCAGTCGACAAACAGGACAAAGTCTGGGATCAGGCAAAGACCAAAGGCTGCGTTTTCCGAGGCGTTCAAACGTCCTCCTCTCAAAAAGCCTGCAGCTCCACCGGGGCAGCGGCCGGACTGTATTGATTTTATCCCTCAAAGATAAACTTTACTGGCATTCGGGGCTTAGCCGCCGTTCATTTTGGACCCACAGTCACAAGACCTGAAGCCGGGCAGATTTACTCCCTAATCAGGTTTATCCCTCTTTCGTGACAGTTTTCTGGATATTAGTTTCCTGCTAAATGCACAATAATTCAGAATCAATGATTTCACCACTTTGATCCCTCGCACATTCCCCCCCCCCTCCCCTCCCAGATCCCAAACAGACGACGAGGGAACCGCCAGCACTGAAGGCGGCTCGGGGGGGAGAGGTGGAGACGTTGTCCTCACCAAGTCCGGCCAGCCCTCCATCGAGGACCTCTCAGGTGGGCGATCACTCTCAGATCTGTCTCTGCGTCCCAGTGGCTCAGTTGTTTCCTTCATCACTTCAGTGAATCTGTCTGAGGCTGATTTATCTGAACGTCTCACTCAGGTGAAGACCCGGAGACGAGGAGGTTGAGAACGGTCAAGAACATCGCAGACCTGCGGCAGAACCTGGAGGAGACCATGTCCAGCCTGAGAGGAACTCAGGTCACACACAGGTACAGAGACTATCATTCTTTTAACTCGTTCTGACTTTTTAAAGAGTGGTGGAGGTGAAGAGTCACTTTTACAAACCTATCAACAAGTTTATCTCACTTCTTTAACGGGTGCATTTTATCAAAAATCCGAAAAACTGGTTACTGTTTGTACTTTAAAGGTTTTTAAAATAGAATAAACATGAAAATAATATAGTTACTAAATGTTATTTTCAAGTGGGATACTTTTAGTATATCGAGTTATTCGCGATTTATCAAGTAAAGTAGAAATAAGCTTTTTAAACATGCTGGTTTTCTCTTCGCCTCGTAAGCACTGCTCAGAAAGAATTGTGTAAAACTGTGGGAAACAACACTCCACTGTTCCACCTCAGGGCCGACTCAGCTGCGTAGGTTCATTTGAGGCTCTGCTGAAACGTCTCATATCCTATTTTATGTTTTATGATGGAACAAAGAATCTGATTTTTGTGATTTCATACAGTTTTCAACAACTTGCTTTGGTGTTTTGTTTGCTTGAACTATTTCTTTTGGAAGAAACGTTTGCTTTGGATCTCATTCAGATTTTAAAGTGTGATCCTCACTTTTGTAAAATTGTAAACAGTCAGTAGAGAGGACGTGTATGAAGCTACAAACTGAGGTTTAATATCAAGTCTTAAAACCATCTATTGAAGATCTACCTTTCTCTTCATGGTTTCATCTCCAACTACAACCGAAGGAGTTTTGGATTAACTGGTTTTGTGCTTTAACTTTTTGCCGCAATCATTTTTTGAGTGACAGCTGGTTCCCGTCTTTTGACTCAGTCTCTGTTTGATTCTCTCTCTGCTCAGCACCTTGGAAACCACCTTCGATGGCAGCGTCACCACAGACATCAGCAGCAGCAACAATGGCGCCGCCGGTCGCAGCATCCTCAGCCTCACCTCCAGCCGCCCCTCCCTGTCCTCATGGCGACTGGGCCAGTCCAGCCCCCGTCTGCAGGCGGGCGACGCCCCCTCTTTGGGGAACGGCTATGGTGGGCGGGTGGTGGGCGGCGGCGGTGGCAGCCAGGGAGGACGCTACCTGTACCCCGGGCACCTCCGACGGCAGCTGGCCGGCAGAGGAGGAGCCATTTGCAGCGTGGAGCTCGGAGACCGAGCCGGGGAGGACATGGACCTGGAGGGCATCGCCATGGAGGTCACCGGCTACATGAGCGATGGAGACGTGCTGACAAAGAACGCCGCTCGCACCGATGATGTCACCAGCGGGTGAGTGGAATAAACACTGATGGTCATTTATAACCTGACAAGTCGGTGAGGAAATTGCCAAAACTGAAACAAGAATGAATAAATCCATGGGTCAGCCGACATAAAGTTAACAGGTTTCTTAATTTGGCTCCAAATGCAAAACATCAGCTTCTCCATGATGAAGATGATGATGAAGATTTGCTTTTTTGTGTCTCATTGTGTTGTTAGTAGAACAACTTTCAACCAATTTGAAGACCTCACCTACGGCTCTGGGAAGATGTGACGGGCATTTCAAACTGTTTTCTTATCTTAAAAAATATATTTCAATAAAAAAAAATTGAAAATTCCATCTAATAAACAAAAAAGAAAGACAGAAGGGAAGAAAGAAAGATCACAAACTCTGAATGCTCTAATTTGTATGTGTTTCATTTTATCCTATTGGCTGAGTGCTCTTGAAAGCCAGCTTGCCAGAAGAGGGCAGTAGTGCCTTGCTCACAGGCCTCCCGTCTCAGCCTCGTGTCAAACCCTCTCCCTCAGTTTAGCATCAACAGCGTTGGCAACCTTTAATTCTCTAAAAGCTCAGATCCCACCAGTATCCCATCGCTCTGTGTGCAGATGCAGAGACACCGATACACCGACAACCAGTTGGTTTGCTCTCTCAGATCCACTGTCCATGTTACGACAGGCCTCCTGCATACCTGGGCTGTAGCACTGTGCAATTTAAACTCCCGCTGTCATCGTTATTATCAGATGAAGCAGAAAACTGCGACTTCAGGTGGAATCGAACATCCAGAGACAGACACACAGGGTTCTGGTGATAGATGTAAAGGTAGAGAAAGATTCTGTGTTGTCAGCAAAACACTTCCTGTGACCCTGATGCACTCGCACTGATTCACCGGCCCCGAGGCGGCCGTACGAGTCAGAGGAGCTGAGTGTTCCTGAAGCACTCGAAGGGTTTGAACCTGTGGTGGGGCACACAGAGGCTGAACCACAGCCACACCTGGACAGGTGAGTGATGGGCCAAGGTGGAAACTGGATATCCAGGCCGGTTGGGAGGAGGAAGTCGAGATGATCTGATGTCAGATCAGTAGATTTCAGGTGTTAATGGTCAGTTTCTTTGTTAGAAAGTGTGAAAAATGCCAATCGCAGTTCTCCAGAGCTCAAGGTAACAGCTTTAAATTCTTAAATAATCAAAAGATGTTTTTTTTACACTGGAATGAAGCAAAGAAAATGAGCAAATTCTAAAATGTGAGAAGCTGAAACGTGCTGGTTTTGAATTTTTCTCCTGAAAAATTAGCTAAATTATCCTTAATTTATAGAGAATGTAGATCATTTTTCTGTTGTATCTGCACTATCGTATATTTTGCTGACACAGAATGGGGAGATATAGTTATTTGCTCTGGATTTGAGTTGTTTAAATTGAGGATGGATGGCACCTACAGATTGAAACTGCATTGCAATCTGTTGTGTGTGTGTGTGAGACACATACACAACATGCTTGGTGTGTGTATTCGATGCCCTCAGCTACATGAACCCAGGGGACAAAGTTGATGGATGTCTGGTGAAATGAGCTTTTATTCCCGTGGAAGCTGGTGTGTTTGAGGGGGTGGAAACTGCAGAGGCATTAAGTGTATTTGTGTTTGTGTGTCTGTGTGTGTGTGTGTGGGTGGGTGCAGGCATATGGGTGTGTGTGGTGGGTGGAGCCGCCCTGTGGGTTAACCATTTAAAGCCGACACAGACTGATAACCTCCCCCTCTCCCCCACGTCCTCGGGACATTGAGCAGTCGGCTCTATCACAGAGCATCAACTAACTGGTTCCTCCACACTGAGCTGGGATGTTTACCTTGAGAGGAGGAGCTGGTGGTTGTGTAGCAGCAGACAACTGTTTCTGTTCAGATGTTTTAAAGAAGACATTGTCTCCCTCACCATTGCTGGTGTTGGACCCTGATCACAGATCGTTCTCTCCGTGTTAAAAAGTCCTGGATCCACTCATTTATCCAGATGTGCTCCAAAATATAATGGTTTAATTTCCTTGGGTTAAGCCCCACCCCCAATTTAATTTGATGGAAGTGCTTCTAACTAACAATCAGACATGAAAACATTGGCAGAGGTTAAAAGAAAATAGTTTTCAAATCTATAAGCACCACTAATTAAATCTAAACCAGTCTGCTGAGTGTTAACCACCAGTGTCAAATGAGGATTGATCAGCTGTGTCCGTATTTATCAAAACAATCTGTAGAAATGTTCATCATCTAAGTGTTTGCTGCTTTTCTTTGTTTTATAACAAATTAAAATCAATATTTCTTGGTCTGAAGCAATTTAATGACATCACCTACTCCTCTGGGAAATAACGTCCCCTCATGAAACCACATTTAGATTCACTAGATGCAAATTTCTATGTTAAAGAAAATGAAATAAAAAACTAAATTCTGTTAATCCTGCTAACAAACAAACAAACAAACAAACAAACAAGAATATAACCTCCTTATCTGAAGTAAACACATCTTCCATAGACTCAGAGATTCATTCGTCATATGAGGAAATAATTGAGGGATAATTGATTTGCTCAACTTGTGGTGACGGTTGATTTGTTTTTGCCTTTGAATCCAACAACACGACACAACAACACAACAACACGACAACACGTTCATCTGCAGTGGTTTCATTCAGTCTCCAACCCCCCTCCTCTGTTTCTCCTTCTGGTTTAACTGGCCCGTGAGGACCCCCCCCCCCCCCCACACACACACACACCCTCACCTCCTTAGCTTGTGGCTATGTTGCCTCCCTCCCTCCTCTCCTCCCATCCCTCCTCCACCTCCTCCTCCACCTCTCTCAGACAGACACATCATGTGGAGCAGAGAGAGAGAGAGAGAGAGAGAGAGAGCGGCTGCATTCCAACACTGAGCTCCCACAGAGCGACTCCTTCTCACTCGGTCTGCACATGGACGCTCGCTCTCCGGCTTCACTGACAGCCTGCGCTCACCTCTGATATCACCATGCTCCAGGGCGCTCTCACCTGCTGACACCACCCGCCCCGGCAGCAGATCGGACTCACAGGCACAGACGTGATAACAGACAGTATTCAGACGCTTTGAAAAACCTCTGCTTTGGAGATCTTTACCAACAGGGATCCACCCCTCACCTGGACGTGGGTTTAATCTGCTCTGGATTATCTGGGCTTCCATGTTTCAGGCAGACAGGTACGTCAGGTTGTGTGTCTGTGGTACAGCGCACGTGAAAACATCTCATCCACTGTGGAACTTGTGCGTCTGTCAGTTGCTTGGTTGTGGTTCATGAACTTGTTCTGTTTGGACACGTCTCTCCTCCTGCAGAAGGTTACAGGTTAACAGGGAGGCTCCGTTAGTCATTGGTGTGTGAGGGAGACATGTGTGTGTCTGTGTGGTTGAGTGGACAAATTTAGTTTTGACATCATCGTTGTGAGGACGCTTTGTCTGATCCACACAACTTTAAAGGGCTGTTTGAGGGAAAGGCTTTTATTGTGATGGTTGAGATTAAGCAAGGGGGGGGGGGGAATAGGAAATGCATTATGTCAAGTGTCATCATAAATATAGAGAGGGGGGAACTGCCCGTTTTGTCTTCAAGGTGACTTTGGGATGATGGATGGTCCCCGTAGAGGACAGCGGACCCCCCCCCCAGAGTGGATCTGTCGGGGGACCCCACTATTTCCACTTGTTCTCATTGTCTCTCCTTTGATTTGGCACAGGAAACATTAATTTATATTGCCCATAGCCACTGAATTCCAGAAAGCAAATCCTAATGCTTGAAATATTACGTTAAATACAAACAATAACACAAATTCAAATGATACAAACCATTGGAATAATTACTGATGAATGCTTTGTTTCAATGTTGTTAATCTGGGAATTCATCTTTTATCTCAAAGTTAGTTGTAGCTCTGTTGGTGCATGGTAGAAAAAAGAAGCTGAGTCCGGTTGTTTAGTTTGGACTCTTGTGAGAGATTAGCGGGGCGCTACCCGATGACCTGAGAGATTAGCCATTCAGTCACGTTCCGGTGGGAAAATCCATCTGGTCTGCTGCTGTAAAGGATTTAAGTGAGAACCAAAATGAAAACAGTGAAAGGAAAACAATAATTTAACTCATTTATCAAGTAATAAATGCCAGTTCCAGTTAAAAGTGAGGATCTGCTGCTTTGTTTCTGTTTCACAAACCATCACTGGGTTGTTCAGCCTCTTTAAACTCATTGTTTTCAAACCTAAACCGAACTTAACCAAACTCAGCTCTTATCCACCCAACATTTTAAAGAAATGAAAGATCGACTGTACAGCAGTGAAAAATTCTGCCGTAGTATTCTTGGAAAGGTGGTGGAGACCAAACCCGAGTTTAAAGAACTCCAAATGAATGCTTATGTTGCTCTTGATCTGCTGGATCTATACATTTGAATATGCACTCAAATAAAACCATATAAAGAGAGCTTAAGATCTGTCT